>VZSR01000028.1:1943760-2179563 GCA_013398615.1 Brachypodius melanocephalos | reverse complement strand
GTCCCGGCCCGTCCCGCCGCGCATCCTGCGCCATCGACCGCGGGAGCCAGCCCTGCTCAGGGCATCAGCAGCTGGAAGTGGTGCCATCGGCAGCAGGAGCATTAAGGCTGAAGGGAAGCACAGGATGACGCGTTGTCCCGTCAGGTGGGTCCTTTCACGGTAAATGGAAGCCATGCTGCCCTCTCCTGTGCAGTGATTGTCTCAGCCCTCTTCCGCCACCTCCTGCCTCGCTCTTTTGGGGTGCCCCATTGCAAAGCTGTCCAGGCTTTCTGTAGAGCCAGGAAGGGGTTTATTTTCGCCAAAGAATTATAAAATGTAATCAAAGAACTGTAAAATGTTGCCATGTTCTTTGTGGTGGGCATTACTATTACTTCCTTGTCTGCTTTTCTGTCATCATTCCTGATGCTGAGTGCCTGCTCTCCTGAGCCATGGTATGCATTGAACTCAGCCATCTAGGCATCCACAAGCGACATTTTCATTAGTAAACTCAACACAGAGCCACGGTCTGGTTGTGTCTACTGTTAAATTGTTGATGTGGTCCTGTCAGACACCCGCTGCAGCCCTGCCTGGGTGGGGCCTAGGGCCAGTGGGTGCTCAAAGGCAGACACTTGGGTGCTGTTTTGGGAGATTGTGTGGGGAAAGATAAGAGATTTCAGTGGTGTGAGGTGTAAGCTGTGCTGAGCAGGCAGCCCCAGGAGGCTCAAGGTGCATTTCTGTGTCAACATGAGCACTGCAATTGAGAAAATTGCTTGTATGTTTGTGTCAATTTAATAGAGAAATGTCCACTCAGATTTAAATGTCTTATTGATTTTTTTTTTAAAACAGAAGGCAGAGAGAAGAAGAGGACAATGAAGACAAAACATTCAAAGAAAACCTCAACTCAATAGAGCGAGATGTTATGAGGAGCTGTATGGTCGGGAATTGTACGAAGATGTGGAAGAGCCAGATTGTACCTACACCACTGCAGACATCTGAGGTAAATGTAAATAGCATAAGTACACAATGCCCATGGAATTCACTTGCTCCACGGCTCTAGCAAACACACAAACAGTTGTTAATGTCTGTGTAGACATTTTGCCTGGGTGATTCTGCTGTGAAAGCCTAGTGCTGGTTTCATATTTGCATGGGGGTAATACTTCACAGAAGTTCAAACATTAACAATGAACAGTGGGGAAAGGGTTTCTACTGACAGTAGCCATGCTCAAGAGGATGGTTTAAACAATCATTTTTTTATTACTGAATTCTATGCTAAATCCAGTTTCTAGGAATTTACAGCCTAGTCTGCAGAGGACTTGAGTTGACTTTGACACCAAGTTGGGAACAGCATCTCTCCTTGACCAAAACCAATTCCACGTAACTCTAGCCATTGGTACAATTACCTGTTGTTGGAAGTACAGCAATTTTGCAGTAAGGCACGGAGTAATTTATTTTTTCCTTGTGCTGATTTTTCTGAAAATGATATGTGAATAGTTTCAGAAAAATCTATGGTTCCAGTAAAAGGATGTGACCTCAGATTGTGTTATAATTTTCATTCATCTGATTATGGTGCCAGTTGTCTTACAGCATGATTGGACCAAAAACAAGGAGAGTCTGATGCCAAAATCACTTTACACCTATGAAGTTTTTTGTTTTGCTTTGTTTGGTGAAAAATTATGGCTGGTGAAAACACTTGATAGGTCAAAGATGTTTATGATTCTTCCTTCACATGCCTTATGCCTCACAGCTGACCCAGAAGAATTATTTGAAATGGAGGACTAAACCACTTTCTGCACCGCTTAAATTTAATGCTTATTGATTGTTCACTCTTAGCTATGCCAAGCATCTCCAGGTATGCAAGGGGACACACACCTGTTAGGAACCAGACGTATTTTATGTGCTGGCAACTGTCAGAGCGAACAGCCAGGCCCCATCAGCATCATCCCTGCTTTCTGTGTGACCCCATAGATGTGCGTATATATTTATATGTGTCTGTACACACAGGTACTTAGGAATAGGAAAGTTTTTGTGTTCTTTCCTTGCCTTTGTGATGGTACCACAATCCTTAAGAGCACTCTCCTACCCCACCCCTATAGTTAAGCCATGCCAGAGAGGAGAGGAGCAAAGCCCTTCTGAGTGTAATACAAGTGTGGTGTTAAGAAACCTTCTGTGTCAAGCCAGTTACTCCTGTGCCTGTGTTGAAGAACTGTAAGAGTGTAGCAGTTAAAGTTTGTGGTCCATGTGCATTTAAGAAAAGAAAAAGGACATTAAGGTGTTTAGGTAGCAGTTATCCAATCTGATGTTTATGGAGAGATCATTTCCAAAGAGAGGAAGATGTTAGCTTCCAATGTGGTTGGGCATATAGATTTTTATGGATCAGGGCTGATGATTTTTTCATTTTTATGATTCAGGGCTGAATACAGAAAGCATTTTTTTTTTCCTGAAAAGTCATCTCTAGCCTGGTGTCTGAGCTAAAGACTACTAAAGATGCTAGGCAGGTTTTCAACTTAAGTAGCACTTAGACTGCAACCTTGATTCTCAGTCCTGAGTATGGAAGTCTTCTGATTCACACAAAACTTTTTGTATTTTGCCATACAACAAAAACAACAACAACAACAACAAAAATTTTTTAAAAGACATCAACAAAAGTGCTAAAAGACAGCCAATATAGTTTTAATACTTCTGTTGGCATCCATTCTTTTTCCCCATAGGTAGAAGGCTCCTGCTGTGGTTCTGCTCTTCCATGTAGTTCTGATTTTAGTAACAGAAGGAGGTATATAGAGAACATGACATTTTCTGAAGGGGACCAGTCCACTCGTCAGCATTACAAATGTAGCAAATTTACAGCCTTCTCCAAGAACTGCTCCCTTGTCTGATGGCAGCCCCAAGTGCTTTATTTCCTACAAAACCACAGTTTATGAGCAATGTGCTGGTAAGATGTTACATGTACATTCATTTCAGTGATGGCAGTAGCAATGGAGACATTTTCCAAGCTTTGCACAGACTTTTTCTTTCCATTTCTTTTTTTTTTTTTAATGAATTATCAGTTCATCTCGAGTGCTTATTTTTTCCTCATCTGACTGTCCCCATCCCCCTCCACACCCTTTCAGCTGTGTGAAGCCTTTCCAACAAGACCTAAAAGCATGTGATATCTCTCGGATTCATGTTTCATGAGGAATCTCAAGCTGAGAGAGGCCTCAGGATAAAGCCCTTACTGACAGGGGGGTGGCGAGGCAGTCAGGACTGTGTAGGCGTGCAGAACTGAGGAACCAGGCCTGCTCAATATGTTTTTAATGGAACTAATAAATACAGCCATCGAATGAATAGAGCTGATTGACATGGGGAGTTCCTGGTTCTCCCCTTCCATCTGCAGCCTTTTGGGTAGCAGAACAGAATAAAGAAGTTTAAAGGGAAACTGGGACATGTATTTTCAAAGAAATGTTACACAAAATTGAAGCAAAATCCTGGATAAAAGAAAAATTGTTCTTTTGCTACAAAAAGCCTAGTAAGGTTTTTTTCCGTGTTCTTTCCACAGAAAAGAATCAAACCCTCTCTCACAGTTTCCAGTGAGCCAATGGAAGGTTCAGTAATGGAATAGCTGAAAAAATTCAAAGTAGAAATTGTTTTTCATTATCATTTTCCTGACAGGGAAAAAAATGCTAGGAAAAATCAACTGTCCTATTGCTTTCAAAAAAATAGAAACAAAAAAAAAAAAAAAAAGAAAAAAGGAAAAAGAAAAGTGAGATGTTGAGCTTTGAAATGTCTTGATGATAAAGAGGGACATTTCCAAGAGAAAATGCAGCCCTTATCTAATTATGGAAAGGAGTTTGTGGCCACACGGCTCTGATCTCATTACAGGATCAAGCAGCAAATTGTCTGCACTGGGTAGGATGTGGGTAGTCATGTCTTTGGGTAAAAGAGTGCCTCCATTTCCACATATCTTTCCCCCATTAGCATCTTAACTCTGTATCCTGTTCTAAAAGGTGGGAACAGGGATGATGGATGACATTGAGGATAAGTAAACTGAAATCACAGTGGTATATTCTGAAGCAGGGAGGTAAGCAGAGTTGTTTAAAAATAGGTAGATGGCCAAAAATAAGTAATACCAATGTCTCCGTACCACAAGCTTAAAAATAATAACAGGTGAAGGCAGAGTGTCTGACCGTGGAAGGAGAACTTGATGTAATTGGTGTTTCTGAAGAATGAGGGAGGGTTAAAATACAAGGGAATATTGCAACACTTACTATAGTCTCTGTAGTGAGGACATGTTAGGTTGTGGAGTGAAGGGTAGGAAGAGGACTCTGCAGCTGCCAGACCCTTCTATATAAAATAGATTTTAGTAGATGGAGAAAACCAGACAGTAAAATATTTATCTATTAATGGTTGACAAGAAACAGCTGGAGTTAGGAGTAAATAAAAGGGACCACAGCATTACTGAGAAACCTCCCCTGTGCAAGCAGCATGCCAAGGAGTAGCCTGAAAATATTCAAATTCATAAAGGAAGAATTTTCTAATAAAAAGTACAAAATCAAATTGAGAAGTTAGTGAACAAGCTACAGAACTGCAGATAAGGATATTCAGAGCCTTACACTGAGCAGGGAAGTTTTTTCAGAGTAACTTATAGTGGTCACAAATAACATCCAGTAAGTTTTAAACTCTAGATTATCTAAGATGCTTCTCTACCTTCCCATGACATACCCTAACTTTACACCGAAACATTTTCTAAGATATTCTTCTTTCTGCTACTCCTCTTTTTATCTTCCTCATGCAACACTGTTATGACAATAATCCACCTGTTTTCTTGCTGCTGTGGATATCTGCAGAAGGCTCCCACACCACTGTGCAGATGATAGACCAGAATGCCTCAAAGCATCCTTGAACTCCTTAATCTTATACCTTGCACGTGCTGAAATGAAGGAATTAAATTTGGGAGGTGTAGAAGGCTACTCCACGAAGTTTAAGGTCAAATATTGGAGCAATTCTGTGTAGAACAGATGTCCAAATATAATGTAAAAGTGGGGTTTTTTTTTGTTGTTGTTGTTTTTTGTTTTTTGTTTTTTTGTTTGTTTGTTTTTTTTGTTTTGTTTTTGGGGGGGTTTTTTTGTTTGTTTTTTTGGGTTTTTTAAAAATTTTTTTTAAGGGCAAACCAAACTCCTGTTTTTTCATAGTCACAACAGAGATTATTTGTATTTGAAAAATTAAGTGGCCAGGGCCTGATGGACAATGGCTAACATTCCATAGCTAGGTTAGTCTTGCTGGCTCTCCACTGAATCCCACAAATACCCAAATTAAACTGCAGTAGTTCAGAACAGATTTTCTGTAACTCTCACTTCTCATTCTGGATCCTAAATAAATAGATGCGTGGTGGGCATCACATGAAGTGGACAGCAAAGCTGAGCTCTGACCAGTCAATGAGAAAAGTGTATTAAAAGGGTCAAACTCGTTGGTGTCAATGGAAGATTTGTCTCAACAGTGAAAGTGGATCAGAGTCCACTCTGTTGTGAATGCCTTTGCTATTGATAGATGATGAAGTTTCTAGGATGATGAAGTTTCTTTAAAGTGCAGGAAAAGGAGTCAGGAAGAAAAGAATAGTAGTAGCTTGAAAAAACACTTGATTAATTAACCCCCCTTCCCCAGTTCTTACCTTCTTCTCTTTGTTCTAGTGAACCATCTCTTTAATCAGGGAGTGTTCATCAGATGAGTGGTTTTTGCATACATAGGCACTTAGTTCACTGCTTGTCAGAAATTTGGGTATCAAATCTTGATAGTCTTCAAGATTTATTCCTCTTATGGACAAACAAGCTGGAAACCTTGTGATAAAGTGAAGAATCTTCATGAGTAATCCTTATAAAAACATGAGATTATCTTTAAGGAAGTGACTAGATTGCTTTCAAGTATTGCAAATGTAATACACCCAAATTGAATCCTCCAGTTCATAAATTACATTTCTAGAATTTTGTTCCCTGGAACTCAGATCCAAAAAGCACAGCTTCAGCCAGTGCTTGGGCTGGATCACACTTTTGTGAAGGTCAGAATCATTGCATTGACTTTACAGGCAACACACGCAGCCTCTAAATGTCTGATTAGAAGATGAGAGTTTTCTATTCAAATATTTTTAAAACATTGGCAATATTTTCCACATTTGCAACATGTGGCAGCATTTTTTGCCATGATCACAAACATTTAAAATTAGATGGGTATTCAAAAGACGTCCCAGAGGTTTGGGAAGGATAAAGTTTTGCATGGCAGTTTTATTTCTTTCTTTCTTTTGTTTTACTTGCAATTTGTGCAGCTTCTTGGTGCTAATTTGTTGTTTTCAGAAATTTATGTAATTAATTTATAGAAGATAAACAATTACTTAAAAAGCTGTGTTCAGTCTTATGTGTACTTAGTCCTCAGGCCTCCTGAGAATTTTTAATGTTTCAGAAATACAAATTCGTGTTAAAAAGTTGGGAAGGTGCTGCTATTTTTGTAACTTATTGCCCTACCATATAATTTAAATAATTGTCTCCTTGCCCATCCACATTGTTTAGGAAGGAAAAGAACTTTGCACTGTTGCATAGGACAGGGAAAAAAGAGGAAATGTTAATTTAAGCAAAAGAAAAAGAAAGCACAACCACACAAGTGTGGAACTGCAGAAGAGAAGATGTAATCTCCAATTCCAGAAAAACTTCCTGTTACTAAAAAGGTGATTAATTGTGCTTGAAGATAAGCACACACTTATGTGCCTCACAAAGTTGGGTTATGGGAGGAAATTGTGAGGAGTAAAACATCCTGATCTTATTTCTTGGAATATCTTCTTGTTTTTGAGATTGTCTGGTCTGTCTGTTGGGAGAATTGATAATCACAGGTCAAAATCAATCTAGGCTCTGGAGCAGCTGATTACCAGCAGGTCAGCTGAGGCATATCCTGCACTGAGGACTAATTGATGGAGTTTTCCAGTTGCTAAGGGAGCTACTGGAGAAGACTGAAACCCAGCATGCAGATGTCAGACTTTACTAGTATTGGGATAGAAATTTGGAACAGGTCCTCATTCTTTATGTCCGTCCACACTTGCAAATGTTGGGGTGCTAGAAAAAAACATTTATGGAAAGGTTCTTATCTACATTCTGGTACCTTTGTATAGCTGGGTAGAAGAGCCTTTATGTAGAATTAAGAAAAAAAATGGGACTGAATTATAAAGTGGTATAAATAGCTTTTCGGCAAATGTGAATCAAGTATTAGGAGCTCCAGAGTGAAAGAATAGCATCGTTAAAAGATAACAGGGCAGAGAGGCTTAAATTCAGATACCTAATTGCTTTGCAGACGTTAAGCATGCAAAAATACAAGGCAAAAACTTGTTAGGAGGGGTAAGACAGTCTGATACATAAGGACATTTGCCTCCAGGTAAATCAGTAGTTCTCCTGTAATCAACACATTGGTGTAAATTGATCCTGGAGCAAGATAGGACTCTGAGATAACACTTCTCAAATAACTTCCCCTAATATTGGAAGGATTGTCAGCTGCACCACTGCAGCACCAGAGGATAAAAGGAGAATGTTTGAGAACTAATTAACAAGTTAACAGCTGAGTGGGTCTCATTATTTTGAAATGTAAATACTTTTGTTGATTAAATCTGGATCATTAACTCTGGTCTTTGATAGAGGAAGTTTCATCAGAAGTGAAAAACGAGGAAGCATGGAACTTTGAGGTGTTATTGAAATATCTGATCCTTTGAGAAATGTCCCAAGAATGTACAGAGAGCTGAACACACAGGCTTTAATATTTGAACTATCCTATGTAACTGGAGCTGTGAGAGGCTCTTGCTCTCTTCAGACTATTTCAGACAAAGAAAAACATGATTTACACTGACCAGCAGTTACCAAACAGTTCAATGACAAGACAAATTCCTGTTTAGCAAGATCTTGGTAATGTTTCGTATAAATGTAAGCTCTAGCACAAAATACAAAAAAGTTTCTTATCAGATCCTTACTGTAGATTTTTGTCTACTTCAGATGCTTGATGTTCCTGTTCATGAAAGCAAATTTCTGCACGTGTAAAAAGACATATTGTGGATTTAAATACCTTCCCAACTGACTTTCATAAGAATAATTGTTAATTTAAACACTTACTGAAAGGCACATTTTTTTGTATACAGGATCAAACTGTATCCTGATTATGGAGCAGGGTAGAGGAAAAACATTGAAGTGAGCAAAACAAGCACGGGTAACAAAGCTGTCCTTTCAAAACTGCTGGTGCTGTGCCGTGCCGTGGATTTCTAGATCTGAGGTGTGTGTTCAACTTCCAAACAGCATATTCTTGACCTATGTCAGGGAGCCAAGACCATACTATTTTGATTTTGCAATCCACTTTTCTTCTGTCTTCTTTCCAAGCACAGCAGGAGACTCCCCAGGCATTTTGTTACCAAAAATCTTAATGAACTTCCATCTACCTTGGGGGACTGTTATATGAACTACAGTTACCTATATATTGAAGGACTGACGGGATGAACTGAAGTATTACTGCACAGTTCTACAGCTCAGGCACCCTGGCAAATTCCCATACTCTGGGTACTGCAACTTCGTGCAAATAGTGAGCAGTCTTTTTCATAAAGTTTGTGGTGAAGGCTTTGGGTAAGCTGACCAAACTTGCAGTTATGGGTTTGTCTCCAGGTCCACTATCACTAATTATTGCTCAGGTTCTGGATTTATCACATGACTAGCAGTTGTTTTCATCACAAAGTAAAATGCAATGAAAATAGCACAGAATAGGCATACAAGATGATTTTTGTCTGTGAGTTAGTCAATACACCTCTAGCAGAGCATTATCCAAAATGACTTATACCCTCTCAAACAATGATAGCTCTAGAAAAAAAGCAAAAAAAAGACACTCTAATAATGTTTGCCCAGCAATCAGTGGGTGGTATATACGTCATTCAGGACATCTTTGTTGCGGATATCTATTAGGAAAATGAAGACCTGAGGTCCTCCAATTAGGAGTACATAATAAATACTGACATAGAAGATGTCCACTCTGTGACTGCTTCTTAAGTTATGCATTTCTCTTATTGTCAGTCAGTTCTACTCCTGCTTCAGTTGACTACCTCCTAGGATCCATATCTTCCATTTTAATGTTACCTTCCATTTTAATGTTACCTCCCACATGAGAAAACAGATGTTTGTCACCCTAGGTCCACAAAGCATCTGCAGGTTCTGCCTCCAAAAATGATCAGTACCAGGTTCATCATAGGACATAATCCTGCATCAGGGGAAATATTGCAAATATGCTGCCGTGGAATGTTTCCTCCTATACCTTTTAATTGCATGATGTCTTGATACTGACTTCATATACTTTGATTACATTGCATCCATCTTCTTCCTGAAAACACTTGTTTTGTTCTCTCTGCTTAACTGATACTAAGATTTGTCTTCCTGTGCACCAAAATGTTGAGATTTGAAAATAAAAGGCTGGAGTCTTGAGTAAATTCTCCTTCACTTTATACTGCTGGGGAGTATACTGGAAGGGAATCAGCAGTACTCTTCAGACAGTGAGGGTTGGGCTTCCAGCTCTTTTGTGTCACTGGAACCCTCAAAGCAGTAACAGATTACAGCTGCAAACCCCTCATGTTCACTGAATGAAAGCTGGTTCCAGTTGTTTGTGTCTGCAGTGTATGGGGTTTAGAACCTCTTACAGGAGAGATTCAGCAAGCACTCTGAGCAGCTCCATCAAGGAGAGCCTATTTCTTGTATGCTGTTTTCTGATTTTGTTAGCATCCATAAATGCCTCCACATCCAGCATTTTTCCATTACAACCTTTGTAATTTTTCACTGCTTCTCCCAGGAAAATACTTTTGTGGAAAGATGAATCTGACTGGCTTTTCTTTTTTTAAGATTGTAGCCTTTTCCTTTCCTTCTTTTCTGGTAGCTTCATTATTGGTTTTGGTGTCTGAGTCACAAAAAGATGTTGCACAAAGGGTATTTACAGTATAAATGAGGTTCAATAGTGTTGAAAGCTAAAGTTCATTAGCCTCACATTTAAGACTATTAGAGCAGAGAGGCTGTAGTGAAGGACTGTGTTTGTCATTTGCACAATGTTTCTGAAAAGCAAACAGCACAGACTCTCTGGACACTTACTGGCTTCCTTTCTCTTCTTGGAGCTCATCCTGATTGGCAATAGCGTGCAATATTGCAGAATGGAGATGGATGGAAGCGCTCAGCACAGTGTCAGCAAGTGCATGTCACCTCTGCTCCGACCATCGCCAAAGTTACTGGGAGAATGAGTCAGAAAGGATTTGAGCAAAAGATGTTGTCGGTACCATAGTGACCATGCAGTTGCTAAGGATGTGATTAGCACTCCGGTTGCAGGAACGGGAGAGTTAATTGCTGTGTCCTCATTCCATTTCTCTAGGGGAATACCTGTTTGCCAGTTCTACAAAGACAAAACCCCCTCTGCCTCTTGATTTTACAGCATCTGAAGCCAGCACCTTGTTGACCCTGAACATCTCCATTACGAAAGTGGAATATATAACTGTTCTCCTCTAAGTGCAGCACATGCAGCGCTGACAATTGCCCTTTTACTCCATTTTTATTTGCTGTATTTCCCCCTCTCATGCACAACATTCACTTACACTCATTCCCCTCTGGAAGTTTGATAGCTTTTTTTTTTTTCTGTAAGTCTGAAATGCAGCTATTAAGCTGAAGAAGGCTCAGGGAAATGAACTAAGATGTCTAGTGGGAAGAAAAATGGTACTGTAAGGAAGGGATAAAAAAAAAGCTCAGTGTAATAGAGATTGATCACTCAATCTGTCCATGCCCGCAAATAAAACCGAGTGAATTTAACATGTTAGGTTACAGTTAAGAAGCTGAGTTGTTTATGTGGATAAAATATAGTTTCAGATTATCACGGGAAGCCATTTATTTATTTTTGCATATGTGAGTCATTTAGGCAGTCCCTTTACGTGAGTGAAAATATGTTTTCCCACTCCCTGCTGCTGTGTGTTCTATTAATATCACACTAATTGCAAGAGATGGATACAGTCAAAACGACTTGGTGTTGAATTTGTTTTTCATATTTCTTTTTCTCTTCTTTTCTTCCTTCAGGCAGCTATTTGTGTAAACCAGTTCAAAAGCCTCCAGGCACTTTTCCTGCAGGGTTTCCTCCATTTTTAAAACAGGGCTTAACCCTGCAATATCAATTCACAAGGAAGCAGTAGCTTGAGTAAGGTCTGAGATGTTTTTTATCTCTTTCAGACAAGGTGGAAGTGACACTGTATTTCCCCAGATTCCCAAAACAAAGTACTGGGCACTCAGAAGTGGCCCCTCTTCCAACTGCTTCTATTTGTTTAAAATAAAGGGGGAAAAAAGGTAGAAGCTGCCAAAAGAGATGCTAAAATGCGTTTTAAAAGGAATGGTGGTGTGAGATACACAGGTACCTGTTGTTTATCACCAACCACAACTACCATCTCCCCCACCCTCACTAAGGACATTCCTGGTAGCTGCTGCCACAGCTGTTACCCCTTTCCTCATGGCAGAGGGTAATGGAACACCGATAATTTTTTTCCTTTCTATGCTCTCCATAACCTCTTGGAGTTGTTTTTCTTTCGTCTGCCCTTCCTATAGCTCTGTTTGAATTTTAGTAAATTATGGACGCTCCAAGAAGGATCTGGTGCCATGTCATGTTTGGTGCTGTACATACAGACTACAGTGAGGAATGGAAGAACTTATTATCTAAAGAAGTGAGGCACAACAAGTTTACAAAGGAAATCAGCGAAGAAAATGGATGTGAAGTGTTCCCAGCTGAGCTGAGCAGTTCCCAGCTGAGGGAGGTAACATAGAGATGAGAGCTCAAAGTCCAGGAGCTGGAGCCAGAAGACCTGACTTTCAAATCTGACTCAGCTGTCCTTGCTTACATTAAAAATGAGGGAGAATTAAAACAGCCATACCTGAGGAAAGTTCCTTCCATGTGATGGGGGTAAGGGGGTTGTACTGTCAGTTCCAGGCAGTTATCTGTGGGCTCCTGAAGTCACATTGTCCTTTTCCTGCTGCCTGTAGCAAAGCAGCATGGCAACAGAAATGAAATCTGCTTCACACCCTCAGCCAGCATGACCCAGTTAGCTTGCAGCAGACATCAATCAGGATGTTTGCTTCTGCCTGTGACTGAGCAACAAGCCTGCTCTAGTGTCCCTGGCTTGGCTCTTGCTTTGCCCCCCATATGTCTCCTTTTTGCGACATGTCACTCTCCTTGTGCTGCATGCTCTCTGGGTTGCAAGGTGTGTGCTATCTATGGGGAAGAGAAACTGTCTTTGTTTTAAATGTCACTATACCTTTTATAGCATGGCCCTGACCTCTTGGTATTGGTCTTAAGAGCTACAGAAATAGAAATTAATACATAAATTCTCCCAACTTAAGAATAAAGGAAGGGTGGGCTGGTCATGACCCTGTCTTCAACCATAGGTTGTCACTCCACAATGGAACACGTATTTTGAATGTAAGCTCATCTGCTTTCTTCTTTTGGGAAAGTGCTTTTGCCTCTTTGTCCTTTCTTGATCATAGATTTTGGTTCACATACAACCCATCTATGTCCTTGCCCCTGCCAATGGGAGGACAGTAATTTTGAAAGGGCATTAACAGCCTTATCACTTTGTCCATGCTTCAGATAGATTATTGAAAGTACTAGCTCTTCCAAAGATACCCCTGGCTCATAAGCAAGTCTTATATAAAGGAGAAGAGCTGCACTGGCTTAGCCAAACAGATAGGAAGACATGAACAAGCTTCCTGGAGAGGGAATCTAAAAAGACAAGTCACAGGGAGCTACAGATGGGAAGAATGCATTGGAATAGAAAGCAGGAAATTAAGAACTGCTGTATTGGTGTCAGTCCTACTTTCATGAAGTCCAAGGGAGATGTGTCAGCATCTACAAATAACAGCAAGATCAAGACATAAGAACTTATCCCCTCATTGCCTGCTGCTTGCATTGGATATACTGATACTATCTGCTTTCTCAGTCACTTCATTCAGCTAAGGAAATAATCATGGTAAAATGTGTCATATGCCTTCCCCAGGAACAAGTTCACAACATCTGAGTGGTTTTGATCTAGGACATAATTTTTCTCTGGTGTTACTAGCAAAATAGGTGGTATAACC
The DNA here is from genome assembly GCA_013398615.1 of Brachypodius melanocephalos. Lineage (NCBI taxonomy): Eukaryota > Metazoa > Chordata > Aves > Passeriformes > Pycnonotidae > Brachypodius > Brachypodius melanocephalos. The sequence continues at coordinate 2,166,466 of VZSR01000028.1, read as the reverse complement.
TTATGAGTCATCTTGTACAGCAGAAGTTTTTGAACGTGTTCTGCTTCCTAATGCTGCATAACTTTTAATAAGTCTTTTTCCAAAGTCCTCAGGCCCTAGGAAGCCAATTTATAACACATCCACTTTTAAATGCATGTGCCAGAAACCCACACTTTCAGCATGTGAAGAATAGGAGCCTGACGTTAATTTCTTAAACCTGTAGCTGTGATCCTAAAATTAGAACCAGAATTTTCAAGAGATTTGAAATCTAAAGAGCTTCAACCCATTATCAAGATGTTACGTATTTCATCCTTTTAAAAAATGAGAAAATAACAAAAGACCGGGCTTGTAATGCAGGGTTCATTTTCTACCTTGTGTGAAGTGTTGTAAAGCATTTTACACTGGTTTCTCTTTAGAGGGATAGTTATGACTGTAGTCATTAGAAGACTGGACCAGAATCCAGGAATTTTCCGCATCTCTTATTGTTGACCAGAACTCTTGGCTGCAGTTTCACCTTCTGTAAAGTGAGAGGTGAGAAGGGAGGATAAAAAGTACAAGGGGAAGAGAAGAAATTATGATGATTCTTAGAGAGCAGGTTGAGATCTCCTGATGAAAACATGGCAGAAAAGTTATTGTGGGGCTTCATAATCATACTGAACTAGAATGTATACTAAACAATGTCCCCGGGAAAAGAATTTGTTCTTATATTTACATAGGAAATAAGTATAATTACTACAGAACTGCACAGTCCTAATGAATTGACAGGGAAATTTCTGCTCTGTTTTATGGCTCTGTCTTCCAACCAACCCTCTGCCACAGAAGTCATTGCCCAGTTACATGATTCAGCTGGAGAAACTTCTGTTAGTGCACCAAAGACACAAAAATAAATCTATACTACCTGGCTTTTGGAGAGCAAACAGTGTCTGTGCCTGAAAAATTACTTCCTTGGCAACTATTTATATTAATACTGCATGTTCCTTCTGTGCAGGCACATCCCAGGAGGCAAGAGCATTCAGCATTCTATAACTCGGCATAGCAGTGGCAGGACTGGGTCTTGCTTTTTTTTTGGAGGGGGGGGAGGAGCTGGGGGGAATGTGTTTTAGTTTAGGTTTTTGTTTTGTTTTGTTTTTTAAATTTTGTTTTCTCTATGGAGCTTTTTTAGTGACTAGCAGTCTCCTAAGCAACAAAACGGGTAGGAGGAAAAATAGCAACTAGGCTAATAACAAAACTAAGGGAAATCCTTGCCTGAGTCATTGCAGGAAAGGGAATTAGTAGTCCCCCTGAGCCTTCTGACACTTATGCAACAGAAAAAGTTGTTCAAATTATCATCCTGTCATCTGATGAAGATATGGGGTATGTGTTTTACAGATCTTCCTTACTGTAGAGCAAAACTCCCTCCTTGCCTTGCCTTCTGTTTGCTTTTTAAAAAGCAGTAGTTTAACAATTGAAGAGTGAGACAGTCTTTTCAGCAGGAGCTAAATTTGTAGAAACCAAGTTTTATTCCCAGATTGCCTTTAAATTGGAAAAAAAGCCCATCATTTCTACAGGCTTACTCTTTCTTTTCAAGCCACAAACGGGAGCAGAATCTGACTCTTCAGTCACTTCCATAATGGCAGCTCCTGCGTAGCTTATAGCTTCCTCATTTCCCACAGGCCTCGTCTCAGATCTGTCTGAAGGATGTGGTTTCTTAGGGCTGACGCTTGCTTTACCTCTAAGCATTTATCCTGATGCTCTAAGCATATATCCTGATGCTCTAAGCATATTCCTACAGAACTGAAACTTGTTACAGTGTGTTTCTAGAGCATGCAGTGGTCAGCTCTGAGTTAACACTTCCACAGGAAGCCACAGTGCAATGCATAAGGTCTTTCAGTTTGTCCAACTTCCCAAGGGCTGAAAGAATACTCAGAGCGACCTTTGGCTGAACTCAGGTATGTCCAAAAACCAATTTATGAAGGTGCCACCCTTACTCTAAATGCCCTGAAGCTCTTTTCCTATTTTTCAGGGCTTTCAGCACATACATTACTTTAGTCAGCGTGCAGTGTCAGTTATATGTTGATCTTGGCTCTTCTTCTGTATGACATTTTACATGGTTTCTCAGTATTGGAGCTTCTTTTCTCATCACCCCCTTGTGGTTTTGTTAAGGCCTTTTCATGTTGGTAATGCAATTACCAGCTATGTCTAATAATCCTCATCATTTTTACAGAAAACAATAATACAACCAAGCAGCAGAATTAATGAAGTCTAGTTTTCTCAGAAATTGTGTCCCTGCCCACACACAGTCTGTAACCCACTTCTCTTCAATTTCCATCATAAGTGTGCCAAAAGGCACCCACAATTTCCTCTGCTCTTCTCTTGAAGAGGCTCCCCCCCTAGCACTTTTCAAACAATTCCTAATTACTGACCTCAACGTGCACCCCTTTCCCTCATAAAGGCACAAACATGGGCTTTGTGCTCCGTGCAGCCACGTTTTCTTATGGGGCTTGTAAGAACTTCTTGCTTTTGTGACCTCTTTCACATTGCCAGTTTGGCTGAAGGCAGCCAGCTGGTTCACGAGTTATTAAGGAGAGCCTGAGAGATAGACAATGTGATCTCTCAGGCCTTATTTCTTGAGGAAAAGAGGATAAAAACAGAAGGTGATTAGAGCCTAAGTGTTTATGTCTGTGGCCCTGGGCTTTTAGAGGCATCTTTATACCACAGACCTGGTGATTTTGTTGAGGAGTTATTATGTGTACTCCTGCATATTATCTAATCATTACATTTTATCATCATCCACAAAGGACAATATAAATGTTTTAGTATAATGGTTGACTTGTCTAGTTGGCTGTGAGAGACTGGGAATTGCATTAACCAAGGCAACAATTCCCTTCTCTTTAAAACAGCTTGGAAGTTTCCAGGGACCTTGTCTGACTCCTGATTCCCCTCCCTTACTGTTCCCTGTCCTCTAAATTGGCACATGTTGCCAAAAGTGCTTGCTGCCCAAGGAGTGGATGGCATGGCTTCCTGTAGGGCTGTCAACACAGTTCTTTTAATCAGTCAGGGATTTGTTGCTGAATGAAAGAAATCTCCCCCGGACATCTTTGAAGTGAATGGCTTCTACAGAATTCCCTACCCAATTTGCCGTGGGAAAGTGGGTAAAAAGGTTTTAGAAATCAAGCTGTGGGCTCAAGTATGTTAGGATTTACAGGGTCAGATCCAGCATTGCTAAGGCCAGGAGAAGTCTGACTATGGACTCAGTGAGTGCAGAATTAAGCCCATTACCACTCAGCTACCATGGTGACAGAAACCTTAGAAATTTCTTAGACACTGTTGGTGTGCTGGACTAATTTCAAGCCTAAATTTGGAATAGTCAGTACAGCAAGTTTAACATTGCCTTTTAAATTGTAATCAGCTATCTTTTCTTCTTGAACATATTAAACAGTACTTATTTACAGTATTTACATATTGGAGGTACATTGTGGTTTTACAAATTCTCTTCCTTTTCATCTAGAAAAAGTGACTACTCAACAAACAGGATGATTTCTCCTTAAGCAGCTTCTGTTTCCACTCCTGGGATAGAAAATGCTGTTGTTCTTTAGTGAAGAGTCCTCTGAGACACTCTAGCTTTCTGTGAGGTCAAAACTCCTCATTGCAGCCTCCTCCTGACACAGCATCATAGTAATGCTACTGATGGGTTTCTCTCAAGTATTTTTGTATTTTTAGCTGAGAAAGCGGTGGAGTCAGTCATTTCAAAGAATACTATGGAGCCATGTCAACATTTGGGTTTATTCCTTTAAAGAAAACCTGCTGCAATACATATAGAAATCTAAGGTCTCTCAAAAAAAAGGTGACCTTTGAGTGGGATGTATTTCACTGGAATACCTGTAAACATTTTATCAAATGGTTTTCATGGGTTTTTTTCTTTAGAAAAGGAAAATGAGAAATTTACACTACTCTACTATGAACATAAGCAGCTTATCAGGAAGTAACAACTTGAATTGCAAATGCTTCCCCAGAAGGAGATCTGCAAGGGGTGTTTTCTACTGCCCTCTCAAAACTGTGGGTTTTTGCTCTTCTATCATGTGATGCTCTAAGAAATGAGGCTACACACACTCATTTAATAATATAGTTCCCTTGTGATATGTTCACTTTCCTTAATGAGGGCAGTGTGCTAACTTCTTAGAGCCTGAGGACTGTATCAAATTAACATAGCATGCAGGAAAAATTAGCAGAGAGAGGAGCTCCTTGTGTGAAATGGAATGAGATCACCGATGGTCCTTTTGTCAATCTTTATTTTTGTACTACAGACAAAATGTTAACAAGGATAATACAGAACACTCTTATTTATAACTGGGATGCCCTTGTTTTTTTCAATAACCTGAATGACCAGAAGTAATTAAACCTTCACAGTACTGATTATATAATAAAGCAGCCACAATACAGGTGTTTAACTGTGAGAAAGAAAGGGAAGGAGCATGGATCTTTGTAAAATCACTGGGGAGAAATGACGATTAATAGACAAATTTCCTAGTTTTTCATGACAGCTTTTTGTTAATATGTGTTTACATGAGTGAATCTAAAGTCCCACTATAGTCTCAGTAGGATAATGCTGTGCTTCTGCTAATATACAAGAGACCAGAATGCAGTTCTTTCCATACTTCATCATAAAACAAAACTGTCAAGGGCCAGAGAAGGCAACATAGGAATGCTGGAGAGAGAAAGCCAGGATTTGTGTAGTAAGGGGAGTTTCAGCAGAGACAGCCACACTACATTATTCTTTAAAATTTTCCTTTGCAAAACACAGTTGGTAAAATACACCATCTCTGCAGTGATTTTTGTCAGCCATGCATGTCACTCTTGTACAAGGGCAACAGATACACAGAGAGATCAGCAAACTGGGAGGCTATGTGAAATATAGAGCCCATGTAAAGTTGTAAACACCAATTTGCTGCAGCTTTGGTCTTTTAGTGATTGTACCTTGCTGGTGCAATGATAGTTCCTAAGAAGGGCTGTAAGCACTCCTTGAAGGATGTCTGTTCTGCAGTGGCCGTGAGGGTAAGGTGCTGCTTCCACACAATGTTCATTTGTGATTTCCCTGTGCGAAGGGGTGAGCCATTGGTAACAGATCCAAGGAGCTGTACACCCAGGCATAATCAGTAGGCATTCTTTTAGGTAATGATTATTGCCAAATATATATTTTTTTTTTTTTTTTTTTTTTTTCTGGCAAAGGCTTCCTCTCCACTTGTATGATTCTTGAATACTGGCAATGCTGGCAGTAAAATCCCCCCATCTCCTCTTGCCATGTTCAGAGGTATCTTCCCATGCCTGATGGATGTTATTACAACAAGAAGAGCTAGTGAGAGACTGAGCCGTTCCACAGAAGCCTGCTAATTAACTGTAGGATACACCTGATTGTATCTTTTAGTGATAAACATTTCTATCAAAAGATACCCACACAATCAGCAAAACCAGCTCATTTCCTCTCTGCCTCTAGGCATAGAAGCTGTGCAATGTCTCTGAATCCAGAAAGGAAGCCCTGACTGGCAGCATTTTTTCTACCAGTGTAGTCATGGGTTAGGTTTGGAAAGCGTTTGGTGGCAGCCCAGGCTTGGGTTGGCTTTGGCCAGGTCAGCATGTGGGCATTGTTTCCCAGAGGGCACTGCCATCTGCTGCTGGTGGCACAGGGAGCTTCACTGCACCTCGCCAGCAACTGGCTACAGAACACTTGTGGTCGAACCTCACTCGCTTAAAGATGGCTCACAGTCGTGGGCCAGATGGACTTGTCTGGTTTCTTACAGTTCCAAAGACAGAATATACAAATACAAATATAAAGACTTACAAGTCACATCCTAAAGTAAACAGAAGTTTAGGGAATGCAGCTTATGTGGGGAGAGGTGCTAATCAGTGACACCTGCTCCAGCATCTAACAACAGACTGGTCTTGCTGTAAATGAGTGGTTGGTCTGGAAAGACAATGCTCTGGGGACCGTGCAGGAGCTAGGCTGGTTTAGTTACACCAGTTGGTGATAATCTGTGGACAAGGAACACAGGAGCTAAGATTTGTCAACTAATAATACAAAATGACAATAGGATGTGCTTCGGAGAAATGACTGCAAGGTTATATCTTACCATTTTTTTTAATGGTATCATGGTGAAGTGATACACATCTCCTCTCTTTGCAATATTGGAAGAGAATTTGACAGCATTCTCTTCCCCAAAGCTGGAAATATTTTTGTTGAAAAATCTCTGGTTAGCACACTTTCAGTTTTCAAGCACAATCTTGACATTTGCTAAGAAAATCAAACATTTCGTACTTTTTTATTTTCCTATTCCCTGGATTCTTAATTTTCTATCATGACAAAACCCCCCATCTGCTATCTGTAGTAGCCAAGCCTGGTGGACATATTTCTGGGATGAGGGACTCCTGGATTCAAAAACAGAGTACAGGTTAAAATAGGCCTTCCCTGTTTCAGTGAATGCTCTGCACCCTCTGGTGTTGGCTGTAAAAACACAGAAGTTCTTACCTTGGCATTCCCTTTTGAGTGGCTCAACTGGAGAGTCCCTGCTCAATGGGCTGAAATATTTTCTTTCCTCTGACACTCCACTGAGCTTCCAGTTTTGCATGAGGATCCCAGATAAATCCCTGAAGGTTGCAGGCTCTCCGAAATGATGGAGAGCAGACAACTGTACCGTCAGCTCCAAAGGATTAAGGTGGTTGTTGAGAAAGAAACCTCTTTGTAAATAGACTTGTTTTATGTACAATCTTTAATGAAATCACTCAGGAGACTAAATTAAGGAGGATAATTGTCACCACCAGTCAATTTTGGAAGTTGACAATACAAAAAAATAATTCTCGGGTCTGTTCTGTAGGAATAGCACCCTATCCTTATCTTTCTTTTCCCTTTCCCTTTCAAATTTTGGAGGATTTGGGCACCTTCTATCTTCAGTAATCTGACTGCATCTAAGTGATGGGGCTACACCTCTTCTCTGTCCCTACACGCTTGCACCAATTCATCTTTTCAGATTGTTTCAGGCTGTTGTAGATGGTTTCCTGGTCATGACCTTTCACCACCTTTTGAGGCCCTGTATTTTCTAACAAATGCCAGTGTGGCAGATTAGAGAAGGAAAGTGGAAGACAAGGAAGCCATCCAATTTTCTGTAGTGGAATTTGAGGACTTTAAAGTCTCACAGGCATCCTGGCAAGGCCAGCAACACACAGAAGTCAGCAGGTTCAGGCAGTAAGGAAGATTGTGACAGATCAGGACTGTGGCTGACAAAAGGGCTGCACAGGCCCAGGTGAATCCCTGAAAACATGCTCCAAAGAACCAGGGAGTAATAGTGCTCTGTCTCAATGGGTGCTTGTCATGAATGAATGTTTTAAGGTCGCTTAAAGAATAAGCAGAGCCAGCAAGTGAAGCTTGGGAAATTGCCACAGCGCTTTATGTTTTCCTTCTTCCCAAAAACATAGCTATCAAACCACAAGTCCTTTTATTTTATGGGATGAGCCTTTATTGAAATACTTGACATTAAATTCCTTTGCTGATACAACTTTTTATTTTTGAGGGGTTATTGTATTTTTCATGTGAGTCTCTTGCTGGGCTAAGCTGTTTTTATGAAACAGTCCATGTAAGTACAATACTCAGACAAAGGGTCAGGCCCAAGCTGCTGGAGGTCAGCACCACATCTCCATTTGGGAAGTACTTCTTATCAACATAGTCTATGATAGTTGTGACAGCCAGCATAGTCTCCTCACACGTGGGCTGGATTTGGTCAGCGGGGAGAACAAATCCATAGGTACCCGTGTCTCGCAGTTCAAATGTGTAGGAGAAGGGAATGCCAATCATGTGGGCCCAGTCCCGTGAGGAGCCTGAGTTACTGTCTGTGAATTTAAAAATAGAGAGGAGATATTTGTATTAAGCATGATTCTTTGAAAATACTTCTTGTTATAGTTAATACAAGTTTATACCAGAATCCCTGAACTAAGCAGTAGCCATATATCACTGTGACACAGAGAACAGTTTCTAGGTGCTGTAATTCTTAGCTATACTAAAAGTCTTCCATGGAGTTTTCTAAGTGATATGGCTCTTCATAAGATGGTATTGTACAATAACAGGAGATGAGATTCAAGGATTCTGTGTTTTTAGTGTTTTACTGTGACTAGTGTGGGGTACAAGATGGGTTGGACATTTATCTGCTCTTGTACTTCATTTCCTACATGGGTACTGACTAGAATGTTAGGGTTTTTTTAAAAGCCTAATTTTGGTCAAATCTGAAAAATTTCTGGCTTCTCCTGTATCTCTGTTCCCCTTCCCTGTGGATTGTTTTTCTTACCTATTCAGTGTAAGTACAAACTCTGGCAAAATGCAGCCCTAGGCATGGGCAAGTTGCATTACACTCACACTGCATTGCTCATGCAGTCTGTGACTCAGGGACTGGCACTTGGGGACTGGCAGAAACAGCCACTGGAATATGCAAACTGCATGGGTTCTGGAGCCAGCCACTTACTGTTCTCACTGACTAGCATGACTTATTGCTTACTGGGAAAATATTGGGTTTACTAGGCAGTCTCTAGGGCCCTCAATCCTCTTTGCAAAGGCTGTCAACTCATATTAGCTATGATGTGTTTGTGATTTGGCCATCCAGGCTATTAGGAACAGGGCTGAAACCGATACACTTCACGCAGAATTGCAAGCAGCTGCCGTGTGATAATGTCTGATGGAGTAACTGTAGACCTGATTGGGATTTTAATTTTTGCTTGATTTCAGTGAAGACAAATAGGACTTTTGCTGCTGACTTCAGCAGGGTCAGGATGATCTATCACCAATCTCCTTCTGTCCCCTGTGATGGATCTGTGAAGAATCCATGTAGGAAGTAGCCTCTGATCAATGCTTTGTTCGTTCCTGCAGTCAGCTTTATAACTTACAGAGTTATCTTGTATTCAAATGACTGTTGCTGACATGTTGCACCAAACCAGCCCTTTAAATATTACTCGAAGTAGAAACTCAGCAAAACAGTACTTGCTGATGCATGTGACACAACAATTCTTTGAAACACAGGGAAATCAAAGGGAAACATTAAAAAACTTACATAAAATTGAAGCAGTTGATCCTACTTTGTAGCTGGTCCCATACTTTCCTGTCAATGCAGCAGCTGCTTCCTTTGCAACTTGCAACTGGAAATTCACAATAGGAACAGCATTGGCATCAGTGGCAGTACCTTTGGCAATTACTTTGAGTGGACCAAAATTTTTGTCTCTTTCAGCTTTACATTTACATATGATCAGCTTTAGGTTTTGATATTACTCCAGGTCTTTAGAGGAAATCATTAGAAAATTTGGACAAATTGTTCTTGATTCTTTGTAATGCACATTGTGTTAAAATTTTAAAGCTTACTCTGCTACTAGGTAGAGATGCTATCTGCTTTACTGTAAAGCTAGAGCCTGTACTTTGGAGAATTAAGAGTCTATGCTGTATAAGACACTGGTGCTGACTACAGCAGTGATTGACCTCTTACTCGTTCTATTGCCATAGACTCTGTATCCCATCATCCTTAGGAACTGATCCATAGATGAAATAAATGACTTCTCCAATGACTCCTATGAAGTCCAAACCCAAATCCCTCATGCTCTCGACTACTGCTTCATCTACTGAAATATTCATAAATACACACATAAATGAACTGAAATCAGAACACTCAGGAACTGAGGGAAGAAGTAACCAAGAAATAGGTACTTAATTCGCTCCCATTTTTTCTGAGAGGATGTTTGGAATACCCTCTCTGGATACAATAATAACCATATGTGTATGCAAATTCATTCTTGTATGCAGCAAAAGTTGCTGCTCTTCTCCACTCACCTTGCTTTGCATTAACCCTCTCTCTAGTAGTTCAGTTTTCCTGATTTAAGATGAAGAATTAGGATTTCTGAGGCAAATAAACCTTACTGATGCTGAAGAGAGAAGCAGTAACTCTGGGAGCCAAGTCCCTGAACAAGCCCAGCTCCTCTGAAGGAAAGGCAAGAGTGCAAGTAAAGTTGCACCACGTGCTACTGCCTGTACTTTCTCTCTACAAAGGTAGAAGATGGATGTTTTGCCCTACCAGTTCTTCATTGTTACTTGGAGGTTCGGTTGTGGAACCATATGGAGTGAGGAGGAGCTGTCCATAGGAGTGAAATGTTAAATAGCACACAATGTCACTCGTCTTGCTTCTGATAAACTGAGCCACAGCTTTTGTCTCAGGCTCTGATTCTGGTCCAGATCCACAGAAGATAATACTGCTGCAGTTAAAAGATACACCAACACCTGGGGAAAAATACAAACGCTGAATCAATGGAGAAATATAGAACACCGGTTCAGAGGGAACAGGGAAACAGCTCAGTGGGACTTGAGCATTACACTCAGTAGGTAGCAACTAAAATTTGCTACAAGACTGAAATATTTATTGTGCATTTACAGGATGGCTGCAATGAAAATACTCTGACACCACTATAGTGTACCACACACCAGGGAAGCTTCGGAGGCTCCTTGAAATTCATGGCAAATGTAAATGCTGGCTGTTAAGTGACTAACTTTTAACATTCCTGCCTAGAGCTGATGCTTGCTCCTGCAGTGAGTTAAAGGTATAGTTACATAAGAGCAATTTTCTGCTCACAAAAATAAGTGCTGGTTGAAAGTCAATGAGTTTATATTTTGACAAACCAGGATTTTATTTTTACATATGCCTTGATGACAACAGGATGAATATTCCTTTCTTATAGGACTACATTTTATTTCAGAAACTAGTTATTACTCTTGCATTACATTTGTGTTCATAATCTGAAATACTTCAAACTTACTGCCCCAGGATGAATTGAAGTTTCGGTTCAGATCTGTGCCGTAGCAGGTGCCATTCTCATATGGAGAACGGTTTTTTCTCCACAAACGATCCTGAAGAAAAGTAACTTCTGTTACATAATAAAAATTCAATGGTCCATATAGTCCAGTGAAAATATGGTGTAAATACTCCTTTATTTTTGACCTCTGCAATGACCCTATCTAAATGTAACAAAACATGCTTGGCTAATCTAACTTTCAGTCTAGTTCCTGGATTTTTATTACTTACTTCTTCCCAGGAATAGATGTAGCCATCAATATTGAGGACTGGCAAGACATAGATGTCCAAATTCTGTAGAAATCTGCTTATCTTTGGGTCAGTTTTGTAATTTTGAACAATCTGAAAAGAAAAAATGCAGAGCACTGAGCAGAGAATTTAGTGATAATCACTGAAAAAAGCGAGTTTAGAATTATCATCAGGTGATCACTCATTCCTGGATATTGCCATGGTGCCCAACATCTACTTGATCTCCAGTGGGCCAGGTACTTTCTGTACACATGGAACATTGCTATATCATAGATTAGGGAGGACTGTTACTTTTCGATACAGAGAGGCTTGATCCAACAGCACTGCGGGAAAAGGAGAGGTTGGTACCAGTTTCAAAAGGCTTTGGAAACATTCAGGCAGAGGAACTGGCGCACTAAACAGTACTGTCCTATGTCTCAAACTGTGATTTGGACTTTGGTGTCCACAGATATCTGTACTATACACTAATTTTACAAATCACATTTTAGCAGAAAAGCATATTTCTTGGTACCACAATAGAGAAGAAAACTGAAGTGTCCAAAGGGATATGGTTTTCTTATATTTCTTATTATCTAAATGGAAGAGTAAGGACTCACTTCTTTCACAAACCACTGACAGAAGGCTGGAGAGATCCATTCTCTGGCATGAATCCCACAGTCCATCCAAATGATCTTTTTGGTTTTATTTGATGGTTGGCTGATCTGAGAGAATGTAAATGTGATAATTTAAAAACTGTTACATTACAATAAAATAGCTTAATGTAATACAAAACCATAAAAGATGTGCCTTGATATGCCATTGAGCCATCTGAGATTATTATTATTATTATTATTATTATTATTATTACAGACATCTTTATGACAAGCTCTTTTTACTAATAACCCAATCTCTATAGTATCACAAGGTGTGAGTTTTAAAGTGTCTGTTGAGCAGGAGTGTCAATAGAACAGTTAATTGAACAGTTTCTTTTTTACTTTTTTAATTGTATTCATCATTCACAGGAGTGCTTGCTCTTGGTTGAAGATTTTTAATATATATATATTTTTTGGAAGGGCAGTAACAAAAAAGCATGGAATCTAATACTACTCAGTGATAGGAACAGATTAGGCAATAACTAACCCAAATATTAAGGCTATGGTTTTTGCCAGTGTGTCCAATAAAAAAAAGTCATGGAGTACCATGAGCAGAAAGGCTATCTGCTGTAAAAAGTAATAAAAATAACAACCCAAAAGTCTTTATCTTCACACACAACTGTTGCCAAGCTTGTTTCAGCTTGATTTGTATTTCTAAACAAGGCTTCAGTTAAATTTGTTGTTTTCAGTACATAATAGCAATAGCAAGCTTATAATGATAGTGTCTGTGAAAGTTGGCAAACCTTACTGTAATGCAGAGCAGTAAAACCATCTCCTGTTCAGCGAATTGAGATGAACACTATCTTAGGAAACATCTGAATCCTGTCTTCTCCTGAGTACTTTTTTTGTTAAGATCTATTTTATTATTACAGGAAATTTCCTCCCTTACCTGTAGGTAATACATTGTTCGATTCTCAAATGTCTTCCCCAGGAAGTGCTGTGTCACCAGCTCACTGTTGTTCTCCTGAATCTGAGTCATCCATTGATAAATCTGAAATAATTGCAAAGAAATCGTGGTCCAAAGTGGGAGTTTCCTTCTCTTTCCCACTTCCGTTTCCACCTTAAAGGATTTTCTTTTGTTTGGATGAGCAACGTTTTCCTCAGTTTATTTCAGGCTGTGATTTCTCTTACAGGCATGGGAGGTGTTTCACATGCCTCTGTGCAAAGTCATGGCCATATCTCACTGGGTGTTAAAACACAACACGGATACTCCATCCTGGGTCTCATTCAACATGCCCATCCTATTGGGCATCTTCTTGTTGAGTGCACAACAGACAAGAAGCCACACCACCAACTCTTCAAAACAGTATTGCAGACTCTTCCCTGTCAGCACTGATTTTCCACATCTGAGTCAGCAGCAGTCATCCTCAATGAGTAGCTCAAGCAAAATATACGTGAGGGTTGACTCTGTTCTCTCATTTTTATTATGCATCTAGGAGAAAGAATTACCACCATGCTCTGCTTTTCTCCAGGTTTGCCAACTGGTGTGTGAAACATGGCACCAAGAAGCCATTGCTGCCCACTCCTATGACATTGTTTTCTCCTAAAGTGTCAAAAACCTGCCCTTAAATTACTTCCTTCTACAGATCTCCCACTGTTCACCTCTTCTTCCTCCCTGGGATTCCAGACACCACGGTAGTCATTGCACTTCACATTTGGCTCAGCACCAAACAAACTGGGACTTAAATTAATAAATAGTAGATATAAAGAATGACAGGGCAGAAAGGTAACAAACCAACCAAATGAACCACAGAATATTAACTGCAAAACAGTGCAGGTACTTTGCACAAAGCATTTGTATTTTGTCCAGTGAAGAAGGATTTAATCCAAATCAATGGCAAATCCATATTCAATTCAACCAGGCTAGGATTTTAGTCAAAAAGTAAGGACTGATTCTTTAAAGAAGAAAGTCAGAAAGAGGTCCACTGACTTCAGCTGAGCTTTCTGCAAACACAGAGTTGGCTGATGTGGCATTTACAGAACAGAAAACAACAAAGTACACAAGCAGACTTAGGTTCTTCTTTACCTCTTCCATTGAATGGTATTCGGTGTAGACATAATCTCCTGAGACTTGTCTGTGGCTGCTCCTCTCCCTTGGCATGTTCTGATCCACAAGTTTCTGCACATCAGGTATCAGGACTCTGAAGGATGGGGAAAGGGAAGATAGAAGAGAAAACAATCCCAGTTACTGCAGAACTGCCATGGTGGGTACATTGCTTACATCAGCAAACAAAAGGATTTAACCTCTTCTGTTGTGATTTGCCTGGCAAAATCATCACCATCAGCATTATGGTTACTTTCATGTAAAACCAAGTTCAAAGTACTGAGATTTTCACGGGGTTTTAACAATAATCATTTTTAAGTTGTCAAATTTCTACCAAGAAAAAAAGTTCAATATTTTCTTTTCTTCACTGCTTCTATTTTTGAGCAAAATTCTGAAAATATCACCTTTGGGAAAAGGAAGTGAAAGAGAAAAAAAATAAGATTAGGGTTTCATTGCATTTTATTGAGACATTTTCACTTTGCAAAGATTTCATGGAAATATTCATTGCAATTTGCAAAAACCAGAACAAACCCCTTATTTCCTTCAAATACCTCTTTTTGCTTTTTAGCTACAAAAATAGCTCAGAAACTAGTATAACGCAGGCATGATTCCATGATCCAGGGAGTCAATAAAACCTTTTCCTTGGCTTCAGTGGCCTTTGTGTCAGAGGCTGTTCTTTCTCCCTGCAATCAACCCCGTGTAACTGCTGCAAATCTGTGCCCATTGTAAACGCTTGTGATAAGACAATTGCAAAGGTAGCTCCACCGCTGTTGATCTCAAATGTTGAAAGTGTTAACAGGCTTTTCTGCTGACAGTGGCACTTCTCAGCATTTCTGGAAACTGCACATAAGAAACTTTCAACAGTAGTTACAGCTGACTTTCACTCTGAGCTTTGATGTTTATTCACATCTAAACTTCAAACTAAAATTCAGGCGGTGAAATTTCTCATGAAGTGAAACCACATACAGAGGATACCTTATCAGTGCTCTGGAGAATTGAAACCACAGAGTCAGACACAGTTGGAATATTGATGTCCTTATTCTAATTTGTTATTTATGTCTCTATCATTATTTACCTAACTGTCATGTTACCTTCTCTGCATGTCAACTGCTTTCTAAAGGGTGGTTCCTTTCTAAAGGGTGCTTTGAATCTGTTATAGGAACTTTGACCCTGTTATTATTGTACTCATCTCTTTCTTTAGAGTCCTGTGTAAGGTAGATACAGTTCTGGTAAAGTGAAAACAAAGTTGAGCTGCTAATTTCAGTTTAGTATTTAAATTTCCTCTAGAATCAGTTGAAACCATTAGAAAATGAAGAGTCTTGACATAAAAAAACATTCCATAAAAGTCTGGAATGTTGTCCAAGTACTGAATATCTAAACCTCATGCTAGATAATTTGTACTGGCTCCAACCTCGTATCTCTTCATCTCTGGTTGTCAGGGCATCACACTTACTAAAGGAACTTGTCAGGCAAGATGCAGGATGTCAAGATGAGCTTTAACTCAAAACAGCTTTGAAGTGACACCAATACTCCTTAAACTCATTTTTGATTGGTAAATGTCAGTGTATGTTCATAGGCCATTTGTCATCAGCCTTGAATGACTACAGGGTTATTTATATTAAATACAGCTAAATTAAATTAGCTACTGGTTACCTGAAAAAGTCAATTTCAAATGTGAATAGGACTGTGTGAGGAGTAGATATTATTCAATCCCATTTGCCTTTATAAACACTTTTTGTGTCTGGATTAGATCTGGTTGTAAGTTAGGGATGTGGCTGCATGTGTGATAAAACATTGTGGGACATTTACAGGTTGTGGCCCTCAGTTGTGTGCACAGTGCCCACCTGCCACTGGGATCTTTGTCCCAAACTGGGATGTCTCTTTTTGGCTGGATGGTGCCAGGAAATTCTCACCAGCCTGGTGAAGAGATTAGGGGTAGAAAGATGGAGTTTTTGAAGAAAGTGGCTGAATATTCACTTTGAAAGGTCTCTTCTCCAAACCAGAGGAGTAACAAGAGACAGGGAAGGGAAAAGGAGAGCTAGAGACTTTTCCCTGCAGTGACACCAATTAAAATTTTGGGCTCTCCAGAAGTGGAAGTACTCTCCATTCAAATATCCATTCTTTCCAAGAGCAAATCATTCTCCTATAAGTAGTGGGTACACCAAGTTTGGCGTCTTGAGTTTAGACTAAAAAACTGAGTCATGTATCTGAGTGTCATCCTCTCAGTGACCACTGAGAAGGCCACAGCAGGAAACAAGACAGATTGGGCTGTTTCAGGTTCCAGCTCCAAATCCACAGTCCTGGAGAGGTGGAAAGTAAATACCCAGGGCAGAGGGGAATGGGCTTCTGAAGGTTCATGCAGAATCTCTGTGTTTGGCTGGTCAAGGTAAGTTGGAGGCATTTGGAACAAAGGTTGGGTCCTATTGCCAGTACTAGCTGACTGTTTATCAGACAGGGCTTGGTCCTTTTCTGATAGCAAGGAAGATTATTAGAGCCAGCCACTCCCATCAAGATATTAGAAACTGTACCTGTAAGAGATCATATGCTGATCTAAGGTGTCTTTCATCTCCTGCACCAGAGGGGCTGGGACCCTTATGTGCAGGTCTTCCCCAGCCCTGATGTCTTCAGGCAGCAGGGGCTTCCACAAATCCAGCTGTGCAGAGAAGAAAGAAATGCACAAATGAAGCTGTTTTCAGAATGAGAAATATAGTAAAGATAGAGTAGTTGCATATCAAAAAATGAAAGAAGTTTTCCTTGAAATCATCCTGGTAACTCTGCAGTCATCTGTTCATAAAGCACACAGCACAGGCTTAGTGTTTTTATTGACTCAGGCATCACTGATAAGGAGTAGCACTTTCACAGAGCCATGCAAAGGAACTAACTTCTTCACATAAATTCTTTCAGGTAGTGGAAGGGCAATTCCATGCTACGCTAATACAAAAAAAAAAAAAAAAAAAAAAGAAAATAAAGGAAAAAAAAGTTCAATAAAGCTTTTTCAAGTTTACTTTAACCTTCATTCCTATCATAAGCTACATGCATACCTGTTTTACAGCCCAAGACCCCACTCTGCTCGTTGGGCACATGTGGTTATTTTTGCTTACCATTAAAGTACTGCAAAGGAGTTGAAGATGCTGGACTTGCTGAATAGTTTCTGGCACAATATGCAAAACCTGATCCCTGGAAATTCAGTAGAGAAACAAGATCAATTTTAACATCTGTTAAACTATCCATTATTTCACAAGTCAAAAGGACATTTTTTGTTATGTAGAAGGAAGACAGAGCATGTAACAGTGCTGTTCCAACAAAAACACGAATTATGAATTTGTGGAACGTTTTGGCTGCAAATAGGACTAAGTGATGTGACTTTGCTGTTGTTAGAGCATTAGCCACTCTGCTTCCTTGCCAGTGGCAGTGCTTTATTCACCATACCAGCTTCACAGAAGCCAACTGCTTGCATGAGCCCTGATGTGTGTTTCTGCCTTTTCAGGACCAAAATGAGGACATTGGTAAGAGGTGATAAACTTTTTATTTGATAAGATGTCACTTTTTTTTTCCCTCACGTTTGTCCTTTATTCAATTATTCCAAATTAACTTTGTGCTTGGCTGGTCTATTTCAGCTTGCAGAAACTTTTGATAGTCATGATAAATGAACATTGCTATGAACTTGAGATGTCCACAAACTGCTTGCCATGAGAATAGCCAATTTATTCCAAAATAGTGAATATTATGGTGTCTAGAACTGCATATTCTTACTCAATTCACACGAAATAAAAATTTCTAGTACAGAATCTATCATTTCATATTTCTAGAAAAGAACACAGAATCCAGTGTCTTAGTATATGTTTTCATGACATCCCATGAAACTTTCATCTACTACTTATCTGATGAAAATATTTAAAGTTTACAAGAACAAATTAAAATTGGTGGAAATGCAGAGAAAACAAATCAGTATGTGCTGTTAAAAAGGCCCTTGTAGGCTTTTTGTGTTTTTCAGTGTTCATTCAGATCAGCTTTCCAGCACTGACAGCAAGTGTGATGTTTCTAGTGAAAGGGTTTCAGAGTGAGGAGTGGATGTTGATGACTGCATTGCATTACCCAAAGGTGGGAGACCAGTTATCCACTACTGATGAGAACAGAATAGAATGGGGAACACTAGAAACTTTCTTATTTGCTGACAACCAAAAACTGCTTCACAGTCTTTTTTAGTGGCTTCAATAGAGTCTTTACGGGACAAGTATGAAAAATGAACATTTTACATTTTAAAGCTTTTGTAACAGAAATTCTTGTTTCAAATCAAGCCATGGTCATTATAGGCATCAACATAATATGCTCTCATCATCTGAACTGCAACTGCCATCTTTTGTGCTTCCATGCAGGAAGGTACAATTATCAGCTTAATATACATACAAATAGAATTCACTGTTCATTCACTTTATCCCCAGAGAAATAGGGGGATTTGTGGGTTTTTTACATGTCTCTTGAAAATACCACCTTTGCTGAGTGAGAACTTGATAGATAAAACAGGCAGTTTACTACTGGTTGATGAGATGCTGAGAGCCCCATATCTGTGGGGCAAAATTATTATATTTGTATTGCTCACAGCAATGGTGCAACAGTCATGTTGTACAGATGGGTACAACAGTCATGATGTCTTTGTAATAAACCTTGTAGATGTAGGATAAATATCTTTGCTAGCAGAATAAACATCTCAGCTGCAGTTCAGAGTTTATTCTCTCTAAATGCCTAGGCTTGCTTTGTTCTTTGTCTATCAGGAAGGGAAACAATATCCTGTAATATCTTTCTATCCTCATTGACATTATGTCTTAATTACACCAAATCAGAGAAATTCCAGACAGTCAGATTGCTGCCAGATGGCCAGCTCTTATTTACTGATAAACTTTTCACAATAGCCAGTGTGGAGACAAACCATTTTTAATAGTAAACTAAGATTAGAAAGCATACATTTGTTTATGATTATGGACTGAATCTCTCAGTGGAGAAGTGCAAAGTCAGCCCATGTGACCCCATGAGAACTACATTTTTTAAAATTCTGCAGTTAAGCTTTCTTAACAAATTAAAGGACTGTTCTCAGCACAAGCTGTGTGTCCGTGGATGCTCATAGATTGGCTATTTCATTTCACTGTTAAACAGAGCAGAGGACAATGAAAATGGGCTTTACTAATAATTTGGTCTTTGTGCAGGTGCTGTATCGTTATTATTTTCAGGATGGCTTTAATAATGATATTACTCCAAATTGTCTTGGAGGGCATGAAAGGCAATGTTTATTGAGAGGCACATCCTTTTTATTCACTGTTTCAGTACAATGCATATTATTGATCATTTAGAACAACACCCCTCGACCGTTTCTTACAAGTAAACAACAAGTTAGAGAAACACCACCTGTTAATGGTTTTTCACCTTCCAAGAATTGGTTTTGATTCCTCCTCACAATCACAGGCCAGTGTGGGAAAGTGAGCTTCTCACAGGCTGCCTGAAGCCTAGAAATTCCTCTTTGACCACTGTCAGCTCCCACAGTGCTGCCCACCCAAAGTCACACTGGCCGTTTAGTACCTGTTTTGAAATTCCATGCAAGTACCCAACAGGTTCAATGCTGGACGATAATTAGAAACAAAAATGAAAAACACATTAGCAGGGATCTGCTGAATTCTATTCACTGAAATCAGTCTCTAACTGCATCTCCGATACAAATCTAAAGACTAAATATTATCCAAATAACACATTTGAAGTAGTGACTCTCTATGCTCTGCTAGGAGATTTTCCAGGAGAGCTGCTGAATGGGTGCACTATGAGGGAACTTACTTGCTGTAGGTATTGCTTGGTTTTCTGTCCTTTTTATGACTATATTCTAGGGATATAATTTGTCTAGAGGCATTCAGCACCAGACTGCTTTCTCCATTTACTTAAAAAAATTCCATGTATAAACTTGTATGTGGATAGATGGCCTCCACACTATGCTCATGCCCACCCTGCAAATCCCAGCTGCCACAATGGCAGTTACTTACCATTCCTTGAAAGCTGAGGGTAAATGAAACAAAAATAGTTTAGATAGGCAAACAGAATAATTTTACATCACTGATTTCCTGAAGTGGAACTGAGAATGGAAAATAAAGCATAACTAGAGATTTCATACATTGCAAAACATTAATCAGAAATTAAAAGTGTGATAATCTCATTCTCTGAACACCTGGGAGTGAAGATTGTCTAGAATAACTCCCTTGGCTTTATTTTTTTTTTTTTTTTGTAATTGTTACAGGTTTTCAACAGATCTTCATTATCTTTTTCACATAAACTAACCTGTCTTTTATTAATAAATATAATTTTGCTCAGTCATACCCCTTGCTTTATAATCAGAAAAAGCATTTTACTGCAGTAGCATCTGCTTTCAAAGTTCATTATGAAAGAGGCTAAGCCAAATGAATTTCAACTAATGGAGACAGAGCATCCTGAGATGCATTTGAGGGCCATTTTGTGGCTCCTACAGCTGTAGCTATGTCTTTGTTGTCTTGGATTTGATTCTCTCATTCTTCATTTCCCATCATCATGTTTTCTTTCCCAATCTTACAAAACTTACAGTTTAGTAAACCTGTGTCCAGCTTTTCAGCTCATAATTGTTATTATTCTTACACAGTTTATGGGACTTTCACTGCATACACAATTCTTCTTGAAACCCTGTTCACACTCACCTGTCATATTGCAATTTTCCAGGAATTAGTATCCCCAGAGAAAAGATGATCCCAAGAGAAAGCCACATCTTTGTGCAAAGAGCCCAGCACTGACAGTGAAGAACTAAAGAGGAGGAGGATAGATTTGGACTGAACACATAATTTATACAATTATAATATATAACTAAACTTATCCTGGAAGGCAACCGGCCCTTGATGAATCATTAACTTCACTTATAAATACTTCTAGATGAATCATTAATTTCATTTGTACTTCTACTTTTCTTAATTCTTAAAGGTCTGTTCCACACCCCAAAACACAAACACAATTAGCAACATTCTCACTGAAACACTTTTTCTAAGAACTAGGACTATTATTCTTCATGTCACCTTTCTACCTGTGAAAATGTTTTGTGACAAAATTGCCAAATAAGTAGATAGATAGATAGATAGAGAGATAGATAGAGAGATAGAGAGATAGATAGATAGATAGATAGATAGATAATAGATAGATAGATAGATAATAGATAGATAGATAGATAGATAGATAGATAGATAGATAATAGATAGATAATAGATAGATAGATAGATAGAGTAATTTTGCTTAATGAGTATAGAATTCAGAAGAAATGACAGTTGCTTGCTAGGTCTTTGATTCGAATTCTTTTGAAGTCTAGTTGATTTTAATGGGCTTTAGATGAAAGTCCTGTGGAAATAATTATGGACATTTCTCTGACTTAAGAAATGGATTTATGTTGGGGATTTCAGCAGATTTGTTTGTAAAAGACAATACTTCATTTTCTACTTGTGTTCACCTTGCAAGCAGCACTTCTGAATTCAGAATAAAAGTCATTAGAGACATTATTCTGCCACCAATGCAAAAAATATCCTGGGATGAACAGCTAACTTCAACAAGCCTATTGCCCTCTTGGGCATAAATAATATGTCTCTCAGTGATAAAATCTGTTCTTTGGTCAGGTTCTTACTGGCAGCTGCTTATCTTTCTAGCAAATATGGAAGGCAGCTTAATCCATTTATTCCCTCCTTGAAAATAGTGGGCAAAAAGGCATGAGACTTTCTGGGGAGATGAAAGGTCATAAATATGTGGCACAAACATGCCACATGAAACCATGTGGAGTCCCTTTCTCTAAAAAAGTTTACTTTGCATGTCTTCCATACATTCTTCTCAGAGCTTCAGAGCACTTTTTTCAGCATCAGTTTAGCCTCTCAACTGCCCTGTTAGACAAGCAAATATTATTTCCACTACTTAAAAGATTAAGAAAAAAGGGGAAAAAAGTGACTCCCCAAGGTGACATAGGAACATTGCTGCAGAGCCAGGAATAGAATTCAGATCTCCTGACTCCCTGTCTGTTGCTTCCTTAAATATATGACCATCTGCTCTACTGCTGGAAGTATAGATACTATATGCTGACTCCAACAAGCTGGCTGCTAAGCCTGTTAGTTTATCCTCTTTTTATCCCATACTGATATCATCTCCAGCTAAGCTTTTGGCCTGGAGTCAAAGTGATTTCCAGTGTTTGAATGATTCGACCTGCTTGTTATTGTTTTAACCTTGCACCACACATATGCTCAGCTATTTGTGACTTATCTGCATACAGTCTGTGTAGCAACAGCCACAAGCTAGAACTGTTTTGTTTAAAGATTGCATACCGAAGCATACCACATGTTTTGAACAACTATCATATAGCAGTGAGTTTGATCCTGGTAGCTGCCTGCACCCAGATTCTCTACGGAGCTGCCTGTTACTTTCAAGGACAAAGAGCTTGTTAAAAAGACAACAAAATTTACACACTTGTGTGTCTCCACCAACATCAGTTCATCATGTTAAGCTTTCCCATTTCACAGCTAAATCCCACACTGAAACTAAAAACCTAACTAAACTAGATGGAACTCAATGATCAACGTTTTTTAAAATCATCATTTGGATTCAGGGAAAATCATCCTCCATTAAATTTTCTTCTCTCTCTCATTGCTGCAGAAAACTCACCATATGTGTCCAAAACAGATTCATCACTCAGTGGGGTCAAAACAGTAGCAGACTAATGTGCCTTAAATCCTAGACTTGTGCTCCACTGAAGAGAGAGGTAGATAATTCAGCTGTTTCACTAAAATATCCTCTGGTTATCACTGTAATTTTACTTGGGAGAAGCCCACAATGAATTGGCAGTTCTATTTCCCATTGTCTTGTCAGAGGAGCTAAAATGTTCTATAGGTATTGTCTTTTTCTATGAATACCAAAAGATTTCTGGTTTTATGTGAGCAGTGTTCAAAACATTCCAATTCATTCTATAAGATTAAATATATACAATGTGTATATATATATATATATAAAATTCTGTGGCATTTGTGTGTTCAGCAATACGTTGTGTGGTCTGAAGTGTGAATCATTGTTCCCCTCAGTATTCCAAGCCTTCAGCTTCCACAGCTCTGTTATAGAAAGGTTTTACTGAAAGTCCCTGGACTCCATTGTGATTCGACAGTGCTAAGTGTTCTCAAACCTCATTAGCTCCAGCAACAATTTTAGAATAAATGAGAATATACTGGAAACTACTCTGAGTTACAACAATTTTGTTCTAGAGTCATCTTGCTGACATTTCCTTGTTCTCTCTCTGTCTCTGATATTACAGTGAAAACACCCCATTAACCTGACATTTGGGACTTTAAAACAATCACAAACCAGGAAGAATTCCAGCCAACATACACTAGATTAGAATGACATTACTAGCAAACCTTAAAATTAGTTCCATTAAGCCAACCTTAAATGTCCTGCAGATCATCAAGCAACACAGGATACATTAGCTTTATCTTAGTGGAACTAATTTGACTATTGGCACATGATCTAGCAATTTCAAGAAATACACATTTACAGACACTTTCAAGGATGTCTCAATAGATTTTAAAGCATTTATGTACATGCATACTCACATATTTGAGAACAGCCATAAAAACCAGTGTGAGAAATAACACCTGCCTTTTCTCCACAAGTCCTGTGATGCAACTTTCAGACAGCTTTCCTATCAGAGAGGAGCTTCAAGTAGCCATTCAGCAACCAGCTCCTTATGGAAGTGGATGAAACCAAGATGACAAAACCTGTATGGTCTAATTAGCCTGGCAGACCAGCTTCCTCAGACACCATTTTCTTTAACCAGGAAAGAAAAATTTTAGTACTGAACTGTCTTTTCTTAATAACAGATGGCCTGAAGGTTGTTCTTACTTCGTCCTTTAGACAGCAAAACATCACTGCTGGAGGATCTTGAGCTCTAACATACAGTCTGAATTCAAGATGATGTTTACCACGTGTTACTCAAAGGTAAAACATTCTTTTGGTTCTGTTCTAGGGGTTAAGGGTGATCATGTTTACAGGGAGTTGTGCACAAAATCCTACAATCCTTATGTAAACACAATTCCGATGGGAAATTATTCTGCATAAGGATTGTGCAATTAAACCTTAAAAAGTATTAGCAGTGTTTTTCAGGTGCAATGGTAAATTGCTGAACCCCAAGCTCACACATACAAGGCTGGCTGCAGAATATTGTTCTTGCAATTTGATCAAAGATTCAATTTGCTCAAAGATTTTAATGTGCTTGAATCAACTCTCAGAAAAAGAAGGGTTTTTTTTAACTCACCTTCTCCAGTTCTAAAAATTTTCTTTTATAAGAATACCTTGTGATAATATGATTAGAACTCATGATTTCAAAGGTATTGCTCTAGGGGGAAACAATTGCAGAAGTGTTTGATCCTGTGTTGCTGTTCCGAGTGGGCAAGAATTAGGCAAAAATCCTTTATTTTGTGAAGAAACAAAACTTCCTGTAAATCTTTAGCTTTCATAGTAATGCACTGTTCGTTTTAATTAGGCCTTTTTACAGAAGATATCATGTCTAGCTTGCATTTTTAAATAAAATAATTACCTTTGTATGTAAATAAATTATTATTATATTATTCCTACTAGCAGAACTGTAAAGGACAGCACATAAGTCTCCATTATTGCTTAATGGTTAAAAAACAAGCTTACTGCACTGTGTCCTGGAATAGCCAAGATTATTTTTAATGAGTTCTGTTACAAGCGCTAAAATACTTCATGATTAGATGTGAATATGCTTGCATATGATTTCTTCAACACAAACAATACACACTGTATAGTAAGTAATTAGCTTTTGCAGCTATAAAACATGTTCCTATTAACCTTTGTCCTTCATCCTGTCAACAATGACAGACACACAGAGCTTTCTGTGCCAGCACACTGAATGTAAATGTGTTGTTTGCATGCATGTTGTTACGTTTGTGTGGCCATGCAAGGGAATAATGCTCCAGCTGCCTCAACCACTATGAGAAACTGTTAAAAATGCTTATGATGTCCTTGAAGAATCTCAGAGACCATTAATGAGATCAATAGTACCTGACAGAAGATCTCAGAGTGGATCGTGCCTGAGTCAAACAAGTCCATTCTGCATAACTTAGAGTCAGTAGAATTTCCAGCATATTTTTGCAAATGAGCCTTAAAGAATTTGTAAGCCAGGTCTGAAGTGTGATGTGCATGTATGGGTGTGACATGCAGATGAAACAGCTTGTATTTTGGTATGTGATTTTGTTAAAAATAATTGCTGCTAATAGTATCTGAGTAAGGGACTGGGTGGTGTACCTTTGGAGTGCTTGTGGGACACGGCTGGGTAGGTTTGCAGTAAGGCTGTTGCCGTGGCTTGCATTGGTCACAAACTTTGGAGTTCTTCAGCAAAGGCAGCCAAGACTTTCTCCATTCTCCTGTCTGAACTGTTCCTACTCTTTGTTCAGTGGATCCGAAACATCAGCCAACTCTGCCTGGGAGAGCTTATAAATCCAAGCAACGTAACAAACATGGGGGCATCCCCAAGAGGGACAGGGACACAGACACCTGGCTGTGCTGGAACTGTGCCTCTGGTGCCAAACAAGGCATTCCTTGGAGTCATACACTAATGAGATGGGTGCAGAACACCAGGAATCTGGGTGCACCCTAAGAACCTTCTCAGTGCCTTTCCTGTGAGAAGACAGATAAACAGTGGCAAGCAGAGAGCTGAAGGCAGATTCCCCATGTCTCTGACTACTACCTTAGTGTCAGATCATTTTATCTCTGTCCAGAGAGAGTGGTTTTCATACCTTCATTGTTCTGGTTTTCCCCCTTCAAATGCTGAGTTATTAGGTTCAGCAAATGAGTATCAAACCTACAGCAGAAATTTTGGAAAGTTCTTTTTTATTCTGCATCAACAGAAATCGAACCCACCTTCATCCTCCTCAGTTCTACCTTTTGGGGGGATTACTGCCTTTTGAAAAGAAAGTCTTCTTGCTGACATCAGTGAGGTACTCACCATTTTGTGCTGCTCCTTGAGCACGGACTGATACAGAGCAAATCTCCAAACACACATGCACACACAAACTTTTTTGTCTGCTTTACTCTTCAGCTCTCCATCATGTTCCTTACACTTACACAGAAGTGACCCAGACTGAAGATTCATTTAGAAGTTAGCATGTCCCTGGAACAAATCATTCATTGGCAAAATGAAGCATATTCTAAACCAAGAAATACAACTGCATCATCTTTGCCCTCTTTCTGCCCCATACAATGCAGTGTGCAAGGGGTCTGGGTTTCCTTTGTCTTTTCTGGAGAGTTCTGTGTGTCAAGGAACTGCTGTTCTGATAAAGCTGATATCTAAGTGCTGAGCAATCACAAGGGCAAAGGGCAACCCAGTATTGGTCTTCAATACATATATTTTTAAAGATTAAATAGTCTTTTATTATGTGAATGACATTTCAAATGTGGGCTCCTCACAACAGGCCATTGTACATTTCCTGAATCATATCTCATCTGTGTCAGCACAAATCAAGACTTCAGTGACAATTGTTGCTATTTACACCAGCCTCTGTGCAGAGGCCAACTCACCAGCTGCTCCCTACTGCACAACAAGAAAACTGTGCTCACTTAACACCATGAATTTTTTTTGCTTTGAAATTGTAGAGCCACTGCCTCAGCTGGTGTATATTTGCTGTAGTGCCCTGACTTTAATCTAAAGCAGCTGAGGAGCCACTCCCTCTTTCCCCACAGTCCCCACATACTTCCCCACCTTTCTAAACCGTGATTGAGTACAGGTGACATCTTATGTGCAGCAGAATCTGCACCATGAAAATCGAACAGGGAAATACAGAAGATTTCAGAAGTGCCCTTTGTGAATTGAACTGCTAAGAATAAACTATGGCACCCACTCAAGAGTCAGGAATGTTCAGTAAAAAATGCCCCTTCTATAAACATGGACAGAGTCCCTTACCTATAGCAGTGAAAAGTGAGAAGCAATTCTTCCATTAAAAAAATCATCTTGCTTCATAAAGCAAGAGTTTACCTAGGTTTTAATAGGTGCCATGGCAACAATGTTACTGGAGTACTCATAGGAGCATTTTTGGAGAGAGGAAACAGGATGAAACAGAAAGATCACTGATTATCTGTGGACACTAGGACTTTTCCACAAAAAGTTGGACAGTGAATTTTTCTGAGCATATTGTTTCTTCCCACCTTTATCTCTTACTGTAATACCCTTTTAATATAACCATTGTAGTACCTTAACCATGTGTCCATGCTGCTTCAGAGAGACAAAGAACACAGTGCTTGTAGCTTAGCAAGTGAAGCAAGGGCACCACGGTTAGGTAGCACAGAGTCACTGTACAAAGTATTGCTGTTTCCCTGCTTCCCTTCATACCCATGGGCCTGTGACTGTGCTACAGCAAAATTGAGTGAAGATCTGATTACACCACAGAAACGAGCAAAGTGTTGCAACTTGAGCAACTCCAGCAGATCAGAATTCGTTTTATCAGTTACATGTTACCTGGAAAAGAAAAGATGTATCAGTTCTCTCTGTTCCTTCCTATCAAAGGTCCAAAGCTGCTGTGCCGTTCTAGAGCTCTGCCAACATAATCAATTGCACCACTACATAACAGGTCAGTGGAGATGTATCACAGGGTGCAATGAACAAATCTGAGCATTGCAACACCTCTTTGAATAGCTGGGGAGCTTCTAATATCAGAAACAGAGAGGAGTCAGCTCATAAAGACACAGCAGATCTGTATTCTTGCAGTGAGAAGCATCAAAACCTGTTACAGTAGCAGTGAAGCAAAGGGTTCAAAAGAAAAAGCACACAGCAAACAGGACCATTACTGGCCTAAACTTCTGAAAACTGAGTGAGATTGATTTTTTCAGAAAGTTTCCACATGACTGGCTCTTTTAATATACCACTTAGGCTTAGTTACTTACTGATTTTACCATATATAGTTTTGCGTAAAGAACTATATAGTTGAGAGGAAATCCGTCTAGTGTCTATTTGTAGACCAGGTTCCAACAGCACCTGAAACAGTTACATCTTTTCCCTGGCTTAGCTCAAGAGAAGAGAGAAATTTGACTAAGGGCATACAGCAAGGGAAGCAAAGTATGGATTAAATTTAGACATTGTAACAGCAATAGATGTCAGAGTGCTTTTTGGATCAATTATTTCCTTCCACTGAAGAAAATCTGCTCCCACCTCACAAAAGAAAGCCCTCACTATCAGCAGGTAATGCTCATTTCACAAACTTTTCTTACTCAGTAATATGGTGGAGCAGACAGTTGTGTATAAAACTATTTATATCTTCTGTTAAAATCCTTACAGTAATTACACAAGAAAAAGAGAAATCAGGAGACTCAAAACTCGTTTATTTTAACTATTATCCTGCAAAGTTGCTTCAGGAAAAGAGAAAGCATCTTCTGAATAAATTTTTCTCTTCAAAAACTCAACCGCATCTTCATTTTTCATTTCCTGAAACTTCTTGTTCTGGATCTGTAACAAAGTAAAAGAACAGGGTACCTTACTTCTGTTGTCCAAACTGCCCTGTCCTACAAACCAAGCACTCTGCAATGAGAAGGCCCCAGGAAGTTGTTGTATTCTGAAAACAAGTTCACTTGAATCATTGAGTCTATAAAAATCAGGGAAATAAGCCAAAGACACATAGGTTTCTCAGGTACAAAGCAATTTGTGGCTTGACTTTTTTCCCTCACCTATTTATTTACTGATACTGTAAGTACCAGTAGCTTATCTTTAAGAGTTGCTCTATCTCTTTTCTCCATAGTGACGGCACCACTACCCTCTAACCAGAAATGATACACAATTACCAGTCTGTAGAAAGCCCACCATTCCTGGTGAACCTTCATGCTTTGAAGAACAAGGCCTGATCTACCAAACAGTCTCATCACTGTGCTGCTAACAGGCCTGAAACAGAGACAGTAACAGAGCTCCTCTCACCAGGATCACACGATAGCCCAGTTTATTTAGGTGCCGCTTCTTCATTGCCAGCTTCCCCAGTGGGTGTGTTGTACCCAGACAGAAGGCAGACATAGGAGCAAACAGAAAAGCCAACCTACAACCAAGAAAAGTAAGGAATATTTCACTGTAGAAATGAAGAATAATCATTTATAAGACAATGAATCAATGATGTCCATTAGCACTGGAGAATATACATGTGGCTTTCTGGTAGGCAGAAATACTGGGACTGCACAAATTTCATTATCCTCTTCCTTCTTCAGGTTTAAGTAATTTAGACTCTTTTTTTCCATGAGCTTCACACAAGTAAAAGTATCTACCCAAATACCTATAGCAGAATTAGCCACTTAGATCTCCACTTCTCCCACAATAAGAAGGAAAGAGATCATTCAACATTCTCCATTAATTCGACAGATTCTGCATTTACTTTGATCCTTTGCTAATGATATTCAGAATCAGTCCCTTCCTGCCATAAAAACCTATTTGAAAGGGTGAGGAAAGCTGAATGCCTTGGAACACTGAGTTTCTGTTACACAGTCCACTAGCTCTTCTTTTATCAAAAAACAAACTGTATGAAGTACATTGCTATGCAGTGATCCAGCACATAAATGTTAAGTATTACCCAGTTCTGCTTAAGCATTACTTATATGATGTATGTCCTCCTTCAGTTACTGAGAGGTCAGTCTTCTACACAAGATTAAATTAATCACCTAAAATGTGGATATGATGATTCTTTTCATTCATATTATACTTCAGGAGCTGAATTAACTGCCATAACATATCACTGAGATGCAAATTTTTGAGACTTGAGAGAATAACTGAATGTTTAATCAGACAAATACTTTCTAAAAATTGCTACCTGCATTCATTACAAAAGTATCACATCACTGTGAGGTTTCCTGCCTCTTTCTCTGAAGTGTTAAGTGTTAGCCTCTGTTAGAAGAAGGTATTGAGCTGGATGAATTGTTGCTGTGCACTGGCATGGCAACTTTTGGACAGTCCAGTGAGGACAAGTAACAACTGAGTTATCTACGCTGCTTCTGCAAATCAGTGAACCAAAGAAGTAACTGGATGGGATACATGCAAATAAAACTAGCATGCTTAAAAAAAAAAATGCAGTCAAAAAGAGACACCTCTGAACACGTGAGTCAGGATGATCATCTGTTGCAGCTATAGGGAGCACTTTCTTTGTGTCTGAATCCATTCTGATTTCAAAATCTGAAAACAAAACAACAAAACATTCAACTCTGCAAGAGGTTAAAATGAATGTTGTAATTTGAATCCATTAATTGTTCAAATTGTTTTCAAATGAACAGCTCATTTGAAAAGTTAATAGACATCATCACCGGACTGTTTCTAATTGCTGTTCTCTAATAATTGAACTATTACTGATAGCTTTTCCCTCCCTGCAAAGAATATAAAGTTATAGCTTGCCCATTTCAAGAAAAAAATAAATTTGTTTCTGAAAACAGCAGATTTAAGTTTATGGAGTGAAATCATCATTTAAAGAAACTGCTCTTGATTGCAGTCTGTCCTGCCTACTCAGATTTTCCTGCAATCCAATTCCTCATTAGAAATATTTAGGAATAAAATTATTACTAGTACAGAGAAACTGGTAAGCTGGGTGGATGAAAAAAAAAACAAAAACAAAAACCAAAAAACAAACAAAAAAACCCCCTGCAATATCAAAACATAAGAGAAACCAAAAGAAGTCATATCCCATTTCATAAATGAAAGTAGAGCCTAAATCTTAGCCAGAACTTCAAAGGAGAAACAAGAGAAAAAAAGAGAAAAAAGGGCAGCTGCTGTTTGGCTTTGTTTCTAACATGATGTGATACTAACATGTCAACTCTCTCAACGCTGGCCACACTGGATTTATGTACAATTAACATCTGCTTGTTGATGTCTGAACAAAAGTCCAAAGCAGTTTTGTAAACAAGAGAAATCAGAAAAGTTTTAGTAAATGGATTTAAAAACTTTAACAGAAGCATCATTAAAAGTTGATTCACCAATCAATGACATCATTTGTTAAAAGACTGTATCTTCAAAAGTGTTAAACCACTTGCACCATATGAAAATTTATTACCATCTTTTTATTTTGGGGATTATAAATCCATATTAAAAATAATATGACAGTAATATTGCTTCATACCAATATGATATCCATATGGCAGGCGAACATTTTGCTGAAACATGTTCTCATCTCCCAGAAGTTTTATCAGTGTCTCCTGAGCCTTTCTGAGATTAAGAGATACTAATGAGGACAACTTCTCAGTCAGCACAAATGCAGGCTTTGTGAAAGAAGGGCTGTCAAGTTCCATACATGTTTTCACACAGTGAAGCATCGCTGCGTTTTGTTCTTTAGGATCATCTGAAAAATGATACAAAAAATTATGTATTTTATATTATAAATTATGTATTATCCCACTGAATTTTTCATATTATTATCATTTATACTCTGTTCTAGCATAGCAAATTCCACTTGACTATTCTACTATCTGTACAAAATTGCAATGTGGAAACCACATTCTTCTACAAACCATTCCAAGGACCTTATTGTAACTTAGAGCATTCCAAATCCCACTTTCACTCATGACTCCAGGGACAAAAGTTAGTTTGCAAAGCTTAAGACTTCCTATGTTTAAGTGCTCACCTACTGTTAAACTGTTGCCACCATGGGGCCCAAGACAATAAGCCTGATCTAGTGCAGATCCAGATCACTCAGATCACCATCACCAATCAGCTTTAGCTTGAGGACTTCAAATTTAATATTAATCATGCTTGTATTCTTTAATTTCTAATCTTCTAACACAATTACAACAAATTACATACACAGGCAGACATCCTGTTTAAAACAAGAACATGACAAAGTAAGGTCTGACCTGACAGTCTAAGTTCATCCTTGCTGTCCTTTTGCAGCAGCTCATCAAGTGCACGCTGGGGAAGATACCCCAAGATGCCCAGTGCATACACTGCCTTCAGCAGTTCTGTTTTGGAAATCTGAGGCAGGCACTTACTCAAGCAGCTTTGAAGAGTCTCAAAAAACCTTTTCCAAAAGGAGAAGTACACAATCTAAGTACACAAATAAGGTTACATAAAATACATATTTCAAACAAAAATACAACTTAGAAATCTTTATTATCTTGTATAATTGTATTTTGTGTTATCTAACACTAGTGTTTGATTCTTACTTTAAGGATACAGCTACCTATCAACAGATTTAGTAGCCTGGTTAGTCTAGAACCTGGTTGGTCTTTCAGTTAGAGAAAAAAAATATGAAAAAGCCACAGCAATTTACCTTACAGATGAATGAAACAGGATTATGAGCTCTTTCACAAATAAAATTAAATACTAGTTGCCCTGCATTACTCTGTAATGACTATGTAACATATTATCAGGCACTCTGAAAACCTACAGATGCTTTTGGACTCTGGGAACATGGTTCAGTCGTGAATACACTCGAAGAACAATCAAAAGGTTTTTCAAGTTGAGGAAATCAGGGTCTTCTGTCACCTTCTCAGCAAAAATATCCAGCAACTCAGTAGGCTGAAAGGACAGTGTCTCACAGGCAGAGAGAAAAAGGATAATCTAAAAGAAAAGAGAGTTTCATAAGTCAAGAAAACCACTGAAGTTGATCCTACCTGTTGATTCCACAGAAGACATTTTTAATGAAAGCAGATTTTTCAAAACTTTTATTTCATTACTTATCAATAAATAGAAAAGCATTTTAAAAATATAACTGTCAACTTCATCAGACTGGTATTCATAAACATTTGTTCTCCAAAGATCAAGCACAAACATGAGGAAAGGTAAGATGGAAGCACCAAATACTCTAATATTATTGCTATAAATTATTTGGTCTCAAAAAATTTACCTGTCTTTTGTCCCAAAGGTAGGCAGTAGAATTAACATATTCTGCTAATGCTGAAAACAGTTTTACATTACGGTACAGGAGGGTGTGACAAGCTTCCAGAATGAGAATTAACTGCCGAAATGGAACATCATGGACATTTTCTGTAAAAGAAGATCAAAGAAGGAAGAATGATAAAAAGCAATGGGAGGTGTAGGTTGGCGACATTAAGACATTGTGGGAACAGTTTGGTTAAGGTGTGGAGGAGGGGAAAAATATGATGATAAATCGTGGAAGACTGTGATTAGCTAGGCAAAGCTCAACTGAGCTAAAACCCATTAAGAAACTGAGAGACAGAAGAAACCAAACTGAGCCAGAATCAAGCTACAATACATTAATCAGCAAAAGGGGACAAATGAACAAAATCAGTAAGAAGATTGTGTTCCCAGGATGTTGTCTGTTCTGGGAATTTTGATTTTCAGCATGCACTAAAAAAATGCTGAAGAAAGTCACTGCTCCTTCTGTGTATGCCACCTGTCCTGTGTGCTGAGTGTGGTGAAAGTCCTATGGGAGAAATCAGGATGTGCAATTAAACATTGTGTCCTAACATACATGAACTACCAGGACAAATAAAGACTGGGTAATTTCTATTCAAATGCTATTTTGCTACCCTAATGCTTTTTGAGACACAAATTCTTATGTATTTTAAGAATGAATCAACACATACTGACCACATATACTTAAGCAATGTATTAGAAAGGTACAGAGAGATATGAAAGCATTAGCTTTCATTTAACATTTTTATGGGCTACAGCATGAAGATAATTATTAAGCAGTACTCAGTAATTAAATCCAGTAATCAAGGAAATGCTATTTTCCCTTTATTTTACTAACTAATCACACTAAGTCACCAATCCAGCCTGTAAGTCAATTTCCAATTCAGATTTGTTGTAAAATTTTATTTGAAATATCTTTTCCTTGCTATAATTAAATTCTTTTTCTTAAATCCTGTGTACAGAAAAATGTAAAGAAAAATAGATAAATGTTAAGAAGGGCAGAGATGACAAGAGCTATTTGCTTTTATTATTGATCAGTAATTTTCTGTCCTGGTGCTTGTCAAATGGCTCCACATAACTATAATATCCTGTAAAACAAAGATGTTTCCTGAGTTTTAAAGGAAATCAGAAAAGGGAGATGAGACAATAATTAGGAAGAATTTGGTATAAGGAAGGGAAATTTAATTAACATATTTTTTTCTTACCCTGGATCTTTTTACTGCAGGGATTCAGGATTGGAAGGGAACAATAATTCATTCCAGCAAGAGCCAAAAACATACGCAGAGCATTTGGAAAAGTCAAACCGTCTATTTCTCTCACAACTGCCATCTAAAGTGAACCAGAGTTTATTAAATCCTTCATTCTTCAGGTATATTATCATTGCTTTCTGGTGAAGACATTATCACCAAAACTTTCCCAAAGTCCTTAGTTCAGATTTATATGAAAGAAAAAGAAGGAAAAAAACCAGTAAAAGCATATAATAACTACTGTCAATTTCTTAATACACAATTATAGCAGGTCAAGTGCTCTAGAAATGTGTCACTACACAGGTTTCCAGCAATTTGCCTTTATATGGTTATTTTAAAAGAAAAAAGTCTCAGTAAAGGTCATTTCCAAATACTGTGAATGCACATCTTCTACCAAACCTTAAGGAAGTAGCAGAAATAAAACAGACACAGTTAACTTAAAAGTTCATAGTAGTCCAATTTTGGTTTTGCATGTGCATGAAAGCTGTAAGCCTCCAAAGTGATTCAGTAGTATGTGAGTGGCCTTTATTTTACACAAACACCTGGCTACAAATGTGGACTGAGGCAGAGAAGGTCAGATCTGATGCCAGAAGGATTTCATTTATCAAAACCATCATTAGATTGCTATAAATGACAGTAAAAATGAAACGACAAATTATACTGGCTGTTAAAATACAGTATTTTTACTGTACACGTATCAGAGGTTAAATACAAAATGTATCTGTGATAAGAAATTGCCTTGTAAAAAAATAGCACCCTGTGGGCTCAGAAAATTAAGTGCTCCCTTTAGTTAACAAGTGCAAATGTTATTTTCCTCTCAGTTTTATGATGTTTCATGAATGCTATTAAAACCTCTGACCTCAGAGTCCTTCAGTTATGTGATGACAACACTGGCAGGCCCTGTTTGAAAGGTTTCCAGATGGGTTTTTAAATCAGGGGACAAAAGCCAGTACACTTTGCCATAATTCCTACAGCCTGCTCCCAGCCATTGTACTTCCCAGGGGACGTGTCACACAGAGAAAAACAAAACCATGAGCTTGGGGAGTTCTGGCATCTCACTCTCACCAGTCCTCCTGCCCTGTAGTTACTGGACACAGCCCCATCACAGACCAGTTTTCTGTCACCTCATCTTCAGTCAGAGGCCGGGCAAGGGAATCAGGAAACAGCCCGTAAGCACTTCTACGAAACACCATGTGGCCAATCCAAACAGGTGAGCGAACTGCTGTTTACTGCCTCAACTGTTTTTGTTACCAGCCTCCAAATATAAGTTCTGTCTACAAATATAGCTGGATTATGATGCATATAGCAAATACAGTAACCTTTCTATTACATTTTCTCTTTCAGTGTCTGCAAAGAACCATACACAAGTTATAAATGATGCAAGAGCGCACGCTTTGTGGGAGTAAAAATGACCTTCCAACTAACGTTACCTCTAATTTCTTTTTCAGAAAAATTGGAGCATCTTTTCCCAGGCATTTCATCAGGTTTTGCAGAATAAAGATGTCTCTGATACTTGAAATGCGCTGCTCCACTAGTAACCTGATGGAGAAACACACACAAGAGCTCTCCTCATTTCAGCAGAAACAGGTAAGCACCCCCATTGTTCTTCACTGATGTACCCCCCCAAGTTAAAGCTGTAATTCCTTGTTCCTTTCTCATCTTCCTTTTTTTGAAATGCTGACTTAACTCTACATGACATAGCTGCAGTACAGATATTATACACATGGAAACCATTATAAATGCTTTCTTAATGTTAATCGTGACAGATGAATGTTGTTGCTGATACACTTAACAGCAGGGGCACCTGACCAAGCTGCATATGTGACAGTGCAAATATGAGTGCTGTTAAACCTTCTGCAGAAAAAGAAAATTGCACATTTTTATCTTTAAATCATCGATGTGCAGGCAAGTTCTGAAACTGACAGGAAACTCAGGAACAGACACAAACAACAACTGGATGCAAGTGAGGAATCAAACCAAACAGTGCAGTGGGCTGAACAGAGGGAGGCAACACGGAGATCACAGGCACAAGATGAAGGGGCACTCCTAGCACCTCCTTTTCTGGCTCAGTGGGTGGTACTGTAATTGTTAGGTCTGAACCACCCTTAAATATACATGCACAGGTACATACATGCACGTACCTACAAAAGTGACTTTCTAAGGCAATGCACTGGTCTGAAATTCATCCCTGCAAATGGGCCAGAGCTCCAGACATGAGGACAGAAAACTGCCAAGGGGACTCCTGCTTTCCACCAACTTTTAAGACCCGTGTACCTCCTCGAGAACCTGGTTTTTGAGTATCACATCCACTTTCTCAAAGCAGAATGTAATACAGGGTCAAAAGTACTAATCCATGGGAAGTTTTGTGATAGTCCCAGTAAAATCAGTCTCATGGGAGTGAGCAGATTGGTTACACACATAAATCACATGGGCCCAGAAAAAAAAGCCAAGCAAGTTATTCTGATAAATCACTATACAGAGGGACTTGCTGGACACAGCTAGTCTTCATCTGAATTTTCACTTACTAAACTGTAAGAAAATATTCCCAGGCTGTTAAACAATGTTTTTCATCATGAAAAATCAGACAGGTCCCTAAATAAGATAGTTTCATTACCTCCTGTCTGCATACAGATGAAAAAGGGATACATAATGTGAAGGAACTTTATCAACATCACAGAAAAACTACACTGGTGGAGCTGCAGTCAGAACACAATCCTCTGCGGACCAGTCTTGCACCCTTTACCACTGGAAGCCTTCCTCCTTGAAACTTCAAAGACAGTGCCAAAATTCACTGTCCAACACAGCTTTTATCTCATGTGATCATTTAAATCCTAAAACCACAGAACGTGTTTTACGTGCAGACATACTCTTGATGATTCCTAACAGACATGCATTCAAACAACATTTAAATACAAAGGACACGCGAAAGATATATTTTTCTCACTGTAATCCAGCTTGAAGAGCGCTCACATTCTTGTCTTTATCCATCCGTGCTAAAGTAGTTGCCAAAACTGAGATACATCGGTTGTCAAGTTGATTGAGCCTCTCCTGTTAAAAGTTTTGACAATGTCAGATTACCTCAAACCAGTAAGTTTCAGAAAACAAAACCTGACCACTCTTACTCTGTACCTGCCATTTTCTTTCTCCCCTCAAACGTCAATTTACAAGCTTTAATTCTGCAGAGCCCACAAGGGCTCACACCAGTCAAACTTAGTTGATTTGGAAGGGGTAATGATTTTTGAGACTTCTCTCTTTTAAATCTGAAATCAAGCAGCGGTTTCAAAAGTTAAGGAAACCAGAAGCACAGACAAACGAATAGTGGGAACTGTTGCCATGGAACATCAGACTATCAGATGTAATGCAACTCTCTCTGAAGCTGCACAGCTCCCCAGGTTTACCCACTGGTAAATCAGCCCAAATTTAGGAGAAGGATTTTCCTACTTACCTGGCACACTCTCACCAAGGTCTGGACTAGGAGCGTGTTCTGCGGCACGCCGAGGTTCACCAGGGCGTGCAGGCTGAACACCAGGTCACCGCGTGTCATCCTGCGCGCGTCGCGCAGCAGCTGCTGGCACAGCTTCACGAAAGCCGGGTGCTCAAAGATCAGCTGCTTCTCGTAGCGCTGCTGCTCTTCCGACAGGTTTTTGAAGAGCCTCCAGGCCATGGTTAAAGAGTTTGTGTAGTGCTTGACGGAAACAGCCGCCTCTGAAGCCAAGTCCAGCGCATCGCACGGACAGGTGCATTTCTGGAGACTCATAAAGAACGGGTCACTGTGATCCGCTGCATGCTTCGATTTGAAGCTCCCAGAATCATCCAACTTTTCAACTTCAAAGGAGCTCAGCGAGGCCTTCTCACTCACCAAAACCTCTGCACCTGTGCTGTAAACATCTGTCTTTTGAGATAGAAATCGAAGAGATGATCCATGCAGAGAAGGCAAAATATTTAGAATTAATTTCCTGAAGCTCACATTTCCTAAGGGATCCTTGTATCTGCCAATCCATAAAATGTGTTTTCTTGTTGTGGCTGAAGATTTGGGAGTGAGCACAGAACTGTACCTATGCACACATCTAACAGTATTTAACAAGTAACTTATTTTATTATTCATTTCTGCAAATGCCTCATGAATAGATTTGAAATGCCAACTCAAAGTAAAGGATCCGATGACATTCTACCAGCGGAAACAGTTCTGGAGAAATTGTAAAGATCATTCATCTGTAAAAACAATTGGAAGTTATGGATTAGTTACCACACTTTCAGTTTCCACAGTTTCAACTGCCAAATCTGCGCACTTTTACAGGAAAGGAGATTTGGTAGAAGATCCCCAGAAAATGGTTGGCAGAGAGGCTTTTATTTGGTCTCCTACATTTCAGTCAAACATCTCAGCACGAGGACAGCCTAGGCATCAACTTTTGCTTCCTCCTTGCTGCTCTACCTGAGCGCTGCCCGGAAGCAGAGTCTCTCCCTAAAGGACGTTTCTCCAGGCACACGCGTCTCCCGACAGAGCTCTGGAGGGTCCCTGCAGACCTTCAGCAGCGGGTAACGGGATGCCGCCCGCCAGCCTGTCCCAGCCTGCCTGCCATCCCACGGGGAAGCCGCCTTCACGGCACACCCGCGGGCGCTCGCTCTCCCGGCGCCAGGGAGAAGGGATCACTTCCCGCTGTCCAGCAGAGCGGGGCAGTACACGGGGACAGAGGTCTTTCGGCGGCTCGGCAGCGGCTCGGAGCACGCGGGAGGGACGGCGGGGATGGCGCCGGCCGGGCAGGGCCGGGCAGGGCCGCGGCTGCAGCGGCCGCCGTCACCTCGCACGCGGCACCGCCGTGACACCGGGCCCGCTGCGCCGCGAGCTCCCGGCGGGCCGCGCGAGACGGACGGCGCGGGCCGAGGGACAAACTGCCGCGGCGCGCGCGCGCGTTGCCGAGCAACGGCAAAGCGGCCGTTGGAGGGCGGTGCGCGCATGGCCAAGTTCGTGGTGGCGGGTGAGGGGGAACCCGGGACCCGGGCGGGGCAGCCCCGGCGGCAGCGGCACCTTGTACCGGGATCGGGGAGCTGGGACCTGGCAGGGCAGCCCCGGCGGCAGCGGCACCTTGTAGCGGGAGCCGGGCGGGGCAGCTCGCCGTGCTTGCAGCAGTCCCCCCTCTCTGCGGGCTCACCCCCGTGCCCATCTCTGCGGCTCTCCGGGAGCCGTGTCCGCACGGCGCGCAGCCTCCGGCGGTCCCGGGTCAGCGTTCACCCTCATCCCGTCGGTGATGGGAGAGGCGTTAGCCTCTCTGCTGCTGTCCCCCCAGGAGTGGCCTCCTCGGCCCCTTGCACGATGGCTCGGGAGTCTGTTTCACCCGCAGAATTACCCTTCATTAGCTGGCTCACATTAAACAACGTTTGGACTTTTAAGCCCTTTTCAGTGTACGACAAAAATCATCCAATTGTGCTGGTGTTGCTATGTTCACAGGTAAAGCAAACTGCCCTTACTATGCCAAAGCTGAACTCTTGGCTGACTATCTCCAGACTAACTTACCCAACTTCAGGGTTCACAAGATTACTCAGCACCCTGACAAGTGGGAGGTAAGGGATTGTAAGCCAAGTCGCTGGTAGGTGCCCTAGTGCTCTACAAACCAAGAAGTGTGCTTATCTGTAGTATGTTTCTCCTTCTCTTCTATTAGCAGTTTGCTATTGTGGATAGAGGTGCTGCAGAAGCAGCTTTGGTTACTGAGAGCCAGCCAGAGTAAATGTAACAATGTTTTGAGCAACTGACATCTCTGAGTTTTACCAGAGAAGATGGACACAAAGTGTAGACCAGCCTAAGGCTGTATTATGTCAAGAAAAAGTTCAAGGAGGTTTTGCTTGGTTGGTTGGTTTTCTGGTTTTCTTTGCTTGGTTTTTTGTTTTGTTTTAAAGTATAAATGGCTGTTCAGCCTGTAAATCTTTTGCTTACTGTGATTACATACACCTTCAGAGTTGTTACTTGTCAAGAGCCTCTGTGGTATTAAAGGGCTTTGAATTACAGTGGAAGTATGAAGTTAAATATCACATATTTGTTTGCAATGTGGATGGGCCTGTCTGAGTTCTTGTGCTGTAGACATGCTGCCTTGTACTTATGTATTGAGAGGAAATAGTAAGAATGCTTGTAGCTGTAATGTTTAAATGTTATCAAATGTGATGTATTAAAACATCTGGTGGGGATATTTACATCAGCAGTGGCTTCATGACATTTGTGAAACAAATGGATGGGAACACAGACAGTGTCCTATCATTTGGAGAGAACTGTTGGATCGTGGAGGGAAGGGTCAGCTTCTGGGAGGACTTAATGATTTTCTGGACTATGTTCAGGTAATAAGCTGCCTTTAATACTGTAAGCCCATGTTTTACAACATTGTTGTTCCTTTTTCCTCCTTGAAATGTAAAATAAAGCTATTGTTAAAGTTACCTTGATGGGTTTGGGCTGCCGTTTGATTAGAGATCATCCTTTTTGTTCTTAGCGATATTATGGCACCACTTCAATGATGCTGAGTGAGGAACTTTTAAACATTGCTGAGGAGAACCTGGAGGCACATCTTGAAATTGTAAAAGAGGATGAAGAGATTAAAAGTCTTATCAAGCCTATGCAGATCTGGATCACCAGGTGAGAGTAAAGAGAGTATCTGCTGTGAATTTTTACTCTGTTCAGAAGAATGCACTTTTTCCTATCACTTAAAACAGGTGTGATCATCTGACATTAAACACAAATCCCTGTAATTTGATGATTTGACTTGGGTTCTGCACCTCTTACTATGAGCAATGAGTATATAACTCAGAAATAATTTATACTTTTGTTACATTTTACACCAGTTCAAATGAGGGGTATGAGTAGGCATCATTTAGACATCAGATCAGTTTAGGGAAAAGCATGTATTTACAAAATAAGCTAGGAATTTTATTGTGCAACTATCTTGCGTTAAATGTTGGAAATATTAGAGTAAGTAAGTCTCTTGCAGCTTTACTTTTAGAAATTCCTGTGTTTCTAGGAGTCCTCATAGAGCACCTTAAAATTGTGGCTCTATAAAGACACCAATTTTTAAGTGATGGCATCGATTGAAATGCACAGGATGGAGAAGCCTCCAAATGAAAGGAGGACCCAACTGTTTTAATTCTTAACCTATTAAAATGACAAAAAGAACAGTAAAGGATTCAAGCTAATGGTATCTTTAAATGTAATCAAATACAAAATGAACATCTTTGTGTTTATGTAATACTTCCAAACAAGCAGTGGTTCATTGTTAACTGCAACTTTTCTGCATCCTCTCTTACCAGTGCATCAGTTCCAATCTGTTATCATCTGATCCCTCTGTTGGCAAATGGAGAAGTGTTTGGGATGACCACAGAAATCAGTATACATTTGCTTGACACAGACCAGTTTAAGGAAATTCTTCATGGTATTGTAATGGAAGCTGAAGATATGGCATTCCCACTTCTCTGCAGTATTTCAGAGCACACAAAAATAGATCAGGCTTTTATTGATGCTGATATTATCATTGTTCTTGATGATGTCCTCTTAAACCTTGAAGTCCAATCCCGTGAGAACTACATCAGAGAAGTTGGTGAGATCTGCCAAGTGTATGCTCCCTTGATTGAGAAGAATGCCAAGAGTGAGGTCAAAGTCATTTCATCAGGAAAAACCTTTGCAAACCTTAAGGCAACAATGTTAAGGACGTATGGCCCATCCATTAGGCCTGAAAATATCATAGCCATCGCCACACCCTGGGAAAGTGCAGCTAAAGCCACGCTGGCCAGGAAGCTGAATATGAATGCAGCAGGTGAATGTTTATGTAGCACTTGGGGAATTCAGCACACCTTTGGGAGTACGTATTTCATTCCAGAGCACCGTTGATGTGCATGCAGAAATGCACAG
Organism: Brachypodius melanocephalos; assembly: GCA_013398615.1. NCBI lineage: Eukaryota > Metazoa > Chordata > Aves > Passeriformes > Pycnonotidae > Brachypodius > Brachypodius melanocephalos. Next base: position 2,124,673 of record VZSR01000028.1, on the reverse strand, counting down.
CAGTGCACCCACTGAATTTCTTGGCTGTACAGAATGCCAGAGCGTCTTTTGCTTGCTCTGAGATGCAGCCTTGCCACTCTGGTGTGTATTTCATGCTGGAAATATGCTAAGGAAGACAATTGTTTTGCAGCTTGGGAACTACGACTTCAAGATTGCATTTGCACTCTGAGTCCATTGCTATTTTGGAGCTGTGAATAAACATGACAACATACTGCTGTGCAGATTATGAGAGTAAAGTAGAACTGTGTTGTAGTATTATTCTGAGGTTAATTAAGTTTCATTTTCAGGTCAATTGTTATAGCTTCGTTGTGTTTGCAGAGTTGTACTGTGTAGCAAAGGTGTGCTCTGACAGTCTGCTCAGCATCAGGATTCTGTAGGTGTTGCATAGCTAGAATTGGTCATTGATGACAAGTCTAGATATTTTGGAGCCTAATGAAATTGAAAAGCAAGTTAATAGGCTGAATAGCCCATCAGCAGGTTATTTGAGAAAATCCTTTTGCATCAAAGTACGTAGTTTTTATTTTTTAAATGATTTTTTTATTGTTTATATATTTGTTTTTACAGGATTTTAAAAGGATCATTGCTGTATGTTTGCAATATGATTTGTTACTGTTTTAAGATTTAAATATATGCTAGGTTTTGACTATTATTTACAGTAATTATATAAATTAAAGCTCCTTTTTCAGCTTGTGATGAGGTTTCATATGTTACAGAGAACTTGGTTGCATTTTTCAGATCAAACAATTTCTGCTAGCAAGGCAGGGCACAGATTTGAATAATTCATTTTGAAAGGATTTCTGAAACCCATTTTTCTGAAAATTTGTTTCTTCACTTTCCTTTGTTACAGGAGTTAAAGATGTGATTGTTTGGGGCAATATTTCCGGTTCTAACTACATTGATTTGTCACATGCGAAACTTTATGGATATGACTGTGCTATTTGGGGCCCTCCTAATTTTCCACGTCCTTTGTTGAATATGATTTATGATAGGTACAGTACACATTTATTTCTTTCAAGTAAAATTAAATAACTGCTTTTAATTCGTGTTTATCTCAATTGTGTAATAAAACATCAGGGAAGGTTTTTGTTTTCAAGATTTGTATTTATTGATTGGCACTGTACATAAGGGAAAACATAAGTGGAGATACTCCATCTGCAAAAGAAGTTGGGTAGTTCCTAGAGCTGTGCATAGTTCTGACTCTCCTGCCAACTCTGTTTATAACTATACTTTTCCTATATTTTAAGTAGATTTCTCTTATATCATGAACAGTTTATAAGAAGTAATAGAAGACCAGGACTGGAAGACCAGACTTAAATGTCTAGTTTGCATGAAGGAACTTTGAAATAGTATTAAACAGGTATTTGTACCTGAATTACATGGAATAGGCCTGAGCAAACTAATGTCAGTTTACCAAAACAGATTATTTGTTAATATATGTGAAAAGGATACCTGGCAGCTAGATAGCTTTCTGTGGAAAGAACAGTAGCAGAGAAAGGGTGGGTGCAGTGAGAGGGCAGCAGATGTGACATACACCCAGGCCTGACTATCTGGAGCTCCCACTCTGGTCTAGACTTGGCATTTCAATGTTCTATGTTTTGAGCCTCACATTTCAATGTTCTAGGCTTGTATTGAGCCTCACACAGGCAGACTGGCTCATGGCTGGGCTCTTACATAAGACAGTAATATATAAATTACTTATAAAATATATATTACAATAATAATAGAGGTTATGGCTTGAATAAATGACCTAACTTTGATAGGCAAGTAGAGCTTGTTACTTTTTAAGCTACTATTTCTTAAATGTTTTTTTTTCTCTGTCTGTAAAAAAGCCTTGCTTTCAAGCAGTAAAGTTTGAGTAAGTTTGGACTATTTTCCTTCCTCGGGTTTAGTTCTTTTTTTTCTCTAGGAAACTACTCTTCCTGCAGTCATCTTAGTTTTTCATGCCTTTTTTCTCCCTTTTTCTGTTGGCAGCGAATGGATCCATTCAGAATTCCATTCTGCACAGAGCACACTGAGTTCCCGTGTGTCCCGTTACACAGCAGTGTTACCTGCTCATGCCATAGCCACAGTACTGCAGTACTGGTACCATGGCTCTCCTACTGAGGACATCATTTCTGTGGGAATACTTAGTGAAGGTAAAGCTATTTTTTTTCACTTGTTCTCTTGTACCTTTGCCCTGCATATATATAATAGCTTTCCCTTATCTATAATGTTATTTTTTAATCAATATTTTTCATTTAATAAAAACTTGTGAAACAAATCATGTGAGGCTAAGAGTTTGTTTCATCATATGAACTTCCAAATCTAACAGAGCTTGTGATAACGTTCACTTTTTACAGGCATCTCTTAGGTTAATATTGTCTTTTGGCAGATGATCTCTTAGTTTTTTAGTTTAAATGCTTTTCTGATGTATGTGTTTTTGTGAGAACTCTTTATAGTTCTTAGAGGCAAGGCTATGGAAGTGTGTTCTTGTTGTGTAGTTATGTTACCAATAAATGGAATATTTCACAGCAACCATTTAACCCTTTTGAAATAAATAATTCTCTTACAGTTGTAGACTTTTGCAAGTCTTTAGGACTTAATGTTGACACTGGTGAGGATGTAATAGAAACAACATGTTTTGTCATTTTTTCCTCCTCTTCTTCAGGTCAGTTTTGCATTCCTGAAGGAATTATCTTCTCTATGCCGGTGAGGTTCCAAAATGGTAACTGGGAAGTCGTGACAGAATTAGAAATTAATGAAAAGACCCTAAAAGTTCTGGGACGCTTATCCCATGAGCTGGTTCAGGTGAGGGTTTCTTGCGTCTCGTGTATGCCCATTCTGCCACCTATGGGCCCATCGTGACACAGCTTTGAACGCTGAGACCTTTACGTGTCAGATGTACAAACTGCACACCTGCACTTACGCATGGTAAAGACTGAACATGGTAAGGTAGTATTTGTGTATTCAAATGAACAGACAACTCTTCCTCTGCCCAAAAAAGAGATGATAGAATAAGTTTACCTATGTAAGTGTAGAATTTGTACTCCAGAGTTCTGCAGGCTTGGTGAAAAACAGAGATACTGCCTTTTGTTTAATGCTTCTACAATCTATGTTGATTTTGCTTATGTGATATTCAGAGTAATTCTATGCTAGAAGACATACCTTTTGGCATTTTTATGGCTGACTCCTCAAGAGTCTTACTAGAATTAGAGATTTTTCAGAAAATAGAAAGTCATTGAACACTATTTTCATCATAAACTTCTTGTCACTTATTAAGACCAAAAGAATTTATTTCTATTATTGAAATCTTTTTAAAGACTGGTCCCAAACTCTACGTTCTAGTTGTAATCAGATTTTGTGATCTTCAGTCATACTAGTAATGTGTAAGGATTATTTTATTTCAACATATTTTAAGTTTGTGCTAGAAATGAGAGGAAATTAAAAGAAGACCAGTATTAAAAGTACTTTTTCTTCCATTTAGGAAAAGCTCGTTGCACTAAAGGAAATAAATGAAATGCATCCATATGAAGCAGAAACAAACTCCACATCTTCTCCCACGTGTTTCTCTGCTGATGTCCCTGTTTAATTTGCTTTTCAAATTAAAAAGTCTTTTTCTCTGTCCTCATTCATCAAAACAAGAACAGATGAACACTAAAGCATGTTTTAGTTTTGTTTTTTCATTTTTTTCTCTATTTTCAGTTTGTGAAATTCCTGCACTTTTCCAATGTTCTCGCCATTTCTTTCTAATTTTCATTCCTACAGACCTTTTCCCTAGTTTGTTTTCTTTCTCTCTTCCTTCAGATTCTTTCCAATACTTTTATATCAGCCCTTCCTGTACTATGAACTGTTCTTAAGGGTAGGCTGAAGTATGGGGAAACTATTTGAAGTTGGATGCACAGAGCCTCTACTGAAGCACAAAGCCTTTTGGTTATCCATGATTGTTTCTTGGGAAAAGACTACAGACACAGTAAGATATTCTTGATGAATGCAGAATTTAATTTGGCTAATCATGACTTTGTTTAACCCAGGCAGGGATTTCCCAATTAGATAAGAGTGTCCTTCCCTCTCTGCTCTCTACTTGTGTGGCCCTGCTGTTCTGTAGAGGTGTGCTGTCCTTCTTCTGTCAGCATTAAATGCTAAGCAGAGGCCTTCCCATTGCTAGCAGTGATGTGCTTAGTTGTGACCTTCTCTTGTGACATCAGTATCAGGTGTTCAAGTATTCCCTTTTGTCCTGCTTTATCTCCTTGCATGTGGAAGTATTTTAAGAGGCTAGCAAAAATAGCTCATGTTTTTGCCTTTTTTTTACAGAAATGGGAACCTTGCCTACTGGGTCACTTTAGCTAGAGCTGTCTGGAGGAGAAAATGCTGGAAATTCCTGTATTAAAATAAGGTTTCCATTGCTCAAAAGAGCAGACTAGAAAGAAAGTCTAAGCGTTGCTGTAGCTTTTGCAGTATGTTCCTCATTAAAAACAAACAAACAAACAAAAAACAAACCAGGCAATCTCTAGGTGGAAAATATTTCAAAACTAGTGTGAATGTAGCATTTTTAACCTGTAGACAAAGTAAAATTCCTACTGATTTTAATAAGTCTAGGGTTTCATTTGCATCCAACCACTTATTTCTTCAGAGCAATAAACTATTGCAAAAACATAGTTTGATGCCTAAAATGTTCATATGAAAATTTTGAGCAAGACTGTCACATACAGAGTAGAAGTTTTATAATTCCAAATATTTTTTCCAGAGGTACTGAAACACAACACTTATGTAATAAAATATCTTCTTGGGCAAAATCGATTTTTTAACACAAAAATATGTTTATACATCTCCTTAGTGACAAGTTCATCTTTGTTTCTGTGTTTTTCCTATTTATTTCATGAGTTTTAAGAGAATACTCATGCGTTTTAAGTCAAACATAATTAAATTCTTGTTTAAATAGAATCGTTGGGGAACCACTTTTACTTGCATCTTTGGTGTCTTAAATGATGGAGAAGGTGTTGATGATATGTTACTGTACTTGCAAATTTTTTATCAGGTATGTTTAAAACAAAATAGAAAGCTTCCTGTTCTTTGAATCAGTTACATATAGTTGCAATAAATTCATTATTTCTGTTCAAATGGAGGTTCAAGCTTTGAATAGGAGTGGACTTCTTATATGAAGAAACCAAGAGAAGTTACTGGCTGATTAGGACAGGACTAGGAGGGATGTCTCACTGGTCTTAGAAAGGGGAGCTCAGAAAGCTGGGGTATCACAAGGGATCTGGAAGAATGTGAGGTTTTATGTAAAGTGTATATGGGAGAAGCAACATTTAGGGGAACAGAGATGTTGTAAGTGTCTTCATGGAGGAATTCACATGGAAATTGTAGAGGTAGGTGTTTTAAAAAGTCTTGAAGAAAGGGGTTAGGAACCATTCAAGTCATGAGGAAGTGATCTCCAGGGAATTAGTTTCCAGCAGTGTATGCACAGAAGATTGACTGAGTTTCTGAGGAGCGTCTAGAGGCAGATGTCTCAGGAGAAAATAGCAGGGAGGGATGCTACAAACAGTCTCTACAAACTACCTGGTTTTTCTATAATTCCTTCTCCAAGATAGAAAAGTTAGCTTCTCTAATGTGTATTTATGTTTGGGCTTTTTCTATATGATTAGACTTTAGCAATCTTACTCTTTGAATTCTTTTATTCTGCCTGTGGAGATAGTTCAAACAAACTGCAGTTCAAGCACCAACACTGCACAGCTGTTAAGATGAGGGAAAATAACTCTTCCTGCAACTTCTCTTATCCAACTTCTGGGTCACCAGCTGAAAACCTCTCTTCTCAGAGGCTGAGTGCAGAAAGAAAAAGTTGTTTGAGATGTCTCCTGTATCCTAAATTATTCTAACTGGATTTGTCTAGCAGGGAAATTCAGGTCTTCATGAAATCATAAATGAATGGAAAAGCTTTTTTTTCCTAGCTAGGAGAAAAAGAAAGAAAAATAATAACAGGAAAGCTAAAATCTGGTAACATATTCAAAGTTTCATATTCAAACATATTCCAAGTTGGTTATAGTTGTAAAACAGCAATTGACTTAGTCATCAGTAAGTTTGGGTTTTCTACAAGTAATAAGCAATTTCTGGGACATATTTTTTCACAAGTCTCTAAGTTATATTATGTATGCAGAATATTCACAGAATTGAGGACTCCTACTACCTGGGTGTTATGGTAACTGTTGAAAAATTTATGAAAAAGGGCTTTAAGTCGTATGTGTCTTACAAATGTTATATATAGATTCCTCATAAACCCTAGCATTTGGGTGTACTGAAGAGCTTTCTGGTTGTTCTGAAAAATTCTTGTTCTAGGACATTACCACTAGGGCTTACTATTTTTCTTCTTTGTATAACTGCCTCTACTCTTTGTCACAGCACACTGTGCTTTCTGCATTACTATGTCAGCTTCTACCTCATTTTCAATCTCTATAGCAACAGTTTCTCAGCAACTGAGAGATGCTTAGTAAAGGCCTCTCAAATTAGAAATATTGCACTCCAACCATTAAAAAAGGACTTTGAAACAAAGATCAAAGAAGTTTTATCTTTAATAATTCAGGATATTTATTACTAATTAATTAGTGTTCTCTGTTTTGACTGCTTAGACAATTACCTGATACTTTGATCTGGGCCTTTGCTAGGCATTTGTTTTGAGCAGCTTTAATTTAAAAGCAAAACCTTTAGAACTGTGTCTTGAAGTCAACTTTTAAGTGCTGTAAAACTACTGGACTTTTCTGGCGGTGTCATCTGACTTCTGGACCTTTAGTAAGTAATGAGAGGAAGGTAAGCACAGCTACTGTACTTAAGGGGAGACAATAATTTTGGCCTTTGAACAAAACATAAAATGTTTTCACCCTTCACAGGAAACAAAAGTGATTGTAGGTTCTTTTATGCATATTTAAGATGTTGATCAAATGTTGTCTGATTTCAAAAGAAGAAAAGTCTCTGTGATCAAGTCAATTGATCTGCTGGGAGGTTTCTGCCTTATTTCATGTGGCTTGTCTTTCTCTGTACTTTAATTTAATTATGTAGCATGCTTCACAATGCATTTTATTTGCTAAAGTACGTATTCTGAGGATCTGTAAGGCAAAGTATGTATAAGTAATCAAGTGTTAGTTTTCTTTCACATTCCTCTTTAGAGTCATGAAAAAGGCTATCCTTGTTCTGCACATAAGAGTATTCATGTTAATAGGACCAGGATTGTTAACTGTAATGATTTATTTCCTGAATATTTGTACAGTTTTAATTTTTTGCTTATTTTCTTAAGTGTTGCTCACTATTAAAGCACACAAGTAAGTGAAATACAACACACGTGCTGAAATAGTGTATCAATGGGCAAACTTATTTCAGATTTCATGGGCAGCAAATACTGCTTCTGCTTTCATATTGTGTTCATGTGCTTACACTAAAGTAAATTTTCTTCATCTCACCTAGGCATTCCTACTGCAGTCAAGATCTGGACTGTCCACAGGGTTTTGTATGTACGTGTAGACTGCATACATTAATAATGTCTTCTTTAACTTTTTGGAAGGAGGGTTCAAAGATAGGATGCTGTACAATGATGCCCACTTTGGTAAAACACACAAACACATGGTTAACTTTGAGACCATGAATATCATAGTACAAGACTGTAGAGTGTTTTTCCATATAGGTAATTTAAATGTTAGACATTGTGCTGTACTGGATCTGATCATCTTACAGTAAGTATCAAGCACTCATAGATTATGCATGCTTTATAACTCAGTAAGTCAGTGGATCTGTTCTTATTTGAGTGAGCAAATTCTAATGAGTTCTAATTTAAGTGAGTTTAACCTGGATATTTTTACATTCATCCCGTCCACTTTCTTCACTTTGTGTACCTCTGGTACAGAGAGAAAATAAAGAAGGCAAGTTGTGTGTTTGTAAATCTACCTTTTAGATTGCTACATGCAGCTTTTACCAAACACTTATGTTTAATTCATTGCTCTGTGTCTTCTGATTTCATTGATTTCTGTACATGAACTTTTCTGTCAAGCTATGCAGAGGCTCCTACTACTGCAGCTGTTTTAGGAACAGTTGTATCATATTTTCATGTATATTGCATATGAATATATATCTATAGGCAAACTTATGTGCCTGTGTAAATGCTGGGCAGAGCTGTCATTTTGCAGAACCCTTACTGAGAAAGAAAATAGAGTAGTGGAAAAGAAACATAGTGGTATTTCTTTCAAAGAAGGACTACAGTAAAAACTGTGGCATTATAGTCTTGAATGAAAAAGACTATTAAAGCAAATCTGTATCTCAGTGGTTTAAGTATCTAAATTTAGGTTGACTGAAATTTAAGGACTGGAACACAAAGTTGCAGCTTTTACCAGTTAAAATGGTGAGAAGCATATTTCTAAAATACATCCGGTGAATTGTTCAGATTAAAAGGTTTAATTTGAATGATTCGATATGTCTCTGTCTAGAATATGTGGTTTTACACTTTGGTTTGTTTTGTTATAGAATGCCTAATGCCATCTGTTAATTTCAAATGGATCCAGACTTGCGGGGTAAGGATTTTTCTTATTTTTTCCCAATTTTTCTTGAAAGGCATTTCTGTGTCTTTTTGAACAGAAACTACTGAATTTTAATGAAATCATGCCATCTTGAGAATCTCTGTGCTGTAGCACGTAAATTACAAATTACACAGCTGTGATGTCCTACCTTTATTGTTGGGTCTGTCCTGACACCTTCCTTGCCATTATCACATTGGCTTATTAAATGATCAGGTACACAGGGCCATGATCCCTAATAAATAAAAAATTCTAAGTTTTTTCCCATACTTTGGGATAGGCATGAAGGGTGGCCATACACTCCCTTTTTGAGTGCAAAATCTCAGCAGATGCCTCCTCTGCCACAGAGAAAGTAGCTCAAAATGCAGAATAACAGGTAACCAGCTGAAGATGTCAGGAATCAGTACACACCCATGTGTGCAGGAGCTCCTTTGTAAACTTCTCAGCAAAGGGCATTTATACTTCTTGAGGTGAAATTTGACCCACAGCAGAATGATGACATGCTGGTTTTCTGTCAAAAGGGGAAGCTCCCTTCCTATGAAAAATAAAAGATTTTAATGTCCCTAAATAGCTTCTCATCAATAATAGTTCTAAAATGCTTTGTTATTTTACTTATGTGTCCTCACAAGTTAATTCTGGAACTGTGCTTGACAGGCACAGAATGCCCTACTTTGAGGCCACATTTTGTCTGTAAGGGTGGACTTGAATTAAGTAGCAGATGGCTCCTGAAACAGATTCCCTTCACTTTGAAAATCATCTTGTACATGGAAGGTGTTTGAGTTGAATCATGTATACTTCTAGCATTTGTATTTGAAAATAAGCATTTGGAACTTAGTCCATAGCCTACTGAAAACTGTGGGAGTTGTTCTGTTGCTTTCAAAAGGGCTTTGGATCAGTTTATTGAGGAAAGAGAACTGATGACGCGTGGAAGTCAAAACTCATTTTTCACGTTGTATGACATGCTACACTACATCTCCAAATAATACCACAAAACATGGTATGACAAGAGCAGGACTAAACAGATGGTATAGCAGTTACTGGCATCTTCCTATAGCTTAGACAGCATCTGGGAACCAGCAGAGCCCATAATTTGCTGACTATTAATATTAATCTGGTGAATTTCTTGGAAACCGTGGCACACAGATTGGCTCCTTTCCAGACTGAACAGGTGAAGTATTTTGTGAGTTATTTCTACTCATTTATACATATTTATTGCTTATCTTTAACCTCAATCAATTGTGTGTAACTCTTCCTCTCTGAAGTACAGGGAGAAAAGGGTCTCTGAGGGCAGAAGGATAACTGATAAGTCCCTTTCTAGTTTCTGAAGTTTAGTGGACAAGCCTTGTTTTTTGGTCTTGAATCTCTAGGTATGTGTGTTAAGTATCAGTTACAGGTCATGGTCAGAGTCTCATGCTTTTCACTCAGAAAAACGTCCTTTAGTGAGGTGAAAGCAATAAGCTGAAATCACGTAAGGGTATGGGATTTAATCAAGCAGATTGAGAGGGTTTGCTAAACAGAGATGTCAAAAGTAATTTGCGTTGGTTTGTCTTCTTCTGCAAGAGTCCCACATGTTGATCTTGACAGAAGATTTGTTTACTGCTTGAAACAATAGGCATCCAAAACAATAACCCTGCTGTGCAAACTGACAAACTCTTCCTTGTAGAAAAGCATCTCTGATCAAAAAAAACTATTTGCTTGAAGAAATATTATTTCATTATGATCTTGGCTAAAAATATGTGCAGTGCATAACCCTCACAGGCTTTGTTCTGATCTATGAATAAACTTAATTCCTAAAGGAGCAGCTGTGCTCTTAATGTTAAATTGTCACTGTTTACAAGAAGACTCTTCACCCTACAAAGTTATTTGAAAAAAAAAAAGAAAATATTTTCTTTTTGTTTTCTTTTTCTTTGCCCCCAAGTTTTCCTTCAGAGTGCTGACCAACATGAAACCCCAAATTTGGTTGTTTTGATTTTTAGGTAGTTTTGAATGAACCACTCCATTGTAATGTGTGTTTGTTTTCTTTCACAGAAGCCTTCAGCGATGTTCAGAGCTCCATGTACAGAACAGCCCTAAAACTACGCTCAGTACAAAGTCTTTGCCAATGTTAGTAGCCAAAGACAATCCTGTGCTTTTACAGGAGAATCTGTAAAAAAAACCAGTCCTCCAAATATTCTTCCTCATACTCCATCTGTGAGGAAGTAGGGAAATCAAATGTTAACGGATCTCCTCATGAAGAGATTTCTAAGTAGACACATTAAAATCAGTGTGGATGGGAGTGTGTGTTTGTGGAAGCACCAGAAGGAAGGGCAAGAGAGATAAAGCAAGGCAGGAGATGTTGCAGCCTGGATTGCAGTCACATTATTGCTGCAGAATTGCAATTGAATCACTGAAGAAGAAGACCTACTCTAACACAAACCCTGTAAATATTACTTTATAGTATAATTTTGGTATAAATCTATACCAAAATTTAAAAGGTAAGCTATTCACTATGACAGACACCATTTTTGTATCTATTGTGTGGGATATAAAATTATCAGCAGCAAGGTGTTATCCCCATACCTTCCACTCTTAGCAGATGCTGTTCTTGTCTGGGTTAAGTTTTCACGCTGTCTTTATCAGGAATTGAGCTGCTGAGTGGGGGTTTAAAATATCAGCAGTTTTTCCTTACCGTGCTGACACCTTGTGGTAATGTTACTACTGTGTTGAGAAGCACTAGGAGGCATGTGGTGTGTTTTCTTTGTTTTCCTGTTCAATCTGTCAGGGCTCACCCCATATTCTGCAGCAGTTATCTGGGGCAGAATTGGTTTGTGTCCTCCAATAATAAAGCTACTGAGCTTAGTTATTGAACATGAGCCTGACACTCCTGTGATAAATGGATGTTTATTTGACTGTATTCTGTGAGAGGAGGATGTGAGCCATGGAAGACTATATCTACAAATGCTTCATACAAGTATAAAAGTATTTCTTCCTTAGATAATAGTAGAATTCTTGTTGTGACTGTGAGCTTAATCACTGTAACTACCAAAATCCTATGTTAGGCATTTCCAGGCTGCCTGACTTTGATCCAGGCAGTATTTTGCCTAAAAGAATTGGAGCTGGTCTTGCCTGTGATCCTGCAGCATTACCCACCTCAGCTCCCCTTCTAGGGCTCAGATAGCAGCCATGAGCCTCGTCAGGTGGTGAAGCTGTGGACTTTTGCTTTGGAATATGTCTGTTTCTGGGCAGTACCTGTTTGAAAAGTCACTTTCTTCTTTATTATCCCTCATTCCAATAGATGTCAGCAAAGGCGAATGCAAAGCACTTTCTCTGCACCTTCAGGAACAACCTGTTTCAAGAGCGCTGCAGAAGAAAAGAGGCTCAGAGAAGGACAGCGCTGGAGTCAGTGGAGGAAAGGCACTTCCCTGCTCACAAAAAGACTTTGTGAGTTTCAGTTTCAGATGAATTTATAATCTCTGAATGTCAGGCTGTGGAATATTGCTTGATTATGTCCTTTGAGTAAGGGATTTTGTTATGACAGATACCATGTCCTGATTTTTCTATTAAAAAGGGAAAGAATAACTGAGAAGTTGCTGCACATTGTTCTGTAGTTTAACTATGGTTACCATGCTGACAACCTAATGATCAATTGTCTTATAAAATGTAACAGGCTTGTGTCTTGCTTCCCACCTTCCTTATGTCGTCTCTTTCACTCTGTTCCATTTCTTATAGTAGCATCAAGCATTGCAAATATTTATTACCTGTACAACTGCATGGGGTTTTTAAGCACCTCCTCTGTGACAAATCCTTTGGAAATTAGCTGTGAATACTTTCCACATGTGACCACAGTGCATTCACTGGCAGGCATTCTACTCAAGTCCCACTTAATTGCAGGCCTGTGGAATTACTCACAATAGTGAGTAGATGATCTCACCATTCCTTTTCTTTCAGACCAGTTGTTTTGTTTGCTTTGGTTAATATTTAAAGTCATTACTGTATTTCCACTGATCACAGTGGTTAATAATGAGTATTGGAGGTTATGTTGAGATTTTTCCCAATAGTTTCTTCTTCATTGCTATGAGATTTTGGTTGATACTTAGGTATAGAAACTGAAGGGAGTGATTATAGGAGATTAGTACTAGAAACATACAAAGGGTGAGATTCCTTCCTATTTGTATAAAGATCTGGCTAGTCTTGCATATCACACGTGTTCTCCAAATGAGGCTTCAGAGAGGCTGAAATAGGGAAAAATGTCAGTCCTCTCTAAAATAATTAGTTTCATCTTTATGTGAAGGAGTAGAAAAATCCGTTTATAAAACTGGATTGTGCTACTCTGGTAGGTTTTCAGTTAGAAGTTTTGTTTTTTTTTAATATATATATTATAAGACCAATGGGTGATAGTTACAGTGATCCTCGTGGAGAATATTATTTCAGTGCTTGTTTTTTAGAATGTGGTGAAATGCAAAACATCTTTCATTGCTAATATTTCCTTTCTTGTATTTGGCAACAAAACAATATTTAATCATTTTGAATGTAATTTAATCTTTCTGGAAGCAATTGAGATTTCTTTTTAATTCTCTGGGGGTTTGCTTACCTACTACTTGGGTAGCAATAAGACAAAGAATTTGGGGTTGCCGTTACAGGTGTCACTGTGGGTCTGATAAATATCTAGGCTTTTCCTAGCATGTAATGGACTGAACAGCAGGAAACTTGTCTAATTTTTATAGTTGAATTTCCTAATGTACTTAACTCTTGGCTGAAGGAAGCAAAAGAGAGAAGCAGCAAATTGCACTGAGAATAAATGGCTGGAAAGAAGAACCCGTTGCTGAGATTCTGTTGAGAGAGTGGAATTTGGGAATTTGTTTTCAGGAATTTGATTCTTTCAACCAGAATATGCCAGCAGGCGTAGTAAACTTTACTTCTTGCTTAGTGTATAGCACATCTGTCTGTCTGTTTACACTGCATTAGTTTTCTGCATTTGGATCTTCCTGGGTAGCAAAACCATGTGAGTCCTGATCCTTCCCCTACTCATTACTTCCCTGTTGGTATACAGTTCTCCTGTGGAATTCAGTGCTTCATCACTGCCTGGTCCTGAAAATATGTCTTTCCCAGTGGACAATTGTGTCCCAGAGTCACCCAGGTTCATACCTGAAAACAGAACCGTAATGCAGAAGAGTGAGAATAAAGAGAAGATGCCAGAGCAAGACAGGACAATAGCTCAGGTGAGCAAAACATGAAGCAGTAATAGTTCTAAAGCTGTAAAGAGGACCTAGCAAGTTAATTATCTATTTGACTTCTAATTCCAGTGAAAATGTTACCTTTCTGTTAATTCCTCACTTATGATGAAAAATGTGGAATCTGAAAACTTAGTGAGGTTTAGATTTGTTATCTTCCCAAGATTAGTGACTAACTAACTCCTTGACTTCCATGACCTTCAGAAGCACCTGGAAGAACATTTGCTTTGGGGTTTTTTGAGTTGTCATAGAGTAGCACGCTAAAGTCTAGATGAGTCTGGAGTCCTCTCACTATTCTGACAGTAAAAAAGGCCATCATGTCTTGCCACTGCAAGCAAATATCAAAGAAGAATGCCTGAATTCTTATTAGACTCAGGCCATTTTTGTTACCATGGAAATAGCAAGAGGACAGAATGGACCCTCTCAGGATAAACCCAGAGCAGTGTCCACTCCAACTAAAATAGCTAATTCACTAAAGGTCTCCATTAATCCATTCCCAGCTTTCCTCCAAAGAAACAATGCTGGAAGAGTGGGTAGGACAGTGTAGCTAAAAATAAGTACATAGCAATTTTTTTGTTTCTAAATTTTTTGAGAGGTTGGTAGCTCTGCACTTACTTAGAATACAGAGAACACTGGGTTGTGTTCAAACCAGTTTATGTCATCCACTCACCTTGTTCTTCCCAGGAGCCAGGGGGTGCAGTAACACAGAACTAGCCTCTGTGTGTCAGGTCACTCCTTTGGCTGCTACTCCTGTGCTGCCTTTTGGAAGACCTGTCTTAGAACTCTGCTGCCCAGCTGAAGCTATAGTGCCAGCCAGCAGATCTCTGCAGAAGTTGTGGGCAGGCATTGCTTAAACGTAGAATTTTGATGGCTGGCATTTGTCATTTTAGAAAACAGCAGGATGGGACTTGCATCCCTGTGCTGGGGTTCTGTCAGGTGCATTGCTCTCTTATCTTCACTATAAGAAATCCTCAGCCCAACTGACTATGAGATCTATAGATCTAGATCTCCTAAGGTCTATATCTATAGATCTATAGATCTTCTGGTCAATTGGGCTGAGAACTCCTTTTGAGCAGTTTTATATTGATTTCTAAGATCTTATAGTGCAGATTATTTCCACTTTGATTGAAAAATGTGGATAGTAACTCCAATGATTGCTTTTCATGGAATGTGTGAATATGGAGGTCATGGGTGGTCAGCTCTTAGTCTCATATTTTCTTGGCAGCCCTAATTCCTGCCCAACTTACATCATGCCTCAAAAGTAGTTTAGCTGGAAAGTGTTTGATTCCATCACTTCTGGGTTACTGTTCTCTGCATGGTTTAGAGAATGCTACTTCCGTCTAAAGACCAGGAGTTTCACTTCTCTCTTCTACATACAGACCACTTCATCTCCTTGTCTGAAAGCAGTGGGACTTGTGAGAGATTGTTCCCAAATCAGAATATTCCATTTCGCAGAAATTTTGGATTATGGATTTTGTTCTAGTCTCAAAGAAATTCTCATACTCTTAAATTTGTCATAGATCAAAGAACTTGTTCTATAGAATAAATATTCCAGCCATTAGAAATACTTCAATGTATCAGTTGATTGGAATACATTAAATTAAAAATCAGCTAGTAAATCTGACCAAATCCAAAATTTGACATGCACTCCTATAATAAAACTTGCATATAAAAATGAAATGCTATTGCTGATAAAGTTATGAACAGATACTTCTTTTTGTTTTAGGCAATAGCCTCTCTTGAAGCAGAGGTGTTAAAAATGCACAAATCCATTAAAAGCATTCACAGTGACAACAGGTAGGTGAACACAGTGGTACACTGACTGAAGACTGGTGGGCAGTGCTGCTTCAGCTGGAGGGCTAAAAGACAGATGATTTTTCCATATTTTGGAGATTTTGAGATTTTAAAAAATCCTATCAAATGAGGATGAATAATGAAAACTCAGCAACAAAAATATTAGATGAAGATCACTGGAAAAACAATGGCAAAGCAAAACGTTTTGGTTTGCTTTCATCAGCATTTCTGCAATTGCTAGTTTACATTTCTAAAAGTAATATTTAGACAAAAAGATATTAATCCACATAAAAATGTCAGAATAGCATACTTTTTCAAATTTTTCTCTGATTAAGGCTTAATCAAAGCAAATTTCATAATTTGCATGAAGCTTTAAAATCAAAGTAGAATTTATTTCTAAAAAATATACTATACATCAAATAGAGATTAATAGGGTGATTACAATAACTATTGATATAACAGTTTATCACAGAAGTTTCTTCTGATAGTCAAATCTTTGACACTGTAAAATATTAATTCCTAAATTAAAAATCTCTTGGGAGGCTTGTTTGCTTGGGTGACATGGCAGGGGGGAAGTTGGTGTGTGAACAACCATGATTACCTTTTACTTGCATTTTTGCCTTCCTCTCCTTCATTTTTGTAGTTGTATATAGATATATTCTCTATATAACCATGCCTATGACCACTGAAAGTGATGGAATTACAGTGAGGTGTAGAATTCGAGCCTGAATCTACTCTCTTTATTTCCTTCAGTATGTTCAGTTCCTTCTGTTCCTATTCTGTTTCATTCCAAGTACAATTGCTGCTCCAAGTTCACACAAGGGCACTCCAAGATTAGAGCTAAACAATTGCAGTTTCATTTTAAGTCTGTTCTCACTTGGGAAAATAAAGAGATATGGCAAAGATCTTCAGCTTTCTTTTAGATTAGCAATCGTTGAGAGGATATTTGGTATGCCTGCTCCTGTAATGCTGCTCTGACCCAGAGCTTATCATAGAACTGAGTGAATGAATCACATTACTCATGGGAAGCTCTTTATTCTTTTTTATGGACTAGCATTCACCTGTCTGTTCACAGAACTGGGCTCTGAGTTAGTTGAAGGAGGACAGAATTTTACAGTGAAGAGCCCTTAAATGTTATAAGGGACAACTGTAGTATCAGTTTTAATTTTGAATGGTCTGACTTGCTGTCCCATTCAGACAAATCTTACATAATTCAAGTGAAACTGATGGGGTTGTTGTCTCTAAACCAAAGCATAACCAAAAGAAAGTGAATCAGGTGAACTTCTGAATGTAACTAAGAAAAGGCAGATAACTCTTTCAGATCTGTGATACGAAGCAGTTAGTTTATTACTGTCTGCACCTCAGCTGTGAGGAAAGCAAAACTATTTCTACCCTGACTTTTTAGAGAAATCACAACTAGAACAGAATTATGGGTGGTATTTCTGTCATACTGTGCTCTAAGTAGGTAATTTCTAAGTCTCTGATGTGCATGGGAGGGTGGCACTAATGATTGCAAAAATCCGAGTGTTTTTTCAAGGACAAGTGGCCTGTGCAGAAGCTATTGGTATCATTAAAGAAACTGCAGAGAACACCACGAGCAAGACAAAGCTGTGTCAAAGGAATAGAAGCTGCTTTTATTTCACTGTTGCCCAGGCATGTAATGGGAATCTTTTGCAGATCAGGGAGTTGCTATAAGTAGTTTACTTCTATGCAGGGAGACTGCTGTTGTCTCTCCTTTGTGGGCAAGGTAAAACCCCAAGATGCAAGGTTCGATCCTGGCCATTCCAAGGTCCAATCCAGTTCTACTCAGCTCTCATATTTCCTCATCTGGACTACTCATGTTCTTGCTAATTCCATGGATACAGTCTGGCTCCTGAAATATTGGCCTCTAATCCCAAAGCTGACAAAAATTTCCTGAACTAGGAAAGGGGATAAAGTTTGTGCTAAAATGTTTGCTCATTTCTGTGACTGCATATATTTCTGTGTGTCTGGTCTAGCAAAAATCCCACCCTCCTGTATCTCTGGTAGGTACATGAAGAAGCAGTTAAAAAAATGGAAGGACAAAATGCAATTTCTTCATAACTGCCAGGAAGAAAAAAGCTGCAAAATAGAGGCAAAACTCCAGAGACTGACAGCAAGTCACGAAAACCTGCAAATGACGCTGCAGCACATGAAGGAAGAAGTAAAGGTATAGTGATATATATAACAAGAATTGTCACAGTTATGAGCCATTACTGAACACTAACAACTGCTTTTCTGGTAGACCAGCACTCTTAATACCATTTCATGCACCTTCCATTTGCATTTTCAGTCATCTTAAGTTACTCTCTTCAGAGAAAGCAGATAAGGTCTTTCCAGTAGGGATTTTCTTGTCATTCTGTGTATATCTGGCATCTAGCACAGATATCTGTGTTAGCATTTAAATACTACTGCAATGAAAATAATGTATATTTTAATAAGAGTTTCCAACAGAAGCGTTAGATACTTCATTGCGGTCTCTTCTTCAGAGAAGAGTCAAAGTGCTGGCATTGAATACATAAAATGTCATTCCTAATTGCTGTCTTTTACTGGGATGTAACACAGACATCTTATACAAAGTATTTTATTTGTTTTCAACTGTAGAGATTCTTATCATTACAATTACTTCTGAGATTATTAAAAGGCCCTTATTGCACAGAAAATGCTTACACATTTTCCCCTACAGCATTTTTGTAGCATTTTCTGCAATGCTGTTTTAATACTACTGGCAAACTGAAATATCAATTATTTTTACAATGTATTTTCTCTGTTTTGCCTATTGTAGACCATGTTGCAGTCATCAGAGCATCCTTTTACACAGTGTCATAATACAATGCCAATAAATCCACATTGTCTACTGGAAAAGAGAATGCAGAGTGAATTAAATCCTGCCCAAATAAGACCTACTTCCAGAGCATGTGCAGAATGGAAATCTTTGAATCCCCCAAACTCTGTAAATAGAGTGCAGCTTTTACAGACACCTGAGGATCCCACTGCAGTGGACTTTATGTCCTCAGAAGACCCACTGGAGTCAGCGTCCCTGCAGAATGACAAACCCTTTATGGGACAGCATAACAAAGCAGAAGAGAAACAAATATATCTGCCTAAACTGACAGAAAACTCTCTTGGTGGAATGGGGAATACTCTTCTTATTCCCACTGCAGTGCAGATACCACCTGATGAGAAGGAAGTCAGAGAGGAATTGGAACAGCTAATGATGAAACTGAAGGATACACTGTCTCTCCAAACCGAACCAGGTATAAATTCTCCAATCATCTTGACACTGTCCTCTTACCTTCATCCAGTTTACTCCATGATATTGTTCATAATATTGTAACCCTCAGAGGAAACTGAGAATCTTGCTTTAGCCTTTGTAGTATTATTCTATATTGTAAGGTAGAGCATATTCCAAAGATAGCCCCTAATGTTGGACTGATTTGGAACTGAATGAATCAAAGCTCCTACGAGGTAATCAGCCTTAGCAGTCAGTTAAGGAGCAAACTTAAACTGGTCAGGACACGAGAGGTTTTTGCTCTTGCCACTTCTGTGACACTGTAACTATAGGACTCGAGTCTTAGGAGACTTCCAGCAGTACAAAATCCCTCTGTAATCAATGGTCTTACACAGCAGAGCTTTGTTTAACACTCAGGATGCCTCCCTTTTGATAATGAGGATATAAGGAATATGACAGAAAAAGCTGGTGTTTCTACAGAGCTATCTTAGAGATTATATTATAAAGAGTTTTCTAGTGCTGTGGAAGTATCCAAAAGCTTGGAAAGACTTAAAATCTGTTCTACTTTTCAGCCCAAGAAACTGCTTTGCACCAGGAGCTCTTCTCTACAGCTGAGCATGTTTGCAGGTCCTTTTCTGACCTCATCAACCATGTAATTTCACCAGCCCGTAAGTGATGGAAACTACCATTCACCGTACAATTGGACTGAACTATTAAGGTAATTGATGCCGTGTCTCTTAAAAGAGCTTCTTTAAAGGGTCTCAGATGTTGCCTGTAATAACACAGCATGACAGATTTCTGCATTTACTGACTTCACCAGGAGCATTTTGGAGAGCTATGTTCCTTTTCTGTTGGTGATTTCCAGCTCCCTTGCTGGAAATCCTCAGCAGTGCAAAAGATTGCCTGTTTCTCTCTCCTTAGCTGTTGATATCCCATGGTCAAGTTACTTCCTTTGAATGGTGCTGTATTTCTTGTTGATGCCAGCAACAAGGAAAGGTTTTTTTCCTGTAATGTACAGAAGGATTTTAAAGACCTGAGAAATTGAAATTATTCAGTACCACTTCAGAGAAAAAAAAACATACAGTCAGTTGTTTACTATCACTCTTTGGCAGGAAGTGTATAAAAATAGTAAATAAGTATGTTTTCATATGCTCAAAACCAGTTATGGTTCAAGAAAATTTGCATACTTTTAAGGATTTTAGTTATGTCACTGAAATGATACCAGCTTTCCAAGAAAAAGAATAGTCCTAGATTTTACAGGAATTTTTCTGTGATTACAAATAAAATGAATTTCACTCGAGTGAAAACAGAATATTTTTGGAAATTCTGGGAGAAAAGTTAGGTAAATTTTATATTCTGAGGCTTTGTTTCATATGAAACAGTGTTTAGGCTGATGTGATTGAAAAGACTAACGAAGAGCATACAGCTTAAGAAAAACTGCTTAGCAGAACTCCACATAGATTTTTCACATAGATTTTCTTTGTGTTGTATTTTTCAGAATGAGTTATAAATCATCAAGATAAAGGGACTGCCTGACTCATTAAAGAGGCTAGAAATCTTATTTTCTGTTGGTAGCACCTCAGCCTTGAAAGACCTTATGCTGTGGTAGTGAGATTAATGAACATTCTTCATTCTTTTTGCTAGTTTTGGTCAAAAGAGGCCTGAATTACCCATGCTGCAAACACTCAGAATTTACAGCAAGGAATAATGGTATGCTACTGGAAGCTGACAAGTGGTTTGTCTCTAGCAAAGGAAGTGTAAAGAGGGTGAAAATTAAAGAAAGGAAACTTATTGAGGGAGGAGGGAGGACTCCAGAGAACAAATAATGATCAGGTAATTGGAAAGTGGATATACCCATGTCATAACATAAATAAATATACTGTGAGATAGAAGCTTAGCAGCTTTTGCAGTACGCCAGTGCCAAGAGACACACACAGCAATCCAAGGAACCTAATTGTTGATTATGGGAAGATACCCATCAGCTTCTGATGAGGCTTGAAATCTTCTTCTAATGTGGGCATCTGAATCAAACTTGGTTGGAAACATTAGCAACTGACAAATGCTGGTTTGGTCTGAAGCAGCATTGAACAGACCTGGAGCGCAAATTTTTACAAATAGATATTCCTGAACTACCGTGAATTCTTCTTTCATGTCATTATGTAAAGAATAAAGAAACTTAAAGTATTGTTTTCCATGCTAAGAAGCAGCTGTTTAGCTCACAGATCCCTGTATGATGAAAGGGACAAAATCGCAAGACCTTTATTTTGTTGTTATTCAGTTTAGCTGGCAGTGAAGGAACTTCAGTCAGACACATTCATCCCATCCTTCTTCTGACACACTCTGAGAAACAGCAAGCCAGGAACAATATCTGCAAAAATAATCCTACCTCACTCAAAGACCTGCCATGAAATTTATGAGGAATGGTGGTAGGAGGCAATATCCTGTCTTTAAACACAGTGACAGTTTTAAATGTTCCTGTGTAGCAGATCTACTTTCATCTCATACTGAGAGCCCTTGCTGTTTTTTTAATATAGACACTCTTTTATCACTTGCACTCTATCAATTGCAGGTTTACATGTAGTTAGTTGCATCTCCTTTTTTATTTCAGCACAATTAATAACACAGGTTGTCTCTTTACATCAGCAGTTTTCAGATGTTCTCCACAGTGTGATCTATCCTAGAGATTCATCTGTTTTGTCAATCTTGCCTCCACGCCCTTTGCCTCAAAGGCTGAATTTTGCTACAGCCTATTAATTAAGAAGCTTACTGAAGCAGAGAAGTACTGCAAATTCATTTAAGCTAAATATCATCTTGGCCCATAGTGGTATTTCTGTCTGAAGGGAGGAAGAAAGCTGCCATGGGCCATTTCCTAAGGGATCCTGTTGTTGCAGGTGGGACTTACCTAAAGTGGAGGCACTAACATCTGCCCAAAAGGCCCTGTGGAAAAGCATCTCAGTTAAACAGCACCTGTTCAGATAATCTGATTTCACATTTGCTAGAGTTTGGGAGCATATGGGAGCAGGTGACATCTGTTTACACTGATAACAATCCTCCTGGGCTGAGGCATCCAGCCCTTGACGCTCTTGGTCGGGTGCTGGTCTTGTGAGTGAAGACTCTCTTATATTGATACGAAGTTGCAGCAATGAGGGTTTTTTAGTTCTATTACAATAAGGTAATTAATTAAAAACATCAAGAGAGAGGGAGCAGGTCTGTTGTAGCACTGCTCCTGCTGCCCTCCCACGTGGTAGCAAACCACTCTCCTAGGCTGTGGCTGCCACTGGCTGTTGCTGTGTACAGTAAACTGTGTGTTCCTGTGTTTATCCTGCTTTAGTGTTCTCTTGAACATTTCAAGGGTTTGCTGCATGCTTAACTTGAAGCACAAATTCAGAAGCTGCTAGCCCTCTTACAGTTTTTTGTTTGTTTCCTTACATCAAGATTTCCCTCAGTGGGACTGTGATTAAGCCTTATTTTGTTCAGCCCAGTAACCATTTCAAGATTTCTCTACACATTTTGTTATTTGAACCTATTTCTGCAAGTTGATGACAACCAGGAAGCCCGTTTTTCTGTGGGCATTTGGGAAAAAAAAACAAACAAACAAACCCACCAAATATTGCTACATGCCCACGGAAAGAAACTTTAAGTAAACAACTAAATGAAATATCCCTGGAAAGATGAAATCCATAGTTTCATCCAGCCAGTCTGGCAACAGAAATAACTTATATCATAAAAGCAATTAAATGTTACCTGCCATAAGTCGTTTTGCGTTAATGTCAAATTGCCTATTAGGATTATCAATAAGGGGCAGAAGAAACTGATTTGTCTACAAAGAACTTGTAAACTAAAAAAGAAGCAAATACAAGTTCTGTATGAGAATTTTTGTGGTTAAACATTTTAAGTGTGAAAGCAGAGGAGCTGGTAAAATCTGTTAATATTTTTACTTTTAATGGAAAACTGGAAACATTCTTGGAAGGTATTTTTCATGTACAAATATGTATTATTTTTCTTTAGTAGGATGATGTCTCTGAGCAAGGATTGCTCTCTACAAGTGTACAGCTCTGCATACAACCAAATATCACCATCTCTTCTCTAATCCTGTCTTGGAGCCAGTGGAGGTTTTCTGACAACTTTCTTCTCTGCATGTCTGTTTTATTGAAGGATCAGTTATTTCCTGTTTTGGCACCCAAAAGACAATAGTTTGAACAGATCACATGTATTACAAAAAGGCTGATATACACACAGATTAAAGTAGGCATAACTGCTTATAAATCATGCAGTTTAGTAAGGAGAGTAAATTCATAGGTAATTAAGAAAACCCATAAGTCCAAGTTAATCAGAGATGTAGTGCTCTAGGTTACATACCTTCTTCCACCACAAAAATTGACATCAATGGGGATTAAAATGCAAAAAAAATAAAGAGAAATAGGTAAAAATTATCTACAAATTAAAATCTTAGACTAAATGTGTAATTTCCTCTTTTTTCCTAGCCCTCCAATGATTCTTCCAAGTAATATAGATCTACTGTTATGTATGTGGATACTTATGAAATCTTCAAATGAGTCTTTCTTCTTCAGAACTGGTGACCTCTGAATATGAGAAAATGTCCCTGAAAAGTGACATAAAAATGCATATAAGTAAACAATTTCCAAACAGCAAAGATCAGCCGAATACTCAGTTTCCCACAACTGTGCTTCCTCTGCCTTTAGCTGCTGCTGGTCCTCATTTTGGGGGCATCAGCATTGTCCCCAACCCTCTTGCTCTGGTGATAGCCATATCCATCCATTTGCATGTTGCCTTTCAGTGTCAAGTCACTTTGATCTTTTCTCAGTATGGACCTTTTCCTTTAGTCTTCCTATAAAACTCTTCTACTTGTAATTAGCAGAATCAAAGTGCTTAAGTCTGCTCAGAATCCTATGAACTCACTGGCCGGTTATCAACCTGTCTGCATAGTGGGTGAGATCTCTCACACTGTCTAGTAGCACATTTATTATTTCCTTGAGGAGCTATGGGGTGTTTCCTTTCCAATGATCTCTAAAAGGCAGCAGATTGGTTTTCTTTCTTTTAGACATACTTGTCTTCTGAAAAAGTAAGTGATTAACAAAGTACTTGCTTATTTACCAGATCTCAACTGTACAATGGTGTTTGCCCCACCACCCCCCTGGTACCCTGCAGAGTTGGGACAGCAAATGATGTCAGCTTGGGCCAGGTGTAAGGGCTGGGCTGAGCCTGATCACCTGCACCTGTCAGGGAAGTGGGCACAGCTGAGGCCACTGAGTGGTAAGGGGCAGTGGGACTGCTGGGTGAGGAGAAAAGAGGTAGAGAGGGGGTTTAGCTGTAGCC
Organism: Brachypodius melanocephalos; assembly: GCA_013398615.1. Lineage (NCBI taxonomy): Eukaryota > Metazoa > Chordata > Aves > Passeriformes > Pycnonotidae > Brachypodius > Brachypodius melanocephalos. The sequence continues at coordinate 2,100,551 of VZSR01000028.1, read as the reverse complement.
TTTGCATGGTTCTGCTGAGGATCTCCTTGTATGGCTGCTCTTCAGGACAATTGCAGTGAGTACAAGAGCTATGTTTTCCTTGTGGTTCTAAAGTCTTTTTTTTGGTCAAGAGTTGTTACAACTGTAATGTAACTGCAGTGTTATAATAGATTGGAAATGTATTTACAAAACCTGCTTTTTTTTCATAGTGTCTGGATTTTTTTAGGGGAAAGGGATGGGTTACTAAAGATAGCTTGGCCAGGTAACTGAAAAACTCTCCTTACTTAAAGCTGATTAACACTTCTCTGCAGAATATCTAGGGAAGCTGAAATGCTGCTGGGTTAAGTATGATTTTAGGTGGATTGTGACAGTTTGTCAGATTACTCATATTGGACTGTTCTGATTTGTAGCCTTTTTCATGGATTGTGTAGAGTTTAAGAGTATCTTCAGGCTGTGAATACAATCAATAGGGACTAGACTGGTCTAGAAAACAGGGTTTGAATCTGTAGGTCTAGAGCTGGGCTACTTCTCCCACTTCTTCGTGCACACTTGAAGAGAACTGGAGGACCAAGTATGGGTAACTGTGGAAGTGCCTCTAAGATGTGATAAAGTGGTTTTGTTTGTTTTTTTTTTTGTTTTTTTTTTGCTTGGAGGACTTTTTTTCTTTCCTTAGAAAAGTTCCTGATTATCAATCTTTATGAGTAGGATTTATCCATTAGTTCTGAAATGTATTTTAATAATAACACCTTAACATCAGTATTTCGGTGCCAAATTCAGATTTCTGTCTTGCTTTTTTCAATTCAGTGATATGTTTAAGGAACTACAATGAATGCAGGTTACAGATTGTTCCTCATTCCTGATTTATGATCCTGTTTGCAATTTCAAAAAAAAGAAAACCCTAAGCATATTGAATTTTTAACTATTTAAGAGGAATAAGATTAAAAGTTTGCATATGAAGCAATAAGGCTATCAACTGTTACAAAAGTAACAGTATAAAGCAAAAAAAAATTAGCTTTATTTTTGGATTTCTGGAACATCTCTACTGAAAGATATTTATACCTGCCCATGTAGATGTGAAGTACACAGGGTAATTTAAATGCTGTTAGGGCTGAGAAAACAGGCTGGTACCTCTCTTTATGCATAAGAAAAGGAAATTCTATTCCTCATCATTTGCTATGTGATTTCTAGCTGCCATTATTACCAATTGATTTCTACCTTCACTGGCAAAATAAGGCAGTAGGATCACAGGTTACAAAGATTAAAACAACTGGCTTTGTTAAGAAACTGTGAGACTTGGATGGAAGTTAGATAACTCTTCTAAAAAAATCAGCCTGTCACTGCTATAAACTGCCTGCTACAGATGGATGTTAATCAGTTGTACAGAGAAACCAGATTAACTGATTACAGTTCACAAAATAAAGAGGGTGTGACTACTGGGAGTACTTAAAATCTCCTGGTATTAGAGTGAAGAATAGTCAACCTTTATCATAAAACCCTTAATTTGAGTCTTCAAAATACATCAGACTGTTATTCTTTAATCTTGACTGGAACAAAAGCTCTTTGTTTAGGAAAATCACAGTGTGATATAGATATGTAGAGCCAGATGTAAACAAAAGGCTAAGTAGGAGTTTACACTGTGATATTCAAAGCTGCAACCCCAAACAAAAATTTATCTGATGCTTTAACCTGGTGGGTTATCTCAGTTTTTGACAATACCACTTCTTCGTGTGTTCAAAGCACATTCTGTTTGCACCCAAAAGTGCATCAGTCTGGTGAGGATTGAGCAGCCTGTGGTCTGTGTGGTGTCTAAGGTCACTTGGAAACCAGCGGTGGGTTCTGTGCTGCATGCCAACATAGTAAAGATCCAGTCAGAACTCAGATTCTTTACAGAGCAGGATAGGATCCAGTCCTTGCTTTTAAAAAGCAGGTAGTGGTTGTTTGACTCATAGTTTAGAAATCGACCCTGTATGTGTAAATTTTTCAGTCTGAGGGGATTGATTCAAACTCAACTCCTATCTCAAAGTTCAGGATACTGCCTATAGGTAATAGGGTTAGGACTTCTCAGTCCTTCCTATCCCAGATTCTAGCTTTCAACCCTCAAAAATGTTTTAGTTTTATGGGCAAGAGTGGGATGGTCCACTGATATTATTGTCCCTGGGGTGCAAAGATCCTGAGTTCAAGTCCATTTTTCAGAGACACTCTAATGGGTACTTGCTCAGAGGGACTCTTCATTATTCCATGAACATTCCCCCACACATGTTAATAACTAAGACACTGCTCTAGGAAGTGGAAATAAGGCTCCCAATCCATTGAAGTGTAGTGGCAGTTCTGCCTTCTCACCGTGGGTCCATGCACTACAGGTTGGTAGCAGGATCAGAGCTGAAGCCTTGGAAGGGACTGAGATTTAGGAAAAGCTATTCTGTGTCTACCTTTTGGGAATGAGGATGGTAATTAACATGAATATGGAGAAGGGGCTAGGAACTTGGGGAATAGGAATTGCAGCATTTAGTGTCACAGGTAGTGGTGTTCTTCCTGGAGCTGTGGTTTTGTCTGAAAGCCTGCATGCTTTGTAAGTTCCTAGGTCTGTTTCCACGGTGTGTTGGATAAAGTTACCAGTATGGAAATGGAAAATAGCTGGTGGCTGACTGCTAGATGGCAAGTGGACATACCCTCACCCTTCTGCCAAAAGGCTGCCACTCTCCCCAACAGCACAGTGCAATTCCTCTCAGAATGGGGAGTTGAGAACTAGCCTGTTCATAGTACAACTGGGGTAAAAATGCTGATGTGGAGGAATGTATTGGTATGTTCAGTTGCTGAGCTGCCTTCTTTGTTTGAATCCTCCTGCATTATACTTTCTGCTGCTTTTCCTGCACTATCAAACAGAAACTTTAAAACTGTTACTAGAGTTGAGCTTCTTTGGAGGTCAAATTTTTACTGAGACTACAATGAACATAAACACAGTTCTACACTTCACTGGGAGGAGTAGGGGGGTTTTGCACAGCAGCATCCTCTGTTTCTGTATTATTACCACATAGCACAATAGGCCTCTTTCCCACTAGACTCTAATTACTGCCCATTAGATGCATATTAAAGGAGTAGTGACCTTGGTTTCTCCCTGTGAACTGAGAATGTAGAGTAGCTGTCTTCTGCTCAGCTTCTGCCAGCTGCCTTCTCCCCAGGCCATGGGTTCTGGAGAGCACACAGTCCACATAGATATCCCAGAAGAGCTGTGCCAGGTCCCAGAACAAAGCCCCATGTTTCAAGTTCTCTGAGGATTTCAGAAAGATCATAAAGTCCCAAAAGCCACTGACAGAGTCAGAAATGCGAGGCTTCCTCATCTCTAGTAGAACAGCTGAGGAGGATTCCCAGCACTGGGGGTCTGCCCGCCCAAGAGCCAGTGGATCAATTTGACTATGGCACAGGAAAGGTGTCACACAGAACACTGCCATGAATAAGAGAGAGCAGGTGAGTCTCATGGTATGGTGGATTCTTCCTCTGCTTCCAAGATCCATTGTGTCACTGAAATACAAGAAAACCAAGAGAAGCTGAAAGAGTCTCACTTAGATGCAGGAATAAAGTCCTGTTACTTTATATGATATACAAGGCACTCAGATATTGTTTCTCTGCTCCTTAAAGATTTCTGTATGCTTTTTGCATGTATATCAATACTAGAGGAGTTGTGATGCTCTGTGCAGCAGAAGCATGTGTAAAAATATTTAATCATCCTCAGATCTGAAAGATGAGCTGTCTTATCTGGAAGTTCTTAGCTTCTATTGAAAGCTTTTTGCCATTTTTGCTTTACAGATCCCTAATAGTTTTCAGTAAGAATCCATCCCTCTTTACATAATTTAAGCTTTTAGGCAGTCTTGCTTTTCTCAAAATTTTATGAGCTCTTTAAAATAGTCTTCAGAATCATAAGGATCAGTGGAGAGTAGGTGAAAAAATTTTGTTGAAAATGTGTTTTAATGGTTCTAAGTATTGCAGGTTTCAGATTCATCCATTGGCTGGGAGTGGTTTAGGTGCTAAAAGGCAGAACAGTTCTGAAAACAGGGTATCTCAAAGCCATCACATAGCAGCTGTATTTTATGATATGTACCCATGCATATGGAATCAGAGAACAGTTCAGGTTGCAAAGTAGTTCTATAATGGATGGGTAGAAATTCTGAGAATGATAACCTTTTGTGGACAGACAGGCCAGTTGTCTCCATCAGGTTTTATTTCTAGTACATGGTTCTCTGTTGTATTTTCTAATGTGCTTCAAGCATTTTTGATATTGAACAAGTTTGGGGGGTTGTTTTTAGTGCAGCTCATGGCATGTGGAGAACTTCCCATTTGTGGAAATCAGCTGCATCTGAGATCAACATTTAGGACAAAATTCTGTTTAATGTATGTGCTGATCTGCTGAGTATTCATGCTTGTACATTCTCAATCTGGTTGCTGGGGGTGGGGAAGCTCCTTCTCTTAATGAGCTAGATAAGCAACTGGCTTTTTATGTAGAAAGTCTCTTCCATGAGTGATCCTGAAGAAGTGTTCCTTTGCTATGTGAAGAAAATGCCAAAGGCAGGATATTGTTGTGCAGAGAGATTGTAAATGAAAAGAAGCCCAGCCCCAGCCTGTGTGTGAGATGAGGGAAGTGTAGTCTGCTTTGTGGAATATATTTCATTGTAGAGCTAAAGGGAGCTTTAGAGATTTCATTGCTTAAGAGATTTCAGTCCTAGCAATGTTATTCGTACCTAGCCCCCTGTCTGGCTATCTGGTTAGGTTCTGGGAACATTTTTTGAGGTATTCAGACTATTCAGACTTTATTCCCCAGCTGCTTACAGTCACTTTTTAATCTGAGTTTGGGTGAGAAGAGCTGGTTTGACAGCCCTGGACCTGAACATCGCATTTAAGGAACAAAAGAGGGACAGCTTGCCGTTCCCACACTGCTCTGCCTAGTGGATATCACAACAGTGGTGGTAGTAATAGGGCTGTCCTCCTGCTGCTCCCAAGATCATTCTTCTGTACCCTATTCCACAAGGCAGGCTTTGATTGCTTTCTCAGAAGAAGCAGAAAGCATCCTGTGAGTGAGTACTTCATTCTTGTTTGTGCATCAGAGCCCTTCCACTGGGCACAGACACCTATGTATACATGCCATGCAGTATGCATCTCTGTTTACTGAGACTTTTAAAGGGATACAGTTAACTTTATCAAGTTTCTGGTTTTCAAAGCAATTTAGCAGCCTCAGATATGACCATGAGGGTGAGGAGACAGACACGGGACAGTGGGTGGGGAGCCCCAACAACAGATTGTTCAAACAAAAGAAAAAATACTAAATAACAATACTAAAATCCTTTAAGTGATGGTTCTGTGACTTTGACAGAGCCCATCTCATTCGTACAGGTTAAAACCAGAACTGGTTGCTTTGCATTTTCTGCTTCTCAGCACCTATTCTAAACTTTATAAGTTACAAAACTGGCTAAGACAAGGGTTCTGGATTTGTCAAAACAAAGGGACAGCCCTGGGCAGAGACCTGGTAGGGCATTAATATGAGAATTGGTGCCCTGCAGAGTCTGATTTGCATGGCATTAGTAAGGGCCAGTAGCAAAGGTCTTTATGGTCTGGTCAAACTCAGACACTCATGTGCTGTTAGTGTTGCACAAGGTTCAAGATTGTATTTTTGTAGATAGTTGAGAGCTGGGAGGGGATGCCCAAGAAACGCCAGATTTCATTAATCTCTTACCTGTGCATGCGGAGAATGCTTCCATGCAATTCCTCCCCTACACCCTCCAATCTTTGGGTCCTTCTGTCCATACATTGAAGTTTGTGTGTGTATGTGAGTGCTATTTACTGATTCTGGCTTTTCCCACCCTCCGCGGCTTAATCTCCTGCTCCACTCCCCGTCACGCCTTACAAGAATAGTTTAAAAGTTGATCATTTAATTTGCTATTGTCATTTAACTTGGAGCTCTCGCTTACGGCTAGTCCCTCGGCCGTGCGGCTGCCGCAGCCGGTCCCGGGCCAGGTGGCCGCTCCGGCTCAGCATTCCCGGGCAGTCCCGCGGGGCTCCGGGCAGCGCCCGGCTCCGCCGCCGCTCCCTCCCACCCGCTCCGCTCCCGTCCCGCTCCGCCCCGGCGCCGCCCGCAGCTCTCAGCGCTTACCTCGGCGCTCCGGCCAGGGCAAGGCTCTCCGAGCCCGCTGCCGCCGACGCGCTCCTTAAGAAGCCGGAGCGGGCAGCCCCACTTAGTTTTTACGTCAGGGCTCGGGAGCAGCTCCCACCCCCTGGGCCCGGCCGCTGCTCCCGGGCTCCCGGAGCTTCCTCTTTCTCTCTGCGGAGCTGTCCTTGCTGCGAGTCCGCTGCGCTTCTCTGCCCCGCCTGTCCTCGTCTGCTGGCGGACCCCGGCGCTCCTGGGGCAGCCTGGTGGCCGTGCTGCCTCTGGCCAGGGGGAAGGGGTGGAAGAGTAACAGACCTAGCAAAGCTGCGGCCCTCCCCTTGCCCCTCTCTCTTACCGGCGCTTTACCGGAGGGTCAGGAGGGGAAGAGTAGAAAGCAAGTCCTCCCATGGAGCTCGTGTTGTCCAGAGCTGGCTCAGACCTCAGGCATCTTGCTTTATGTGCTTGTGGCACGACTAGAACTATTTGCTGGCTAGGGCTCAGCCCTAGCTGAGGGACTGCAGGTCCGGTTCTCCTGGAAGTTGAGGCAGAGACTCAGAAAAGAGCCGCAGAAGGGCTCCACTTAAAGGCATTAGTTGAAGTAGTTGGGCTGAGCTGCTCACTGCAGATCAATTTACACAACTTTACCTAAAGAAGAGCTAACTTGGAGGGCTGTACATTCTCCAACAGAGGGGGGTGGTCTGGTTACATTTTCCCTCCCAAGAACAATAATGTGGTCTACTGTTGTTGCATTTTCTCTCTGTGAGATTCTCAGCTGGATTGTGACCTCTGTAACAGCTGAAAAATCTCTGGAGAAAGGAGTTAAGCTAGTAGGGAAGTGAAAGGAAAGCATTGATGAAAAGGCTGTCTCCTGTTACATGCAGCAAGGAGAGAAAAGCCTGAGCACAACTCGGCTTGTTCTCACTGTGCCTGCTGTGATCCCCTTGCGTACAGAAAAGATACTACTCAAATAGCTGGGGCTCTGTGACCATGCTGACAATCAGTGTTGGGCAGAACTTGCTTAACACCAGCTATTTGAAGTAATAGGCAGGTGAGACCATTCTTTTTTCCTCACTCTGTAGTTTATAGGCCAAATCATGTAGCACCTTGCTGCCTGTCTGAAACCGGTGCAGCTGCACCAGTCCATGCCAACTGGGCAGCAAACTGTTTTTCCAAGGCTTTCACTGACAGCTCCCTTTTATGTCTCCATGTGGAATCATAATCCTTCCTCCAGAAAGCAACTGTACTTCAGTAGCATAAGGCTTATCTTAGTTGAAGTCAGTGGGGCTGCATTGTTTCTCATCAGCTGGAAAGTTGGCTTGAGACACTGATTTCTCTGATATTCATCAATACCTTTATAGTTTGCATTCTTTCTGTGCATCCAGTCCATGTAAACAGAGAAGAAACTTCCTTTTGAAACCCTCGATCTTGTGAGAGGCTTATGACAATGAACACTGCTTCTGATGCTTTATCTCCTCAATAAGCAATCCCTGTGAAAGTGTATTTTGTGTAAGTAATGCTACTGTTTAACAAGAGTACAAAGAAACTTTTTGGGGATGAGAGAACAGTGGCTAGAACCCTTGTCAATAGCTATACTGTAGGATTTTGGCCAACTTGCAAATGTTCTATTTGTTTGGGTAGAAGTATGAGTTTGGGAATGGCAGGAACAGTGGTCATCAACTGCTGAAACAGACTTTAGGATGAACTAAAGAGTGTCATTGGGGCCCTTGCAACATGGTGGGGGAAACCTCTCATATGTAGGATCTGGAATATTTCTTCTCTGTGCTATCAAATACAGGCTATTCCAGTAGTTTTCCTTCTCCTGGGTTCTAGGGCTGAAATGATCCTTAAGAATCAGCTTCTGGTTTTGTTTCTTTTTAAAGTCTGCTCTGTACCCACGTGCAATCTGGAGCCCCCTTGGCAAGTGAGTAGCCAGTGTGCTTCTCCTTGCCTCTGTATTTGGGGATTGAATCAGGCAGAGGAGAGAAAGGAAAGTTGTGCAGATAAGAACTGTGTTGTGATGGAACCTGAAGGCAGTTCCTGGCTAGACAAGGCTCTGGGGCTGCTTGTGTTTGTGGCTGGCCTGGCTGCAGGGGCCAGAGCACACAAGATTAAAATGCCACAGAAGTGCTTTTTGCTGCTGTTTCTGTGTCTGTGGTGTGTCACTCTAACGACTGTGCCCATATTGTTAAGGGTAGAGCCAAATAGAAAGGAGATGATAAAATGTTTCTTGTGAGTTGATAAACTTCTGTCAACCTGCAACCTTTGTGGATTCATTGTTAAGAAATGAGTTTGAGGCCCCTTCTGGGATGTACTTCATCTGGTTTTGGATCAAGAACAACATCGATTTCATTCCACTCAGAATCCTGGCAGACCCAAGGGTGTTGAACCGAGGGCTCTCACAGACATGAGAGTTGCTACTCAAGGGAAATACTGCTACAGATAAAATAGTTGGCTCCACAAATAATTCCTGAGCCTACAACACTCTGCTCCTTCTGAACCAGAGCACTTATATTCTATTTCTGGGAAAGAGGTTTTTGATAATTACATTGATCACCTCGGCCTCCTAGTGAAGAAGAAACATACCAGGATTGGCCATCTCATTCAGGTCCACACACTCCCAGTAAAGCTTTCTGTGCCCTTCTTAAGCTATCAATAATCTTTCTTTCATTGCAGCACATGATATATTCCCCTGGCAGCCAGTGTTCGTATCTTCTATGGGTCTCCATATCTTTTGAATTTAATTCATATGAGCTGTAGGTCATATCCAGAGTCATTTGCAGAAAGATATTTTTATCAAGAAAAGTTGATTATTTACTCATAGATGAGACAGGTTTCAGATCATGTAACACTACAGAAATGATGCTATTTCTACCAGGAAAATATAAAATAAAACAAAAGATTAAATGGGCAGGATAAAGGAATAAGGGATAAGTAAGAAATGTAGGAGGCCATTTCACTGATATTGGCATTTTGAATAGAGCAAAGGTGTAAATAACTATATACAGAGTTGCTTCCTTCCTGCATTTGCTCCCAGCAAACCTTCTGATGTGGTTTAAAATTAGCATTTAAGTTAATAGGGAGTGGTTTACGGTTGCTTGAGCTAAGTAAGCATTTACAAATAAAAAAAGAGATTCAGCACTGAGAGACAATGTGTGATGGAGTGCACAGCTTGCCTGTTACTTCCATAAGCAGCCACACCTGAACACAGTATTAACCTTATTAAAAATCTCACATGATGAAAGACACATGTTTTAGGCTTATTAAACAAAAAGCAAAACAAAAAAAGCTTTACAGACATATTCTTAGCTTTTCAGTGAGTGCTGGAGGGCACTAGAACAGTTTCTGGGAACTGCTTTCTCATTGCACAGAAATCCTGGTCAAGCATTCATTGTCTGTAAACTATGTTTATTGTTAACAATATCTGTAAGAGTAACTTCATAATGGAGCAAGTCTTGAAATAGCAAAGCAGAGTTCAGATGTGCCTGAAAGGAAATAGGAGAGAAGTGACTGACTCCAAAGGAAACAGGCTTGCTTGTGCACTTTGCTGCCATCTGATTTCATTGTTGTGCCACCCTCAAGAGAGGGGCACATTGACAAGGGAAAAGGTCTGGGAAGAAAATGGATGGTCAGAATATGTCAAATCCCAACATAAACATACGAATAGAGTATGGAGGTTTAGATTGTGGTCCTTGTACTTACTTTTAAAAGTAACTTGAGCATACTCTTTGAAGGAACAGATTGAGACTGCTCAACAAAACCATGAGTGCTGCTATTGCAAGTTCTGTACATTTATTGTCTAATTATACAGCTATTGGTGTGCTTTGGAGCAAACCAGACTGCTATAAATCGTATTTTGGGACGAGGTCCTTGTTAGGGAGATAAACATCTCTGTTTCCATAAACTGAAGAGATGAGGGGAAGCATCTTTGTGTGACTGCACTAAGGCTGAAGGTCAGGCTTTGCTATAGACAGGTGGAGTTTGGGGTGTCCCCAGTGCTGCTGCCACACAGCTCAGAGCACTCACCAGTGGAAAACAGGGGTGTGTTGTGCCAGTAGGGTCTGGGCACTTCCTTCAGCTTGACAGCACAAGGTGCTGTCCAGCACAGCTCCCATCAAGGGTCCTTAGGACATTGTCAAAGCTGCAGGCTCAAAGGAATATCAGTTGGTGCTGCTGGTGCCATCTTCTGTAACCCTTAAGTACAGAAACTTCCACCTTGGCTGGCCTGCAGGTCAGTAGCCAGCTGGGAGGGGGAAGAGGGGTTGTTTCTCTCAGTAAATACCTCTGCTGTTACAAGTACTGTGATTTATTTTGTTGTGCTGAAGTTCCAAAAGGCAGCCAGGTGCTCCATCAGCTGGATTAGACACTAGGGATAGATCTGATCAGTTTTCTGCAATACTTAATACTCCTTTCTTGGAACAGTAAAGCTTTTATGTACTGATTAGGAGTGTTCCACTGTGCTGTGGATCCTAAGTGATATGTGTGTTGAGGAATCTCCCCTAAAGAGTGGGAAGACAGTAGACAATTAAAACCTCAGCAGTCCAAAGACCCAATCTATGAAAAACTGTACTAAATTAATAAGGTGAGTGCTTATTCTATTTCAAGGCAAGTCATAAATTTGTATTTCAGATGTAAAGTGTGAGGGCAACATGCATAAGGATATAGATTCTTGTTTCCATTATGTGCAAAACCCTTTCAAAGGAGTCAAGTGGGGAAATAGGGAGCTGTCAGTTATTAGCTTATGCTTTCTGCAATTTATATGCAAGTAAGTTTAGCAAAGCTGTCATGAAGTTACCATTTAAAAATTTCTCTTAAGGCTTCTGCAAATAGCACTAGGTTTGAGATATTTAGACATGTTTCATTCATGAAAATAAACTGATCACCATTTCAGCTGGAGAGAGGAAACCAGTCAAAAGTAGTTTGCCTGTGCCATTTTTTGGCTGGACAGTGTCCAGGTTAAAGTGCAGTGAAGCAGCACATGTTATGTGTGGGGACACTTAATTCTGCACAAGAGGCAAACCTGATGTTATACCCCACAGCATGTTACCAGTGTGTAATGTAAGGAGTGTGTCGTGCTCGTGCCTTTGTCACCAGTTAAAATACAGCTGCAATAACCAGCCCATCTCTGAACTTCTCTGTGTGGTGCAGATGCAAACATTGCTTTGCTATCTCCAAAGCAAATTCAAAGCCTTCAGTAGTTGTCCTGATAGCTGAGGAAATCCATGAATGTATGATATACAGTGGTGAAGTGTTGTGCTTATGAAGTCTGACAACTGGACTTTGGACTGTGTACAATGCATTTAAGTTCCTCCAGGCTTTGAGTTACCAGCTTTGATGGGGGAAATTCTTATGCTGGCTCAGAAAGTGCCACACTAAAGCGTGGCCTGTTACAGTGTTGGTGGTAAGGATGAGGGCTATCCCATGGCTTATTACAAAATGAAGCTTTTTTAGAAGAAAATTTTAGTAAGAAAAAATCAACTGACACTTGATTATGGGTTTTCTACAAATTAGAGCATTCATAATTATGCTGCCCTCAGCAGTTTATGGTTGCTCAGAAATAACACATTAAGTGTTGGTGATGCTGGTCTGACACAGAGTCCTTGTACTTACCTGGGGGTTGTGTCCCCTCTTGTGTTACCTGCTCCCACTAAATAACTTATTCCACAAAACTACAACAGAGTGCTTGCTGAGTTGTGAACAATAAATCACTGAACTGCATTACAGTATGTGTAGCTTTAAGATAATGTTTTTGTGACCTTTTGCTTTCAATAGTACTGGTTTGAGCATCTCTACAGCTAAAATTCTTACTTGTTTTTTTCTTTAGGATTTCTGTGGGCACTTAAACAGTCTCTGTGATATTACTGATGGATAATTCATGTTAAATTAACTTTTCAGCTATTGTGGGTAGGAATCTATAGGAAGTGCATTTAGAACAAAAGAGGTGATTTGGGGTTTGTACAATATGGCTTGGTGTTTTGTTGGTTTTGTTCATGGTAGTAAGCGCCCCAGCAAGATTGCTCTTCAGTGTGTTGTGCTGGAACTGAGAAAGTTTTCAAAAACAATTTTAAGAATTTTTTCTTGTAAAATAAAAAGCAAGTATGCACCTGTCTCTATATTGCTTTTCTATTCATATACTGCAAAAGACTTAACTCCTATTTCAAAGAAGGACTGTCTATTCTAATTATACCAAAATGTTGCATGTTTATATTGAACTTATAGATAAATCCTATATTCAAATGACAGGAAATGGAAGTGGATAATAGTGATCCATTAATGAGAGTGTTCCCTCACTCTATTGTTCTAAAATAGAAACATGCTTTCATACAGAACCCTGGGAGATACCAACACAGAAGTGTATTTTGTTTCTCTGTCTGGAGCTGGAGAAAGCAAAACAATATCAGTAGTTATCTGGTAAATGTGACATGCATGCATTTAATTTTCCCAGGCTGGCTCCACTAGCATTAGTCTGGCAAAAAAAAGAAAAGGAAAAAACTTCTTTCTTGTATTTCATTAAAGTGATGGCTATTGTATCTGGTTGTTATGATGTAATTATTTAAAGAATACTTCAAGGGCCTTATTTTGGACTTCTTGTAATTATATAATTCAGATTTTTAAGCTGGAAAAGGCTTCTCTCAACTAACAAAAGCCTCCAGGTCTCCCTGAACTCAGTGTAGCCAGCAGCTGGGACTGAAGCAGGCTGGGCCCATCCTGGGTGCCGAGGCACTGGTTCCATGCACGGCAGAAAGGCTGCGTGCAATATCCACCCACAGACAGAGCCTCACTGGGAGATTTGACACAGTTTGAGATCCTTCATAATAGACAACTCCATTCAATTTCCACTGCACAAAGGTGATGATTCCTTGAACACAGAAATTAAATTGAGAGAATAAATAAGAAAAAAAAAATTGAAAATTAAAAACTACTCCATTGCACGTTCATGACATTTTTAATACTCATCTTGCTAAGATGCAGAACAAGGACTATTGAATTTCCATTCATTAGCAGCCAACAAGATATGAATGAGTATTAACTTCAAACAAAAACTTGATTTATAACACCATCAAGTTGTGCACTTAAAAAAATAATTACAAATCATTTTTAAAAGGAAGAGTAACAGTGGAAGCAGTAATGAATATAAAACATGACTCATTAGGCTTAAAACATAACTTCAAGTATTCTATGGCATTTCCTCAGACATTTGTCTCACCAGTTTGTGCAATACCCATTTTTGCATAGTAAAGAAAAATTGGTTAGACTCCAGCCTTAAGTAATCTGTTTCTTGAACATGCACCTATACAGCTGTTAATTTGCCTGGCAGAATTCTCTTTTAGGAGTATCAGATCAAATCAGTGAGATCATGCAGCAGACTGGAGTGAACTATACAGTTACCACAGTTTCTTGTCCAGCTGAATAGGCAAATAATGGAGCAAATGCAGAGTGGGTGAAATGGAGGCAGAGTCAACCTGGTCTTCTTTTGGTGATGCTTGGCAATGAACAAGTTACTGCTAAATGGATATGCACCTCTCAAAGCACAGCGAGGGGGATGTACAAAATCAACACCTAGCAAATCCAGCTTTTTAACTGGCTACCAGCACAGGCAGCACTTCAGCCTCTACCTACTCTGGGTTGTGTTGTCACTTGTGCTGTGTACACACAGGGCAGAAAGTGTGTTCTTCCCGTACAACAATGGCTGAAGACTGGAGCATAAATTCAGTCACGAGATCCTAATTGCTATGAAACTGCTGGTGTAAATAAAAAAGTTACTCCAGCACTGAACATATATACATAGTAGTTGGGGACCACTGTGGTCTGACTTAAAACATCACATCACACACTAACAATGTTGTTTGTGAAATGCTTCTCCAAGGTTTATTACACAGGTAGTTTATGTATATCCAGTTGATTTTACTTATTGTAATTTTTGATACCACTGGTGTTTCTGTTGTGGGTTATGCTTGCTTTAGAAGCAGAACCTGAAAAAAGTTAGACATTGTCTTCCCAATCAAAGCATTTTTAAAGAACCGTAATAGAGTTGCAAGTATTTTTGGTTTGTCATCAGAGTAATGTCAGTAATTTAATTCTGCTTAAAGCCAAGCAGCAATTTTTCAGAATAAGTTTTATAATTTCTATTAATGTCAACTACCTGTGTGCAGCACCTTTAACTTATAACGTAGTAAGTGTAAATGTGATTATGTTAAAGCTGATTGAAAATATTTAACAATAATTGTGAATCAAAACCAATATATCAAGACTATTGAATTGAACATTATCATAATAAGAAAAATAACTGAAATGAAGTTTTCTAACTCACAGGAAAATGTCTGCAGCATTTTTTAAATGTTTTGGCTCTTAAAGCTAACTTGGGAAATGGATTTCCTCTGTTGTTACTGAACTACAACTTTTAAATTAGATCCAAAATCACAAAAGTCTTTAATTCTGATTATCAGACACAGCAATTCAGACAGTTACTTCACTTAACAAATGATTTAAGTTTTAAGTCAAGATTAAAAGAATGAGCCAGACTGTCCAGCTCTGCATGTTAAGGGAGCCCTAAACTAGATCTGTTCACAAACCTTTCTCAAGGCAGCTGCAGCCAGGTGAGCCTGGACTACTCTGTAAAAGTCTGTGTTTGTACAGAAGGTGTCTCTAAAAGGAATGACAACACGCCTGAAATCACCTGGGATCTTGCACATACTGTGATGGTCACTGGCTAGCAGTAGCCAAGAGTCAAAGTATTAATCTTGCATTAAACTTTCAAAAGTGACATGCATCAGAGATACAGGGAGTGAGTTAAAAAGGTCAGTTACCTTTGCAAGCTGCTTCGAGTGGATGGGCAGAAGGCAAGACAAGAATAACTCATTCCAAGCTTTAACATCTTTTGAGTATTTTAAGGCTTATTTAAGTTTTTATTTTACAGGATCTAGGCAGGAAAAGAAAAGTAGCTTTTCTTAAAAGAAAAAAAGAGCTTGGCACTTCTGTGATTAGTTTGAGAGTGTGTTACTTCTATCATGGAAAAGTCTGTATAACAGCCAAAAAAAGTAATTCAGACTTATAGTCAATACATAGATATGCATTTATACATTTTAATTGTTTTTGGTTTCAAGCATACAAACTTTAGATCACATCTGTTTGGTGTCAGAACTCCCTGCATCTGCATGCTGTTATCTGCCTTTTTGAGCAAGCCCAGAACATCTGCTGTACAACATGCTACAGAAAAAAAGGGGAGGAAAAAAACCCAAAACCAAACCCAACATCAAAAATAGATTTACATAAAGAATAGAACCTTTTTATATGGAAATTCTTTTCTCTCATATATATATATTTATATATAATCTGTGAAAATGATACATCAAAATCTTATTTCCATATTTACACTTTTTCCTTCTTGGAAGAATTCCATCCATCATTCACTAGCTTCCATACCCAACAGGCTTCTGTCCAAGGTGGACAGTGAGCTCATGGATCAGGGAACTCTCAAGTCCAGCAGCAGAATGCACTGCATGGCTGGAAAAGCTGTTGAAGCCTGGCACTGGCTTCCCAGTGGTTTGTATTTATTGGGCTGCAGATTCTGCTTGGGGTCAGCTTGCTAACTTGGTTGTTTGTATGTGAGCCATGCAGGTTACCCTTTCAAAATTAGCTCCTCATGCCACTGGAGTTTGATAAGAAAAAGGAAGTCATGCGAACTCAAGTGAAGTTAAGAGTGCCAGCAGGCTGGGAAAGAATCTTTTGCAATTCCATTATTTTGGAACAGTTCTCTTATTGCACTTGGTCTGTGTGTCTCCTTCTTAATTTGAGAAAAGGAAAAAAACACCTGATTTTTGAAGCAGTTTGCTTGTACCACTTGTCAGTTAATGTTAACAAGAGAAAGGTGAATAGAGGAAGTATTTCCAGCTTATCTCCAAAAAGGATGGTGTTCTACCAACTCAAATCCCAACATCCCAACTTTGTGTTTATAGTTACTGTTCTCATGTTCTTCTGCACTGATTTAGTTCCTGTGTAGCTACAGCCAAGACATCATACCCAAAGATAGAAGTGCAAGAAGCAGCTTTTTGAATGGCATTTCTTCAGATGGGGCCTTGTTGAGTTGGATCGAACCTTCGTTTTTTGACATTTCTTCCAGGTTGCATCAAAAGGAGACGGAAAGAGAAAAATGCAAGACATTAGTTAGATATAACAGGAACAAAGCCATTGCTAAGGTCATAGTAAAGTAAAAGGCTCACACTGACACAGGTTAACCAGTAACTCTTTCAAGGGGTAACTATTTAAGGAATTTGGCTGCATGCTTTCTACAGCATGAGATCAGGTACTGGTTTCCTTATGCAGTTGAAAGATCATGCTGGCAGACAGAAATCAATTATTTCTGTAGTACTTAAAGTGGTGCTCTAAATTTGTAGAACTTTTCAGCTCCCAGCAACATGTGTGCACTAGGCCAAGAATGCCCACATTTCCCTAAAGAGAATGAGTCACAAGTGCCAGGAACAGCAGCACTTGAGGCTCGAGTTCTCAGAGCAAGTGCCCATCTCTGGCTACACCTGAATTTAGTTTATGGAATCCAGGGTGACAAAAGTCTGTGTGCCTTTGTGAGCTCTTACCACACTAGTGACCATATGTGCTGTGAATCTTAATAGGGTGCAAAAGACAGCTGAGACATTGCATTCGAAGGAGACTGGACAGCTTTGTCAGTCCTGTGATTAGAACTGAATGTTAACCGTGGGCAGCAAGCTGGTGACGTCCAATCTCCTGCGATGTTGATGTCCTATGTCAAACAGCAAGACATTAGGAAGCAACAACAAAAGTTGGGTGCAACCTCCCCAGTATCTGGCTTTATGTGGGGCATCAAGCAAGGGGCTCATGCATTTAGTTTTACCGTTGGGCATACACACCACTACCACCACCAAACCAACATGCAAAAAATACAGAACAGATTTCATATATTCTCTAAAGCTACAGACCAACCCCTGGATTTTCAATCTTCTGCAGCCCTGCTAACCTCCACCACTGCTACAATATTTATTCTATACATAAGGTTGAACTGGTGGTTTGAGACTAATACAAAGGCAACTTCTTTTTGAGAGGACTTCCAGAGGCTGGTAATTCTTGGGCATCCTTGATTTTGTTTTTTTTCCTTGGAAGCCAGTGTTTGGATTTGTGCAAGATGAATGTTTAAGAATTGCTAGTTTCTGAAAGAAGATTACTGCATTCCTCTTTCAGTCTTTTCCCCTCCAGGATTACTGTACTAATGCTCCTTTGGAATGAGGCTTACATTACCTCAGTATCTCAACTCCTTGTCCCCTAAACTACAGATAAATTTCAGATAAGGAAATTAATTTTCAGGCCAACTTATAAAACTGCCAGATAGGAAGTATGAATATTACAGAATTTGGTTAAATGTGAGTTAAAGGCTGCTGTGCATCTGCTTGTCCTGCCAGCTTTCCATTGGGAAAAGGACATGTCTGCTTCTCTTCCCCCCCACCTTCTCCTTTTAAATACTGTCTAGCATCCTTGAATTCAAGTACTACTGATAAACAACTAATTATTCAGTCCTCTTAAATCTACAATGCAAATGAAAAATCCAGGTGACATAACTTGTCCTTCTACTATATGGGAAGTACCATATTCCTATTTGCCTGAAGAGGACAAGTCCTTAAAACAGACACTGAATTACATTGTTACCTGAGCTTATTTTAATTAAAGAAATGGACTTTATAAAGTCTTAGAACATGGTAGAGGACAGATGCTTCCCAGTACAATCTAGCAGAATTCTTTTGACTTTTATCTTGTCTATTCTTTTCTAACCTGATCTTCACTAGTGTAGTGTTCACTACAAACCTCATCATGCATTCTGTGATCTGCCCAAACCATATTATTTACTTATTTCCTAGTTTTAGTCAGCAGAAATACAGCCTTTGAGGAACAAGATACTGATCAAACCACTGCCTTTCTTCACTTAAGATATTCTGCTAACAGTGTTGTATGAGAGAGAGAAACGTGAAGAACTAAAATAAGAGCCTGAAATACAGAACATGAGGTACAGTGTCAATAAGGAACAGTACACACATGCAAAGCTTTAAGGAGAGCTGCCATCACAGCACTTCACAGTTGGGCAGGGAGGTGTTACCCTGCAGGAATTGAAATTCTGTTCTGATTACCTGACCTGCTTTAACAACTTCATCCTGAATTACCAACCATTATATAGATATTATATATTATAATATATTATATTATTATAGTAAAATGAAGACTACTAATTGTCTAATTTAAATTGGCAAATAGAACAAGTCTCCCTCTTCCCCAGGAAAATTACAAGAAAGGAGAGTAGGTGAGTAGCAGGTTCTGGATCTTTCCACCATTTTAAGCTATGAGTTACAGCAGTATGAGGTTCCTTCTGCTATGCTTCATTTAAATGGTAAGGGGGCAGAAGTGTCCTCTGTGGAAGGACATGCAGGAGAATGATGCTGCTTCCTAGTCTGTTTATATGGAAGATCTTAGAACATCAACTTATTCTTTACATTTAAAGTTTTAATGCCTCTTTAAATAATGATGGTCAGCCTTCCTGTCTGTAATCCAACCAGAAAAAGGGTCTCTAACAAAAAGAAAAGTATAGGTTATTTTTAATTAAAAAAGCACTCCATGTTACAGCACATCACTGTCTAACATGATCGTGTTTGCAAAAAATATTTCAGAAAAGAAAAACTGGTTTCAAAAAGGGCTGGATGTATTCAAGAAATACCTTGCTGCAATCTGCTGCATGCTTTTGTGCAACTAACTAGGAACGTGGCCATAGAGTACATTACTTGCAAATGTGTGTCCCTGTGTGTGCTCATGTAAGTACAAAGCTTTAGTGAAGTATTTACAGATTTTATGCAAACCAATATTTTAATCACTTTGACAAGCTAATATTTTCATAGGCATTCCTAAAGCATGGTTCAAATGCTGAAGAAGAGCTTAAATTAACTTTTCCTACAAAACTGATTAAAATTTAAAAAATTAGGGACTAAAAAAAGCAACTTAGACACTGACCTCCCATTGATTCCAGTAGTTTGAGGAAAAAATGAGAAAATGCCTCACGTTTGATTCTAGCTGCTGTTTGTGCAGTGATGACTGGATTTTGGTCCACAATTCGTGCTTGATGGAAATGCTGGTAAGGGACCAAAACATCCTTCTTCACGAAATTGCCACCAGCATTCCAATGCTTTAACTTGTGGAAACCTTTAGGATCTAAAGGTGCAGCTGCACAGACCAGCTCAACCTCAGCATCTGTTATAGCTGGGTAAGTCTTTGGTTCCTCCATTAATCTTCTGTTAAAGAAACAGAAGACGTTGCAGCTCTTTATCTAAGAACAATTGCTGGAAATAGAATTGTGCCTACAATCAAATCTCTATCTGCCACTTTTGTATTCTGCTATATCAAGCAGCAGCTTTTCATGTGCTTTTCCACTTTTGCTAGTATTAGCTCTTAGCAGTGTTTTGTTAACAGCAATTTTGGTAAAGTCAGTAACAAAAGCTTTAATTGACTTAGATTACTGCAGTAGCTCAGCAGAAATGAGTGAATATATGCTAGGGAAAAAAGTGTAGGCCCCTGAACTCCTCTAATGGTAAAAATGTCCTTCCTCTATTAAACACTGTATACTGAAACTTTGCACAGACTTGCTGTGCCAAATCGAGTTCTTACTGCTGTCTAAGCACCAACAGACTTAAAAGTACTATGCAAGCTCAATTGAGTAAAACCTACTTCTTAACAAGGTTTTTATCCACAGCCTTTAAGCCACCTGAAATGTCTAATGAGATTCTATATTCTGTAAAATTTTCTTTCCTATTCTGTCCACACATAAACTTGATTGAAAATTAACCTTGGATTCATTCCTGAAACTGGAAGTTGTTTGTTGAGCTGTTTTTGTTTCTCTGAACTTGCATCAAGCCTTCTTTTACACTTCCCCTCCAACCCCCACCCCCACCTCAGTTCATGAACAAAGTTTGCTTAGTTGCAGCTTACGTTTGATATGGACTTGACACCACAGTACCGTATGTTCATATGAACATCTGATAACCTGTGAAACAGAAATCACATCTCCCAGTTTGTAAAGCATTAGCTACCTTCTCTCACAGTTGCAGAGACTAAATATATCACTTGCTTAAAAAAAGGAAAAGTTAAAATCCCTTTATTATCCTCAGCTGTCCCTCCAGATCTATCTGAAGCCAAGTATTGGGGGTCTACATGTGCTAGCCCTCTTTGTCTACAAGCTGAAAAGCCTCTTCTGTCCCCTCTGGCCCCCAGAAGAAACATGCACTTCAAGCTGTGAGCTAGGCCAGGCCAGTGTATTTGAGGTTCTGCTACAGAATGAACAGTTGTATCTTGCTCTTGGGAGAGTAAGAGCTTCAGGAGGCATTGCCAGTGCAGATCCTCTGTAGGGATAAGGAGCTTCTCCCTTTCGGCAAACAAATGACACCAGGGTGCAAAGCTGACCACTTGTGAGAGCAGTTTGAGAGGTGTGAAACACAAAGAAAAAAATAATCAATTACATCCTGTCTTGTTTTAGACAGGGAGGGATTGTCCTACTCTTCTCTCCTACAAATTCTCAAGCTCTGTGGCTGTTGGAGGGAGGGGCTGCAGTGCTGATGGCAAAGAGCAAAGGCAGTCAGGGGACAAGACAGCTTGAAAAGACTCAGAGGAAGAACTGACTAATTATTTTATATTTTCACTACATGTATTTTGTTTTCAGCAAACTACCTTGTGCAATACATACCTATCACCTAGGGATGCACACCCTGTTTCTTTAAAGTCTATTAATTGTTAAGTAATGGACAAATGTCTCTTACAGTAGCAAACTCATCCAAAAGGGTTAGATGACTTTTTTTTTCCCCAACAGAATCTAGCTTGGTTAATTCCCATGGGCACCCTCCAAAAAAGCACCAAGAGAAAAATAAATGTGGCAGGTGCTGAGTCTCTCTGAGAACACCAACAGTGACAGGCAGTCAACAGGGAGTAATTGCCTTGTCCAGGAGAAAGTGCAAAGCCTGATTTGCTGCTTGCAGCAGGCCTGAAAGAGATTTTGAAATATTTTGCTTCTATATGCATAATTAATTAAGGCCAGCTGAAACTTCAAAAATGTAAGAGTATTAAACCAGAAGTAAAACATTTTCAGGTAAGCTTTGAAAGTGAATTACAAGATAAATAGGACCTTATTACTAGATTCTACTTTGATAACTGCCTTAATCAATTAGGGAATAATTCTTTTCTTTTCAACTCTGACATGAAATATGAACAGAGACCATAGAAAATTTTCTTTGAATTATTAATATTACTACTACTCATTCTCCTTGAAGAATTCTGGCTTATTGTTTTATCATGGTTTAACCTTGATTCATGGTATTGAAAAGAAACAGCAACTTTAAATGCCATGAGAAATCACTTGTATTTAATTACTTCCCTGATCTGTTGGGTTATAAACACTGATTGTAATGGGAAATCTTTGTCACCAAATACAGACCACACATGTGGGCAGAATGGACACTACAAAAAGGGTAGGAATTAAGTACCTTTGTACAAGATTCTCTGTTTGCTTTAACAGTCTCAAGTGGAATGACTAAGCTGTTAGTCCTCACAGTTAAAAACACAACTACAATTGAGAGAGAAATGCTTTCATCTTTCAGAAAACAGCTCAAGATTTCAAAATGGTCTCTCTAAACCTAAATTTGGTTTTTATTAAATTGTGTATCAATAATGATGAAAAATCAGTAACCACAAACAAGTTAGGTCTGCTATTCCCAAGGCAACTATGTCAACACAGTTCTTCCTGAAAACCACTCTGCTCCTTCCACCACTGACCATTTACACATCTCTCGTGGTCAAAAAGTTGAGCAGTTTGAAAGTACCACTACATTCAAAATAAGACATGTATCTTTTGGAGGCTTTTTAACCAAGGCAATCACCTTCTGAGAACGATGCTACTGGACTTGAGGTGAAAAAAGACCTTATTCCTTAAGTGTTAATTTAATTTTCATGAATTGACCTAATTCTTTTATTGTTATTCAACTTTGCACCCTGATAACATTTGCTCTTTTCAAATCCATTTCCTCCAACCGTTTACTGCACGTGTAATTTCTTTTCTTGTTTAAAGCAGCTTGTTAGAGTTTGGGGGGTTAACTTGGAACTCTTGTAGCAGGAACTCAAAATTTAGTGATGTAAGCAAGAAATAGAAATGCCAGAGCCACCGAGGAGAAGACATGCGGCATTGCTTACTTAAAGCCCCATCCTGTCCCCCCAAGGACAATAGCTGCTACCAGGATGGCACCAGCGATGGAGCCTATTATAAGATTGGTGGCACTAGGACCTGTGATAAAGGATTAGGGTAAGACACACATAAGAACCAATGACTTCATTCACATCATGTGAAGCATCTGAAGGGTAGTCAAACAATTCAGGGAATACAGACAGCACACAAGGTGATGCCTCTAGACAGTCTCAACAAGCCCAACTTACTTGCCTTTAACAACAGGAACAAACAAAGCTGTTGGTCTCTGCATTGTGCTATGCTGACGTCTACCATAGATAAAAGCCTAGTATTAGACAGTGAATTCCATTGTAACTTACTCCATTATCTGCTGCATGAACAGTCAGCTGAGGACACTTAGAGAGTTGTGAATAATTCCTTGACTTAGAGGGAAAAGTATGAATGCTGTATGTTTAAGACTACAGAAAATGAGGAAGAAATAAAAATCAAAAAGCCCTCTCTTTTTTCATGGAGCTCCTGAAGGGTGTAGATATTTTAATTTGAGCTGAGAGCATCTATCACCACTTACTCATCAGAGTCCAGGCTCCCTACAGTTACATCAATGCTAAATTTACAATTGTTTTACAAAAGCAAAGGGTTATATAATAGGGGACAAATTTGAAGTAAAAGTTTATTTCCATTAAGCTTTCCAAATATCAAAACATCTCTTCATCATCCTCAAGAAGCTACTGAACAACAAAGTGGGGAAGGGTGGAGCAGAAAAAAAAGCAACAAAAAGAAGCAGCACAAAATACATTTGTGCAATTTTCTGAAGAGGGCAAGAGAACATCTAAATAAGATATTAATAATTGACCCTTAAGAGCTCTGTTTACACAGGACAGAGGAAAATTGACAATAGGCTTGAGTGACATTGGCTCTGTACAAAAACTTCCTATTGCAGTCTTTGATGTAAAACATTGCATCTGAACTCAAGGCAAAAGGAAAGCAGTTCAACAGTTCTTCTGCATCATATCACACACTTCTTGTTTAACCATTTACATACTCAGGAACAGCCTTCAAAAATGGTTCTTACCTCCTATCCCCTCTCCCCAAACCAACACTTCTACGCAGCAATTGAAATTTCCTAATTTAACTGTTCTGAAACTGAGTTTGGAAAACTGTCACACAGCTAACATAAGGAAGAAACAGGAGCAGCCAGAGAGCAGCAAAGAAAGAGCAACAACTGAAAGTTTTAAGCTGTTAGGTTGATATCACAAAACCTCCTGCACAGCCTCACACACTGCAATAAGCACCTGCCCTAAGTTTTATAATTTACTGCAACCACCACTTTATTGCCTCCACTACATGTTTCTCACCTCAGTGCTTCTGGAGATTCTGATTAGCTAAAAGAAAAGCAAGTTTTTAAAATTGCTTCCTGCAGTTCCTATGCAAAGAGTATTCAGGAATATAAATAAAATACTTAGACTGAAGAAAAATATAGTGAGCTTTACAGATGAACAGTGCACAAATTCGACAACAAAATCAAAAGGTAATTTTGCACAATTTGGAAGAATGCATCTTGTTTGGACTTACCTTTAAGTCACACCTGGCTCACATTAACAGGCATGAGCATGGTGGAGGGTAAGTGCCATCCTGTAGGCATTGTGGTTCCAATTAAGGCTTGCTTACAACAGCAGCCTAATGAGCCACTATATCTGACTGAGATCTATGGTTTACTCTGGATTTCATCAAATGATCTCACAGAACAAAAGACTGAAAACACAGCAAGTGATTTATCTGTAATAAATTTCATTAGCATTTTTTCAAGGCTTGAGCCAATTTCTTACTAGCCATAGAATGCCATTTTCTCACAAGAGAGGTAAAATGATTAATTGATAGTAACATAGTCATAAATTAGATAAAGATGTGCCAAATTACCACTTTTTACATCCCTCTTCTCACTATATGCCCTGGTTGTTAAATGCCCAGGGATGTGTATCCATTTCATAGTGCATATCTAATCATCAAACAGCAGTTTATTCTTTCAATAAAGCAAATCAGTATCAGTTTTATATACTATAAATATTAAATAATTCGATCAATTTAAACAGAAGAAGATAATATATGAAACAATTAGGGTCATGTAATAGAAAAGTATAAATATAAAAAAATCAAGCTTGTAGAATAGGTAATAGGACTAAACAGCAATCACTTATTTTTGAGACTGGAGCACTCCCAACTGTTGAATCCCAGTTTCAAAACACAGAGATCTAACATGATCACTGATAAGTCATTTTAAGACAGACTGTGCACATAAAAGTACTTAAAACAAGATTACTTTTATGTCTTATACCTTACTGTAAGGATCTCTGTCTTGTGTTTTATTAAGCAGTACCAAATAAATTATTAATAAACCAGAATTTTGCTACCAGTAAAAGGACATTTATGAAGAAAAATAAAAATCCATACGTTTCAGCTCAGTAAGCCTCTCTAGTCACTGAACTCAGATGCTTGACAAACCAGAAGTAAGAGGAAGGTTTTAATAACCACCATAGTGTGGAGGCAGTACTTTGGTACATTTGTTCTTTGCAGCACACTACTGCTATAACCTGCAGACACAGATTTATCAGGAGGAAACTCCTGCAGATAACTGCCTGGAACACCTTCTTTTCCTGCAAGGACACTGCTCTGGCATGGCAATCGTACCATCCCTGGCCATCCTTTAACACTCTGATGGAAATCCTTAATAATTAGATATTTAAATAATAGATAATTAAATAATTATTAATAGATAATTATTAACTAGATAATTAAAGTTATTTCAGCACTTTGAACAAGCATTTACAATTTGCAAGTGAAGTGGTGAGGAAGGAGGAAGAAGGACAGGTCCTGGCATGAGGCTGTGATGATCACACCCTCCCCTGCAGCCAGCAGGGCCTGAGGGGCATTAGGAACAGAGAGGGAATTTGCATTCCCTGCCTGCTTTCTATAAACCAACAAAAAGTAGCAGTGGCTTGTCTTGAATGCACATTTGTATCTAAAGAAACCAGAGGACAGAGAAATATTGATGAGATGCAGGAAAAGAGAATGAATAGAAAGAAAAAGAATGAGTGAGGTAGTGAGCAACGAAAGCGGAGGAGAGTTGAAGAAAAGCTGGCATTGGTACAGAAGGATACAGGAGTAAGAACAAATGGGCAGGGACACTGGTCAGAGCTCAGTGGCTTAAGACAGCAGGTGAGGGAAGAGACAAACAGACGGGAACAAGGCAGAATGTAAGCAAAAGGCAAGTGGTCCTCAACCTGTAGGTAAATTTTCTGCTCTAGAATCTGTCCCCCCCAAACCTCTACAACTTTCAGTCCCCAGTGTTTAGCAAACAATTGTACAAGCTACCAGTGAAACACAGATCTGATCCTTCTCAAGGAAATGACCTATTACCTTCCTCCTTCTATTTATTTTCTGATAATTGTCCTTTATGAACACAAAGGTCTCTACTCTTCTGAGGATCTTGGATCAGTTTAATGGATGGGCAGGTTCCTAGGGCTGCAGGTTCAGCGCTGCCTCTGGCCTAGAACAGTGTGTGAATGCCTTTGCACTCAGCCTGATTGGAAATCACAGACCGTCCTGCTAAGGAGTCCGCCTTCAGAGAGGTGCCAATGTCACATCTAGTACTAGAAACACGGAGAAGCTGGAAATCTCAGAGCAGCAAAAGAGCAGTCATCATCTGTAGCTTGCACAGTGAATGAAGACAGCTCTTACATGGGCCATTTTATATATGTATATATCCATGAACACAAATTTATATAAATCATAGCCATTGTTAAAATTGAGGTACTGGGATAACACTTAAGATTACAATTTCCTAGAACGATGAAAAGACAATAAAAATTGTTCATACATATTCTTTATATATGAATACTACAGTCTAGCACAGTGCTATCTTGAGGTAACAGAATCCTAGCAACAGAAACTTCAGAAGCTTTACTGTAAAACTACCTGTCTGTATGACTATTATCAGCTTTCATCTGCCTAGCTTGATCATTAGACTGAAAGCCCTGCATGTAATGAAACAGTTCAGTCTATTTTGCAAAATAATCAAGAAAATCCATTTTTTAAATCTCTTTTTTTTTTTTTTTTTGGTATTTTGGGGTAATGGAAACATTTAGACATTTAATTTTATGGTGACAATGTAAAAATTCACAAAGTTATTGTTTTATGCCCCACATTATCCCAGACAGGAGAAGGTTCAACACTGCATGAGCAAACCACATGACACAGACACAGTCAAATCACACGACAAATACGGTCACCACAGGACAAAGCTAAGGGGCAACACAGAGGGCTCAGGTGCATACAGTTACCTCACACACTAAGGCACCAGACAGAGAACTCAAACTAAGAAAAGTGCTTACTCTATTCCCCACCCTGTGCCTCCAAAAATCACCCCCAAGGCCAGAATGGTCCCTGCCACTGCACCTATCAGCCTGTTAGCAGCCATGCTCACTGTGTGGAGGGAAAAGGGAAGAATTTTTCAGGAAATTATTACATATATGTCTGAAATGAAAACATGAAATAATTCCGCAAAGGAATACTTTATGATATAATCCACTGTTGGATAAACAATTCAAATCTCTTCACAAACCTTTGTTTACCAAATAACGTAGCTTTAAAAATTCTGAAATGAGATGTTTGGTTTTCTTTGAATGCTTGCAAGTATTTCAATGAGAAGCTTTCCTGTAAATTCCTTTCAGCTTGTGATTCTATTATTTACTCTGAAAGGGAACATCCTCAACCTACTGCTTATTTAAAATAGCCAAAAGGTAAAAAAATTGCCAATAAGAAATTTTGATCACCAGAAACTTACTGTATCCATAGTATAGTTAAGAAAATGAAAACTGTTTGGAAACAATTCCACCTCAGGAAAAAACAACCCCTCCCAATTTTTAAATTGATTCCTTTACTAATTATTAATATTTTTGTTACTGCATTTATCAATAGGATTCTCTGTTTATCTATATGACTTAAAAACAGGTAACAGCTTTTAAAAGCAAAAACCTACTCCAGAACCACGCTTCAGGTAACACCCTAGAAATTTTGATATGTTCAGGTAGTCTGTCAAGACATCAAGGCCTTGTTTTTAATCCTTAAGGGAACTCTTCTGAGAGAAAAAAAAATCTATACATCTCCTATGTTAGAGATTAAAAATTTAATAGATTCATTGAATCACAGCAGACCATAAGCAAGCAGCTGAATTCCCTGTCAAATGGTAACTTAGAGACAAAGATTTTATAGACTCCATGCTGAGTGAACTATGTTTTAAAACATTTTGGAATTTTTTTTCCTGTTTCATAAATATACGCACACAAACACACACACACACACACACTTGAGACGTAAGTTGTATATTAAAATAAACAAACATTACTCCACTAGCCAAATAAAGGCCTAATTCTACAAATTAAATTACAAAGAAGAATCTCATGTGTATATGGAGTCCCACTGATTTCAAAACTGCTAGCCCACACTCTAAAGTAATTCAAAGTTTCTGCAGTAACCAAAAAAATAACAGCAAGAACTCCTTGTCTTCCCCAAACTGCTAAATGCTGTGTGCATCTGCTAGTACAGGATACAGTAGGTTGCTGAGTTTAGAGTAATTCAAGAGTCATGTATTAATAGCACCATAATTAAGGACCACTATTTTTTTTTCATCCTGAAATAGAGAATGGAGCCAAAAAGCAATTGATGGATGATGGAGAAGTCTGAAAAGTGCAGCAGAATAGCAGTCAATTGTCAATTATCACAACAATACATAAATAAATAGCAAAACTCCCTAACTATACATGTTCTAATTGTAGCAAGAAAAACGCTTGGAGTTTTGGTGTGAAAAATCTTGAAATTATTAGATGACTTTTCACATCACAAGTGTTTCACTTCATTCAACCTTATGGCTAAGGAAAAACAAGTATTTTGGTTTCTGTCTTAGACTTGTAAACTGGCATGTGACATAGGGAGTAATAAGGGATAAAAACTTAATGGAAGCTACTCTTGAGTATCATTACAACAAAATGCTGCTGTACTCTTCTGCAATCTTCTCACAAAGGAATTCCTCTATAAGCACACAGAAAGAGATCATAGTGTTCAGTCTCAAATTCATTTCTAGGTGATTCAACATCAGTAAATTACTGTAACA
This sequence comes from Brachypodius melanocephalos, assembly GCA_013398615.1. Lineage (NCBI taxonomy): Eukaryota > Metazoa > Chordata > Aves > Passeriformes > Pycnonotidae > Brachypodius > Brachypodius melanocephalos. The sequence goes on along the minus strand of VZSR01000028.1, from coordinate 2,072,045 downwards.
CTGTAAGAAAAATAATCCATCTTTTGAGACCATTGAACAAAAGCACAGTCTGCCGTTTTGCAGGGGACTCCACTGAAAAATGCAGTCTAAACTTTGCCTGTACCTGCTGGCAGAAATCCATGCACATACTATTCATTTAAGGCTTTTTCCCAGAATATTTCAACACTGATGTATTAATTTTCACAAAGGTATTCCCATTCTGAACTAGATGAGTTAATCTGACTTACAGTCATTTATCAAAGGTAAATGTACCTTCTGTGTTATCCTTCCGATAGACCTTTTCACAGAGGAGGGAATCATTTCTTACCTACCAGTTGTGGAAATGAACAAAGTAAAATTCATGTGCTGTCAGTGTCACAGCTGTAAATCCTGCTCTCCTTATCCACACACACAAAGAATTGAACAGCTCTGTAGTGCTGGTATCTGTAATTTTTTTTTAAGACACTCTAAGCAGCATTCCACTGTCAGGAAGGTTTTTAGAGGAAATGGAATCATAAGTGGCTTGTAAGGCAGAGTACAAACCAGGCAGCTCTACACTGAACAGTGTAGGGATTGGGAATCCAGGTAGCACCTGTCGAGATTCCCTACACAAATCTGGACTGGTCTACAGAGCCTCCTTCACAACAGTGACTTGGTTCAAGATGATCTCTTCAAACAGTTCTTGGCAAAGGTCTACTGGAACCATTCTGCTAAGGGCTAACAGAAAGAGGCACAAAAAGCCATTCCAGGGGGACAGACCAAAATCCTGTCCTTCCTTGAAACCTTGGTACTTTTAGAGTAATCAATTAGAGTCTGAGTCCTCAAGACTACATTCTTGAGCAACCTTTTCTCCATCTGCCTTGCAAATGGAGCAGAAGAACCTGGAACTGGGAACTTTGTCTGTAAATGCATAAGACTGGATGAATATAGTCTGATGTTGAACAGTGCCCTGATGACAGGAAAGACCTTAAAAAAAAAAAACTGGACAGCACAAGTCCAAAGATATCCAAAGATATTCTTTGGCAGAGGAGTCAGAAACGAACTGAAATACTTTCCTTACTCTTTGAAAAAACTTTTGGATTTCTTCCTCAATTCCTCCTCTTTGTATTTGTACTTCATATGTAATTGAAATATGTACCAACTACATAAGAACAAGCAACAATGATTGTAAGAATAATTTAAGTTCTCAAAAATCTTAATTCCTTTTCTTTTTTTTTAAACTGCAACATGATTTCAAGGAATCTGATTTTACCAGGGACATTCCACTTTTCCCTTTTTTATGCTGCATCTCTCTGAATTAGTTGACTAAGAAAATGTCCTGTAAATGTCTAGTAAAATATTAATATTCAATTATCATTAAAAAAATAAGAGCTACATGAAGTCAGATTCCAATCACAATGAAAACTATCATTAAAAATAGAGAATAAGGGACAAAGGAAAAAAACATTACCTGTTGAAATCTTCCCCAAATTTATGTTAGAAAAGTAAAAGTTTTATCAATTCTCAAAGCAGAAAAACCTACTTCCTCTACATGAAGCAGAATTTAACTGTCTGGGTCCAAACACAGCTGTACAATAGTATTTGCTTTTTGTATGCTAATTCTGCTACCATGTATCAACAGAAAAACATCATAAATACTTAAAAGAACATAAAAACTGAAACAAAACACAAACCCTTGGGTCCTTCATCCTTCTTGCCACCAGTATCCCTGACAGGATCATCAATGCTGCAGTCTGTCCCAGCCCAGGAGAAATTACAAATGCAAGTGGCTTCATTACTACAAACCTGGAAAAAAAATAAGTGACAGCAGTTAATTTTTAACTACATTTTATTAACATGTCACACTGCATATATAGGTGTTAGTATGCAGGAAAATGTTCAATTGAAGATGGCAAGTAGCTTGAAATATGGCTAGTACATTACATAAGTCCTTACAATAACTAATGTCAAAGGTCTTTTTTGCCACTAACAAACCAAACTCTTTGGATATGATTGCAGAAACAATTTGAGAACTTTCCTTTCGATTTTTTTTTTTTAATGCATCACAAAATGGAGGTCTTCCCCTGAATCCAGCGTCTGATTTCAGATCAAAAGGTCTTAGGAAAACTTTCAAGTGCTAGGATCAGGTAAGAGCAGAGAGAGCAGGGGAAGCTGAGCTGCTCCCTCCCAGTACAGACTCACCCCATGACCGGAGCAGACTTTTCCATTGGAACCAATGGGACAGCTGCTGATGTTCAAGGACTGAATTGGCAGGCACTTTTTGTCCAGACACATCATCTGAGGTCCACATGGAGCTCCATCCTCCACATAACCTAAATCTGTATCATCATCTAAAAGAACATGAGCACCACTAGGAGAAATAAGTGTTTAGAGAGTGTTAGTATTATGACTTGAATCTTTGGAAAATATTAAAAGCCTGTCAGTATAGACACCTTTCTTTCATTTAAGCATTCAGACAGACTGAACTGAACTGTAGAGTTTTTCTGTCCATTCACGGCAATGACAATGTGTTCCAGTTGTCAAAATAAATATAAGTCTAGATTAGGACTTAAATACTCAAGAAGGGCACCTTAGGCTTTGGGGTTTTTTAAAGTCTCTGACAGACCATGCTTTTTTCTTTTTTTTTTTCCCTTCTTTTTTTTTCCCCCAAATGCTGTGAAATACTATTGCTAGAAAAAAATACTTAAAACTAACTCCCCATGTGATTTAAATAAAAACACTAGTGGAATAATGGAAGAATCAATAACTGTTCACTCAGGACCCAAGTATGTAAGAGAGTGTTTCTAGGGTGACAGCAATGTTATTAATGTCTTCAAAATATCAACCCAGTATTGTACCCAGACTCAGTAGTGCAGCAGACTGAAACTCATTTACCTGTTCTTTAAATGAATTTTAGCTGGGCATCTCATCCTGCCATAACTCTGCAGTTTCCTCCCTCTTAGCCTTCACTTCACTACAGCTGTTTCTTTGAGTATTTAATAATCAAATTCATTATATTTAAAATACGGGTCTTTGGCAATCACAGACTTTCTCCATCCCCAGAAAAACATAATGCTGAGCCATTAAGCTCTGACTGTGAAGTTCTGCTATTGGAGGGATCAAGCAGAAGATTCAGGAGTATAACCCACATTTTACCCTCTTTAAATATGGAATATTGGGCTTTTTATGGTTTTGGGATTTTTTTTTTTTAATCAAAAGAAATACCACTCAGAATAATGATTTTGCTGCAATTACCTGAAAGAATCTTACATTTATGTCTATATTAATTCAATTAGGTTTCACAGAGATAAATCATGTTGGAATACTGCATTATCTTTTACCTGCAGTCCACTATGCGTCCTTGATGATAAAAAGAATTTGGGATAATTTCTCCTTGAACTTGACCAACTCGTGGAACTCTAGTAAGATTAGTACAGAGCAAAAAGCCACAGAAAACATCACTGGAAAATGAAAACATAAATCCAAATATTACTGGAACAATATGAGATAAACTTACAAAAAACAAAGTCTGGTAATGGTGCTGCTGATCACAATAATATATTACCATAAGCCACATGATAGACTTTCAGAGTGCAAGCCTGGAAATAAAATGTTATTTCATTTAAATGACAAGAGGCAGAAACAAGTCATTGGTCATTCCAATGCAGCAGTGAATGCTCACACGAGCACAGAACAATCCAGTGTAAGTAAGAGGGGCCAAACTGTGGACAGCTTTGTCATGTTAGGCTGAATTGCTTTTCCCTCTCTCTGGCAGTTTACACACCATACGTTAATGTCAAGCTTGAAGGTTTCTTTGCATTTTATTTCCCTTGCAGGACAACAGAACCATAACAACAATTTTTAGTGTGCAGTCGTGTGTGCCCAAGTTTTGGTAAAGAATCTGCTTTCTTAAATGTTATTTTATGTAATATATACAACATATATTTAATATCTTCAATAGAAGGATATCAGCTAATACTGATTGCCCTAAGTCACAGAAGCAGCTGGATGAGTGCTGGAAATTGGCTTTGTTAAAACTGAAAAAAGCTGTAACAACCCTTCAGCCAGATCATTGTCCTGCATCTCTCTACCAACAAAGAACAGCTTTTATAGAAATGAGGGGTTTAACATACACATTAGAACACACTATCCTCATCTAAATATCAAAAAGCCATTAAACAACTCCTTTCCTTATGATCCTATCTGAAAATTAATCATAAAAAAGCCAGTATACAAGCATCAAATAGTCAAAGAAGGAAAATGATATTCCAAAACTGAAATTTGTATGTACATAATTAAAAATTATAAACCAGAAGTAAATCAGGAGAAATTTAATTCTATCTACTAATGGTCATTAACTTGAAAAGTAAATGTAATAAAATATTCATGTAGTAATGATCACATGGAAATTAATCAGGCCTTTTCTCTATAGCATCCAAATGTCTAATGGTTCTCTCTGGTCAAAATAAAGGTTGGAACAAACTTGAAACAGCATAATCTGCTGTTGGTCCCAAAGTAAGTGAACAAGAGTGTGTGTATTGGCAGCCTAGTTTATCCCTGTCAAGGCTGAGGTGTTTTTATGTTATGAACTTGTGACTGACTTTTTGTTGTCTTGTCCCTCACTCCTCTGAAATAACTGAAGTCACAGTATATTCTTCTGATAATCTAGAATTCTTTACAAGTGTATTGCTGAGTCACTCACAGATTTGTCAGAGTGCAACTTTTTCAATATGCAGATCTCATGAGGGAAAGAAGATTCAAAATAATGCAAAACAAGCTGCTGAAACATGCCTGAAAACGTAGACACTATTAAACTATTACCAATCTATTAAAATTACATATAATCTCTACCAAACTGAACTTACTGTTTGCTGCACTGAATCCATCGGTCTCCATCCTTTCCACAGTTTCCTTTTGTTGTGCCTTCTGTATTAAGCTTCTCATAACAAAATTTGTCAGATCCTGAAGACTCTGTTGATGAAGAAAAAAGAAACATGCTTTCCACTAGCAACATGACAGCTTTGAAACTTACATAATTTATTGCAGCCGTTCTCTGTAATATTTTTAATACAAAACATTAATTTAAATACACATGTATGTGCACAGATGGTATTTTCTAGTGACTAAAAGGGAGAACAGGCTTAACTGAAATACCTACTGATATGTTCAAAATTTGCTCTGAACTTCTAAAAGTAGCCTCCACAATCTCTGTATTGTATTCTGCATATGAAATCTATCTGTGGTCTAATTTTGTTCACTTCATAACAGTTGCACATAGATTTAATCTAGTTATTTTTCACTGCAATTTTTCTGATCTGCAGTTCAGAAGATTTTATATAGGACATTTACGTTATGATGTCATATGTTCTGACATCAACTCAATGTTGGTTTTATTCTAATTTTCAGATGTTCTCAGGAAACCAAACTTGAGCAAAGTGTAATTTTTACTTATTTTAGGAGTAAAATTCTGAACTAATAGGTTTTAAACCCATAATTATTTACTGACGAGCTCATTTGTTTTTTCTAAAAATGAATCCAAAAAAAGAAAATAGAAAAGCACAACAATTATATAGAGGAAGATAAAATAATAAGACAGAGTGGCCTCAGTGGCAGTTATGATTAGACAAAATGCACAAGAACACATTAAATGCCAGAGCACAGGAGTAGTAGTTCTGCTCTGCTGAACTGTCTCAAAGTCATTACACAGCACACTCAGCCCCTCTGCAAGCTAAGCCCATTGCAATTGCAGCTCTATTTAACTCAACACCTCTGGATTTAAATCCATACTATCCGTATTTAAGTTCACACCAATGTACGAATTTTCCTGACTTTGAGGATAGTATAGGAAGGAGAGGCAAGGTGGAGCAGCTTTGGCATGAACCACTGATGGGATAATAGAACTGGTGACTGTTATTAAAAAAACCCCAAAACATCTGTTTCTGAACTATACCCAAAAAATCCTCAACCCCTCCCCGCAGCAGGATTTGCTGCTCTACCCAGATCTGCAGCCCCATCATGCCAGAACTCTCTCACTGACACCACTCCCGGATGCAGAATTCCATTTGGCAATCAAGCCATTTGCCCTCTGCCGCCTACTCACTCTGCTGATCAGAAAAGTTTAACTTGGAGTGACAAGAACGAAAAATAAAAATATGAAAAATCCGAAACAAAGGCAGGAACAAACTAGAAATAAAATACATTTAAGGTAGTTAAAGTCAACCTACTAGATCCCCAGATATATTTGCACTGATTATCTCTTGTCTTGCATTCACCATTATAACAACGACCCTAAACAAAACACAATGTTAGGAATGAGAACTGAAAACAACTTAATCTCCTTCCCCTCCCACAACAAATGTCTCATTTTCATTCTTCACATGCATGTTGGGATGTAGATTCCATGAATTTGGGTAGATGAAGTACACATTTTGGCCCAGATTCCCAAAGCTAGTTTGGGTCCAATACTGACATTTAAGCAGTTGCTTTATACTTTTACATAGTTGTAAAGAACTTAATAACATGGAGTGTAGTAAAACATCCACATATAAAATGTAGATACACCAAGTAGATTTCACTCAAAGTAGAAATTATGACTATTCATAGAGTGCATAAAGCACAAAGAACATTGATGTTTAAAGGATAAAATTAATGAAGAAATATGGAATACAGGATTTTTAAAAATCAGCAACAAAACAAGAATGTGTATTTGGTTGATTTCTACTTGCTGATGTGCAGGGATTTTAAAACACTGCATACCTGATTAGAATCACAGGCATACCCATCTTGTTTATGAAGATTTGGTGGACACTGAAAAAAATTAAGAATATTTTTTGTCATGTCTACTGTAATAATACATCAGAGTATCACATATGGAATTTTCCTGCTTTTAAACCAAAATGATTTTATGTTTCTATACTCCATTAGTTGTAATTTTCTATAGTTATATTTTAAGCTATTTTATTTCATAAAATCTTAGTGTTATTACATTTGAATACATTCACATTTATTCTTATTATTTAAGTTATAGACCAGGCAAAGAGTAAAGAAAGATGCCTGACACAAATATTATACACAAAAGCCCAAGAGTTATAAAAACCAAATAAACCTAGAGAAGTCATCTTTTGAGTCCACTTAGATTATTGTTTTCATGTATTTACAATAGTTTATACTCCATTATTACATCATCATTTTGGGCATATGACTATGCAGTTTGTTCATCCAATTTTCCTGTTAAATGAATATAAAAAAGGAGTGTAAAAACAAACATCAGCAGTGCAAGCAGAGAACATTTCTGCACACATACCTGTCCAGAATCCCCAGTGCAGAACTCTGCAATGTCACACTCATTCACTGCGTATCGACAGTCATAACCTCGGGGGAAAAACTAGAAAATGAAAAACATAGCTCAGCACTAAGAATACATCTACATTAGCTGCTCCTTTTCCTTCTACCTAAAACACACTTTGAACTTTAGCAGGGTGCACATGACTGCCGCGGACAACTGAAAAGGACAATTGATATATGGTAGCAACACTCACAAGACACGATGTATTACAGCAGGGTCCATCACTACAATGCGCTCCATTAGACAGAGAGCACTTCTTACAACAGTCTGCATAGCATTCCTGAAGAAAAAATTAAACAAAAAGTTTAGTTTTCCATTTTAAGTGAGTTTTTTTTGCTTCACAATCTTTCCAACAATAAACTATTATGTACCAGCAGACAAAAGATTCAGTTTAGCACTGATGATTTGAAATTATCAGCTGGAAGAAGCCTTTGCAATACTCAAATACTAAAGGGAAAATACTGACACACAATGCTATAGCAACGCAGGGATTCACATCTTCTGAAGCCTGTGCCAAATTTATGCTGCTGAGTTTGAGAGTATTTAATGCAGAAAAAAAAAAAACCCAACTTAATTACAGGTGCAATTATATTTAAATACTAGAACGAGGAGTCAAATCTAGTGGGCAGATTTTTGCAAAAACATTACTGGAGTATTTCTGCAATAGAGAAGAAAACAACGATTTACTTATTCTGTCTGAACACAGGCACCAATCTCCAAAGTATCAGTAGGGAGTCTCCCACTCCAGATATGCTATCCAGGAAAAGCAAAGAGGCAAGCACCTCTCCAGTGCAACTCAAAAACTGCTGGGAAACAGCTGTATCTTGTCATTGGTGTAACAGGAACTGTTCTGAGGACACTGCCTTTGCACTCACTGTCATTTGAAAAAATGTTTTAACCCAGGCCTTTAATGAAATTGTTCCCAAACAACAGGCAAAACAAATCCATTTCCATAACCCTTCCCCCCACCTTACCAATTACTTAATTTATCTTAATAAATTTTGTAAGAAAGACTTGTGGAGTAATACATAATTCCACTTACCATTCGGAAACCGCAGTCACATTCTTCTCCTGCTTCTACATATCCATTTCCACACTCGGTGGCTTCAAAGAGCTGAAAGAAAAAAGCCCCCACCCCAAAGTAAGAATGAAACTAGTGTCAAGTGACTTCTGTGTCACACACAACCCATTTCTGCAATGCTACACAAATGTGCTGTTCCAGACAATGCAGGTGCCATGCCCTGGTGAAGGAAAGGCAGCGTGGCTTCCAAGTGCTGCTCATCAGAATGTTTCAGACATGAAAGACATAAAGCTAAATCACAGGAATGTTGGTCCTCTTTAGGAGAATGCTGAGCTCAGAAAACCACGATAAACAGAGACACACTACAATAATATTTAAGGGGGTGACATTTGAACTTCATTCCTGTTCCATGGATTCCCAGTTTTCTGACAATTCCTTCAAGAAACCAATCCACAATATCATTCTTGGGATTTGCTCAGGTACCCACATTTGCTAATGCAATGAGCTACTGTCTGTTCCTGTGCAAGATATGTGCACGAAAATAATAAATAGAAAGAAATACTGCCAAAAGGAAGCCCTATGTGCCTTATGAGTAAGTTATACACAACCACATACAGATAGTACCAAACAGCTAATCCTAGAACCAGATAGATACAATGCAGATAAATTCTGCAGTTCAGGATGATGCAGATTCTATAGTCGTTTCACATATCGTAATTTTGATGAAAGATACTTTTCAGTCCTGCCACGGAAATAATTTTGCAAGAAGCTTTTCTGTTTTCAATATAACTCTGCTTTAAAATCATACAAGATTATCAGGAATCTCCAATTTAACTGGAATATTAGCAGCAGAAACACATTCACTAGAACATGGTTGAAATGAGAAGTTAGAAGTTAACAAGTTAAAGTATGAACAGATAAATTGAACGGTGATAGATGTGAGTAAACCTTTCTGCACGGGCTCAATGGAAGTAAAGCTATGGAGAATCATCAAGATATGAAACACAACATATAATAAAACACAAGCTATATATAGACTTGTATGGAATTCTTCTTTGGTAGTTTTGGTTGGGGCAGGGGGCAATCATAATGCTTAAGAAATAAAACATTTCACTTTTGTTGTACAGACCATATGGTTAATCAATAGCACCTACGATTTTGAGTGCCAGAAGCAAAACAGTAGTGAGTATCTGCTTGTGCTCTTCTTCACCAGTAATGTCCACACAATTTTTCTTTTTTGTCCCCCCTCTGTAAGCTCCTGTTTCTACTACACTTTGGTGCAAACAGCAAGATCTCTGACATTGAAATTCATTTTTCTATCAAACAAGAAAATTACAGGACACAAGCAGGCACACACAAATTTCCTATGGCAATCAGGAGCCATTTAATGTTCATTTACATGTCAGAGCATAACTTGGGATATAATTTTAAAAATGGCATCACGGTGACTGCTTAACAACTGTTTTACTTACCTAAGGATTAAACACACAATTTTCTACCTTGCCTCCTGACCTCCAAATAACAGCAGTTAAACATTGTATAATTATTTTTTTCTTTCTCCCCTCAAAGTACTTTAAAGCTGTGAAGCACTGGCACAGATATTATATAAAGATAATGCAACCATTTCCCCAGGAGTCTTTTCCCCAAAATAAATCAGATTTTTATTCTGTCAAATTGAGTCAAATAGACAACTTCTTCACATTACTTTGCCTGACAACTATCACTAAAAACTGAAGCTGTGTTTTTCTATTTCCCTACTTATTCCTTTGTGTGAGAATTCTTGCATTCTTATTCCATAAGCAAAGATTGCTACCCTGGGAAAAGATTCAAAACCACTTGAACAAGCAAATTGTTTTTAGTTAATTGTGCAAGGTGATGGTCCACCAAAGGATACAGCACAGTAAACAGAACAGCCTAATAGCCTCATGTGGTATTAAATTCTACAAGGACAGCAGTTTGACACTATGATTAAATAGAATATTAATGCTTTGGATTGCTCTTACTTGGCAAAAAGAGCTACATGGAATATTTTTATACTGCTCAGCTTTAGAGGGACGGCAAGCTATCATTGTCTTAGAAAAAATTATGACCTTGGTAAGTTTTTAGGCAAAAAAGCAATGGTACAAGGAAACAGCTATGAATGATAAGAGTTTGCTAGATGTACATTTGAAATGAAATGAAGCCGACATTGAGAACAACCAAATATACTACTGTCTATATGAAATCATCTTTGGATTTCCATTGCCTAATGTGCTAACTGGCATTCTTTTTAACAACTTCAGACACAAAGTCCAAGAATTGAGTGTAGGTGGAACATGCACTATGACCTCACTTCTGGATTTATTTTGCACTACTTCCAGCTTAATAAGTAGTGCATTTATGCTGAATGTGATATTTATCATTGAGTGTGAAGAACTATGGAAAATAAGTTGCATTCCTCTCAATATTATTTTAAAATGCTATGGGGCTGAACATCTAATTATAACTTCAAAAAAATACCCACATAGATATCTGAATAAATTTGAAAACAGACGATGCCAGTGAAATTATTATATTTTCATTACAATGTGTAGCAGATGTCCTGCCTACCAACTTATTTATTACCTTTGTTGGCCTGTTAAAAAGACAGGCACCTCCCCCACGAAGTAAAAATTCTTTGTATTCTGCAATGCTGCATTTGGAGAATTTCCTGGAATGGTATACCCTAAAATGGCAAAGAATTAGGTGAGTAAATGCCTTGAAACACCACCAGCTACTGGAAAGAGGAAATGGAGTCAAAACATTTTTTAAATACTGTAAATCCCAGTTTCTTACAACCACTATGTGCAACAGTATGACAGCTCAGTCTTATTCTCAAACAATAAAATCAGAACGAAAGAAAAATTTTAAAACATTTTGCTTTTTTATATTTATATTTTATGAATGTACAGTGTATAAAACTGCAGCTTTTAGATTTCTTAATAAGGTAAACCCACATTATCATAGTAGCTGCTATTCAGCATTTCTACTGCATGCATAATCCAGTATCCTCTCAGGTTTGTTTTTAGCACCTAGAAGGTGCTACAGCAGGAAGTTTCACAGCTTAATATAGACTGGTAGAAGAACAATTTCATCCCATTTTGTTCTGTCATATTTGCTCATCTCATTTCATGTCTCCCTAGTTCCTATGCTGGAAGAAAGAGTAATCATTTGTTCATGATGTTACAGACTTCTCTCATATTTCCTGAACTCAATCTTTTTCCCAGACTACTGAAAATGTACTTTATTAGTAATTTCTTACTCAGAAATTGTCTGATATGTTTATTAGTCACGTTTTGAGATCTGGGAATGAGATCTATTCACCCCATTACAGATTGGGGTAACCATGCCATAAGGTGGTTCTCCATTCCTTTCCTAACAGTTCACTGCTACTGAGCTATTTCCCCACTGAATTATTCCACATAGAAGAAATGTCTCCTGACACTGATGGAGCTAAGTGAAAAGGCTTTAAAGTGCAGCTAATTTTTCACTCATTTCATTAGTCAGTCCTTTTTCAGCTTCTGTTCCTGGCTTTTGCTTACTGTTAACTTTTTCTACAGAAGAGGCTTATTCCACAGCCTCCTCTTCTGACACTTCCATTCAAGACCAATACTTTGATGAGTTCACCATGTGAAGGAAGCCAGTATCTATTCTGATCAATGCCTTACCTCGGATTCCAGAAGCAAATTTATGGAATGACTTTCTGCTGCATTCATACCGTGGCTCACAATTACAAGTCTACAGGGAAGCCACAAAGTAACTCTGCTGAGGAACCAATTTCCAAATACCATACAAAGAAACTAAGCTCCTTCTGTCTTATGTGTAACTAATTTTCTCCATGAGTTTTGTGATCAAGCTTCCACAGCGAGCAAGATACTGACAAGAAGTGATTTATAAGACTCAAACCCCTATATTTCAAAAGTTATCCTTTTCTAATCAGTTGCTTACAGTGTAGAGAAAAGAACCTTTGGCAGTGTGTGAGGGTGGAGGGCAATGAAATTCCTCCAATACAGATGTGCTTCCCCTTCAGACTTCACTGACTATTTATTTACCTAAGGATTGAGTTCCAACTGTTTCTAGTTTTTTTGTTTATTAGCACTAAAGCACATGGATAAAACTCAATGCATAAATATTTTTGTCATAATGTAAACTATGAACTCATTCCAGAGCCCTCAATTACTGATATTTATGACATACCCTGTTTCCTCCATGATGCAACCACCCCAGGATTCAGTGCAGTCACACTCTTCTCAGACAAGACCAAAATACAACAGAAAAGGAGAGAAGTTATAAATATGCTTACAATAAATATAAAGTACCCACTATACAAATGGAGGTTGACTAATTATACGAAGATTTGATGGTTGCTCAGCTGTACAAACTCTAGCCCCAAAAGGGAAACCAGCCCACTTGAAGACATATTAATACATTAAATAAATACTGTACTTTCAGATTACCTTATCTGCAGGTTTTTTAAGACTCAACACAAAATTTCAGGCAGTACTCAAAGCTAAAAATAGTTGGCAAGGGTCTTCCCTACATGCTCTCAAAACAAGCAGCACAAGGCTGTGTGCAGTACACATAATACTGATGAGTTTAAATGTTCACATTTTCTCCTCACTAAAAATACAGAACACCCTGAAAGAGGATTGTTACTGGATAGGCCAGGCTTTTTCCCTTTGGCATAAAATTATTAACAGTCATATGTGAATCAGCCAATCAAACATTCATTCGAAAAAGTAGTTGAATGAAAATGGATTTACAGTTTACTTACAGCTATAGCATGTAAGTCAACAGTGACCAAATTCATAACATAAAACCAAAAGATCAGCACCTTAGGGTTGATAAAACAAGCTGCAAACTGCCCATAAAAATGATCTATGAAATATAGATATACTGTAGTTACTACTGGAAATCCAGAGTTTCTGCATGGAGAACACTGAGAGATTATTTATATGGCTATTTCTACTCTCCCCAGGTCTTTCATTAATCTTTCGCTATAAAGGGCATCCAAATAAGGACACTAAGCTATCATATCAAAACCCTCTATCTTTCAGTTATAAATATTCTGATTTCCAAATTGCATGAACTCTGTTTTACCTGTAATCAAAAAACAATGATACAGAAAATATTTTAGCAATTTTCTAGTTTACACAATTCAAAAGCAATGCTTTACAAAACCATACTCCTAAGCATGGTTTCCTAATTCAAAGATTTTTGAAATGATTTCACAATGAAGTCAACATCATCATTCATGTTTTTAAAGAGGAAACAATGAGAAAAGGTAGCCAAACTGCTTACAAAACACGAGTGAAAAACCAAACCATTTTCTTTAGCTCTGAAAAGGGCTTTGCAGCAGTTTTTGTACCAACACTCTTCATGTGTTAAAGCCACACAAATCTGGTCTGGCTGTGAAGCAGCAAGGTAACAAGTCGAGCAAATGTCACACTGGACCAGGATACAATTCTTTACCATTTCTTGAATTGTAAATCAGGTATTTTTGCATTTCAAGAAGTCAGCAATTGTTCTATTGGATTTACAGATTTCATTATGATAGAAAAGGAGTTCTAAACTAAATGAATGGTGTTTTTACCAATATACCTTTGAATATTGGTTATGAATCTAACCTCTCAACACAGGACATCACTGAGGTCATGCAAAACGTCACTAAACTGGTGGCTCTTATTTTGGTGAAGGTGAAATTTCACTACATACATTCCCAAAAGCAGCAGTTCTTGTTCTACAGTTACAGCAATTTTGGCATTTCTTTCAAACACAATAAAGGAAATGTTTATTTATTTAGCTAAGGAAGACAAAAGACTTCATGTACATACTCGGTTTCCTGGCAGCTGGCTCCCATTGTATTCCAAGATTCTGAGCAAGACTCTGTGCTAGTTCCTGTGCCATGGGCAAAGGGAGGCCATACTGCATTCCAAGAGGAGCACAGTTATTAAAAAACCCCAAACCATTAGTTATTGCAATGAACACTATGTTGGCTCATTCTGGCTCACCATATACCTACTACGTCAATAATTCAGTGCAGTCAATTACAATTCTGTGTGCATATAAGGAAAATAAACCCAGTAAAGTACATAACAGATAAAATACTCCTCTCCTAGTCTCAGGCAATCTCTCCCCACTGGCTAATCTAAACAAAGAAGTCTATTTGATATATATGCAATGCAGTTTTGTAAGAGTAGGATTTAACCCATGTAAAAACAGGAGAATTTCATTATCAATTTAACACTGCACTGAGGAAAAAAAATAACAATAGTAAAAAATCAATACACAGGGATAATTTGTTTACTAATTTCAATGTTTAAAAATTCAGGAAGAATTACAAGCCATTGGTACCTCAGAAGATCAAGTGTCTTACAGTGGTAAGACAAAGGTATTCACTCTGTATATTCTCCTGTCTGAGATTTTTTGGGTCTAAGTTTCTGTCAGATATAATAAAAGCCAATTTAAGTTCTTTATAAGAGAATAATGCAGACAGGAGAAATACCTTCTAAAAAGAAAAGCACTCTGAGCAGTAGTTTGATGATGATCAAGAAGGCTGGCTGTGAGAATCCTAGCTTTTTAATATGTAAGTTATCTTTAAAGCCCTGAATACTGAAACACATGAACTCTTGAGATTATAATGTAGAGATTCTACTTTATTTCACTTTAGTCATGAAAAAAAAATTACCTCATTCACTCCTACTCCTCTGGCCACAGAGCAAACACCTCCAAAGTAACTTAAGCTGCTCCTTTTGTAATGAAATGTCACATTCCTTACAAACAAATAAAAATGAAGAAACTATAACACATTGACATTGGGCACCAAGAGCTCATTGAAAGACCATACTCTCACACATACTATGATAGATTGCATGTACATTCATCTATTTCTAGCATAAAAAACAACTGCAAGTTTACAAACAGAACACCAACATTGAAAGAGGTGGTTTTACATAAGCTTTGACAAAAAGCTATTTTTCTGTTGTGGAGTCAGAATCAGTCTTAATCCACAAACAAATCAAGCGCAGAAAGTTTGAGTGCCACACTCCTAAGACAATACAGTGATAATATTTCTTTAAAAATTTAACAACATATTCCAATTTATGATCTGTCAGGAAGGAATTCTGTTCTGAAATGTATCAGTATTGAGAACTTTTAAAATTATTATCTTAATCCAAACCAATTTAAGTCCTAGTTTCAAATCCAAATGAAAAGACTGAGAAGTATACCTAAAGGGAAAGTAATTTAATACTGCTCTTTAACCTTGCCTCCTTTCATTGATTGTTAATAAGCCCCAAATAATTTAATTAAGTAATGTAATCTGGAAGATCTAAATTATTCAATAAAATTACTATAAATTACTATGAACTACACCTATTTTAACTTCGTAGTCATAATAATAAATCTACACAACCTACAAACAATCCACAGTGACCCTGCATGATGTACGAATGACCTTATCTTTGAAACCTAATGTTATTTTTTTAAATAAAAAAGGTTACTCCATACAGGCAGGTATTTATTTTTCAGAACATTCTAACAGCCATCAGAACTTTCAGACTGCAGCTTAACTGAACACTTACACCCAGGGGCTTTACAACAGACAGGACTGCAGCAAGGGCTGAGCCTGACAGACACTTCAGGAAATGAAGCTCCAAGGAGGCTCAGCTGGAGCATACCATCCATGTTCCATTAGCTTTGGAAAATCTCCAAGCATGGGCATTCCATAGTCTCTCTGTGCAGCCTGTTCCAGATTCTGATCACCTTCACAGCGAAAGGGGTTTTTTGCTCTAAGTTTAAATGGAATTTCTTGTATTTCAGGTTGGATTTGGTACCTTTCACCATGAGAAGAGCCTGTTGCTGGCAAACTCTTCAGCAGGTGACACAAAATATGCATGGCAGTCACTAAGAGTGCATGTCAGCAGCACTGTGCCTTGTATTATGAAGAACAAAATCAACGTTGTATTGCGATGCCTGTATTAAGGAAATCAGGAGGAAATTCATCACCTCCTGTTTTTATCTTCTTCTGCAGAAGATGAACTACAGGAGAATCTTATGGAAGGCATTAGTTACTCCATCCTCACAGTATGTCATGCTGCTGGGAGACAGCTTAAGATCTTTATGCTGCACAGGGGAACACACATTTCCTTCTCTTTGCTTACAATGCCACGAAGTAAAATAATCCTTGCTCAAGGCTGAAGGCGTGCCTAGTGATGCAAGTGGAATTTCTCCTCAAAATGCATTGTGTCTCAGAGCAATTCATTACAGCTCTAAAGAAGACCTTCCATTAACAAATCATCACTGCAGCTACATGTGTGGATAAATTTACTAACTGGAACACTCTTGTGGGAACACATAATCCTGTCAGCTCTGCCCTCTCCTGATCGTAGCTGGAAAAGCAGCACATTACACACCTGATTAGCAAAGCTAAGCATCCTTAAGGGCTCATCAAAAGACACTTCACATGTGACACTGTCTCCAGGTTGCAAAGACATTCAAATATCATTATAGATATATATATATCAACATGACCACGGTATACAATACACCTATTAAAAACAGGCGCTAAATATCAATTAAACTTCCTAAGGAAGACAGATGTTGATTGATACAGAGGATACCAAGCAAAAAGAGTAAGAAAGAAGAGACAAGTAGAGAAAAGCAGTAGAGAGGAAATAACATTCTAAGGCACTGCCAAGGGTACATACGAGAGCAGGTGCACAGCATCAGCGTGCTGCTTGATGTAGTGCTGCCGGTACTTGGAGAAGTCGTGGAGCATCTGCAGAGGGTCAGGGTGGATATCGATGCGATCTCTGTCTGTCCAAGTCTCCACAGCAACGAGAACCACCCTGGTGTTCAGCTGCTCCTTGTATATCTGGGGGCAGAGACAGGACAGGCACAGGATAGAACACTGGGTCAAACATGCACAGTTAACCAGTAAGAGTAAAGCGGAAGGACAAGAGGGATAAAGCAGGAGGAAAACATGGGGAAACAGTTAGCTGGTAATGCCTTGCATTTCCTAAAAGCTGATCTTCTGAACAACTTAAATTTTGTGGTTTAAAAGAGGAAAAAAACAACCCCTGTTGCTCTTTTATTTTTTTGAGCCACTCCATTTTCTTTAAAATTCTCATGGCAAATAACTTTGCCATTGGGTTTTGCAGAAAACCTGTGCAAAAATCAGCAAAGAAGAAATGTAAAGGTATACCGGGTGATCTCAAAGAAAAAGAAAAAGATTATTTCAAAGAGTAGCCAAAGACAATTTTAAAGTTGAGATTAAATAATTTCTCTGTTTTTCAATAATTTATTGGATTTCCATTTATATATTATGATCACTTAATTGTCATATTGCTTGAGTGGAATTAAGGAAAAATATTGATCTTTCTATAAATTTTTATGTTACCGTAGCAATAAACAAGGAAACAACAATCAGGCATTAATAATAACAAAATAGTTTTAAAATATGCATTTTAACATAGTGCATGATACTTGATTCTGACATAAAACCGCTGCTGTCTTTAGGTTCAGTTCAAAAAAAGTCAGATTTTATTAACTAAGGTTATGCAGAACTTATGGATCTACAACACATGCATGCCTAATTCACCCTGACCAGAAACCCAGTTTTGTATCAGAGCAGCATTATCCTTATTAAAAAGTCACTGTATGATATTCACCTTAGAAAAAAATAAGAGAAATACAAAAACAAGAGATAGGAACCAGCTACCAAGACCTTTGAAGGAAAAGAGTATTAGCATGCTTCAGTCTCAGGAAGACAGCTGAGAACATACACAGAAAATGGTTTACAGCATGAGAAAACCCAGTGAAATTAAACTGCTTGAAATTACATAGGGGT
The DNA here is from genome assembly GCA_013398615.1 of Brachypodius melanocephalos. NCBI lineage: Eukaryota > Metazoa > Chordata > Aves > Passeriformes > Pycnonotidae > Brachypodius > Brachypodius melanocephalos. The sequence continues at coordinate 2,053,853 of VZSR01000028.1, read as the reverse complement.
GGATCAATAAAGACTTTACTTCTCTTTGCTGAGAGGAAAACTCTATTTCCTGAAGCAAACAGCAACAAAAGAATGGAAGAGGAGGTAGAGAACCTGAAGGCCTCTGAAAGCCAATATCCTTTTCCCAACAATAAATCAGTAAGAAATACAGCCCACACCCTATGGGCCTAAGGGAATAACAACACAGAAAATCCTGCTCTTTTTCATGCTTTGTTTAAAGAAAAAGCCATTAGGATGTCATTTTTAAGATCTCTATGAAGGGACTGAATTCTACACAAGAATGAAGCTTGATGTTTCTGCATACACACAGATAAAAATGGAAAAAACAGACACAATAGAGAAAGAAAAGACAGATGAAATAACTTTTGTTAAAATGGAGAAGAACGAGAAAGAAATAATTATCAGATGAGGAAAAAAATAAAGATTCCACCTTTTCTTTGGGTATGTCCGATATAAATTGCAGAAATATTACAATTATTTGCATTTTTATCTGCTCTAGTAACTTTTCTTTAGGCTACTGGCATTTTTAGATCATTACAGAAAAATATTCTGAAGTACTTCTGGTATTTTATGTATTATCAATATATTCACCTAAGTTTTCAATATGCATCCAGTACACTTTATATGTAAGAACTGCATTGTTTCCTCCAAGCCAAACAAACTGTTGACAATGTTTTGCACCGAATCATATCCCACAGTCCCACTGGTATCAATAATGTCACATGGAAAAGGGAGTTAGAGTCAGCATTTGGTAGCCTTTGTATTCATCCCTACTAGAAAATCTACCTGTTTTCACTACAGACAGAGCTCTGAAAGGTGTGTGATCATTATATGTGTATCAAAAAGAGGAAAAGAACCCCCAAATTAATTTTATCACAAATATTACTTTTTGGTTTTATGCTGGATGAAAAATTGTTTTAAATTTAGCACAGTTACAAGTATGCTATCTGTGTCAGCTCCACACATGCAGAATGCACTACAGTGGCATTTTGTTTATTTTTAAGCTATAAATAGAGATTTATAAAGCAGATTTTTTTACTCACACTCACTTTTTCTCCCAATAGAAATATGTATCCCCTTGTGCGCTATACTTGCAGTTTCAAACACTTGTAGTTTGGGTTGTTTCACAAATGTAAATTTGATTAAATCTCATTCTTAATTGATGACAGATAGCAAAATCACCCCCACCAAGGGCAAACTGACAGTTGCAAGCTTTAAGAAAAATGCCACAATCTGGTAGTTTCTTATACATCGACCCCAGGCGATTCTTCTGCAGAGGAACTAGAAGTGCACTTTCAAGTGTGATTGAAATTTGGTATCTGAAAATGATAACATTTTTAATACAGTGCTAAAGTAGAAGTCAGTGAATCAGTTCTCAGAAGAAACATTGATACTTACAGCATCTACAAGGTTTACCACAGACTTGGCAAAATTGTTTGTATATGCAACCGAAGAACGGTGCCTTTTGAACTAAAAGAAGAGAAAGAAGAACACAGTAAGAACCTTAACATTTATTACTAATTCTTTATTTTTTACAGCATGAAAATGAAATTAATATTTTAAGAAAGAGTAAGAGAAAAACTCAAAAAACTTTTCAGATCACAGTCTCTACCTCATAATCAAGAACCCCTGGAAGATAAAGGAAGCCATGTATGTCATGCAGCCTTTCTCAACTGTAAAAGGAGCATTTAACCACAAGAAATACTGTGTTTAGAATCAGAGTTCAAATGTTTGAGACAAAATTACAGGGAAACATGAACTCAAAATTGAGAGGATGCTTTACCCATTAAAACTGCTTAAGCTGATGAGTTACATATCAGACTGTAGTAGCCATGTTCCATCCTTTTAATTACAAGACACGAAGATGGAGCATTTACCACTTCTCCTGTGCACAGCTCTTTGCAAAGGCCTCCTTTTCTACAATAGCATGATACTTTTGTGACATGTAGCAGTAGTTATAGGAAAAGGCAAAACAGAAGAGGGAGCACATGGTAAAAGTAAATGTGTTTGACCATGAAAAGAGTTAAGCTGAATATCTTAAATTCTAACTCCCATTTTTTTATAGACCTAAATGAGCTGTATTACAAGTTCTGCTTCATAATATCTGCGTATGTCATTAAAATGGTTTCATGTCTTTCTTCATCCTGCCTTGCAAACCCCTTCTGTTTCAAGTCAAATTTTTTAAAGATGCAGATATGGTATCTGAACATGAATCTATATGACTTTCAAGAAACTGTAAAAGTATAAACCAAGCTAACATTACACAGTATGATTTGCAGATAGGAAACACAGGTCTCCAAAATCTCATAGAAGATGAGTGTGAAACTGCTCTAGAACAGGGGAAAAAAAGCCTTTATCAAAAACTCACTAATTGCAACTACTGGTTAAAAACAACCAGTCTCATTGCTTCACAGTGTTCCATGAAAGTGTCATTTATTCTCTCTATGAAAGACAGTACTTAAAAGAGGCTTTGGAAGAAGAGAATCTTCTCTGAGCAACTGAGCAGCTGCTCTCAGGTGTGGTGCTAGTAGGTGCCAAGGATGTACAGTGAGAGGAGCATTTTACCACGGACTGCTCCTGAGAGAACAATGGCAATGGGGAAGGGGGAAAGGGTGGCTTGGGCCTTTTGCTTTGAGCCAATCCCAAACCTTTCCAGAAGAGGAAAGCTAAAATAATATGCTTTGGAAAATGTTCTTGGTTTTCATAAAAGAATTAAAATGCTAAAATCAATAGCAATATACCACATAATGTGGGTAAACACAGATCCTAAAAGAAATTAACCAAAACCAGTAAAAAATGTAACAACCTAATTAAGTGTGTTGAGATATCTTTATTGCTAGAGGAAAGGAAATGTGAAAATACACAGTATTAACCATTTAACACAATGATCAAGGAGCTTTAAGACACTTCTTCCAATGAAGACCTTTGCTGCAGGGCAAACCTGCCCTCTCCTGGTAAGCAGAAAATCTTGAAAGTACATTTAGTGAGCTCCTGGACTGGCAGGCTGTAACTCCTAACTGTGAACACTTCCCTACGTCCATCCATTTTATTCTTTGAAAAGAATTATTATCTGCTTCTAAGTCACTGATAACTATGATGCAATAAATCTTGTGCTCTAAAGTTCTAATAAATAAAGCATGAGAGGAGACAACAGTGTCTGTAAGGAGTGTAGTGAACACCTTCAAGCACGTGTGGAACAGAAGAGGCTTGGAGAAAGAGAATATTTTCTCTTCATAAGGAATGCCAAGCACAGACATCAAACAAGACAACAAAATGTCCATAGCTTCAGTTTCTGTGCACTACTGCTAAATAACCAACACCTGAACACTCTTACAGTTGTTTCCTACCAGGTGGCTTTACAAATGAAAACAGCTCAAGAAATTTCTGTCCTACTTTTTTCACCCATTCAAATTCCCTCCACAGTGCTAAATTAACATATATAAAATATAAGTTATGTTTGCCCAGGCTGCTTCTATGATTTATTAGACAGGTGAGGGGAGGGTACATTATCTGTCTACTTAGCACCAGACAAATACAAATTACTGCATCCTGTTCTGATATCTTCTATTTCTTGCTCTTAAATATCATCCCTCAGTGTTGACAAAAGAGCCCACAACTCCATGACGCACTGGGAAACTTGGAGCAGGGTGAGAGACATAAAAAGCTCTTTACTCACAGATAAAATAAGTGAAAATTATTGTATCAGCAGAATTTGATAAAAAGTATTGCTTACAACAAATGTCACTTAGTCTGACTTTTCCCAGTCATCCCTCAAGACAAAAAGAGAGGAAAATGGGGCTTTCTACCTCCATGAATTCTGAGTTTTTTAATGACAAACACTTTCTGAATCAAACAAACAATTTACCTCTCACTCCATCATCAGTCCTGTTTATAAGTATGGAATAACCACGAAGAACAATCAGACTTTTGTCTACATGTTTTGCTGCATTCAAATTTAAGTTAGTAAAACTAAACTCGAAGTAACAAATTATGACCTCTTTCTATACAACTTCAAAGACAGAATGCAATTTTAGAACATTTAGTGTGTTTGCTCAGGACAGAAATGCTTTGTTGCTTTCCTTTGTTGGTTATGGGCATATTAATTTATCCATATGATACCAAAGTATCCCAGATTCATTTTGAATATATAGTTGCCTCAGAAAATTTTAGGTAACATTAAGCTTCATTAGGTATTATGGCCTACAGTGTGTCTTACAGTACAAATGTTAATAGCTTCTGATAAATAAAATCCTGGGCCCAGAAGTAGCAGATGCAGGACAGTGCTGTCCATCAGCCTGCAAATGGAAGATACATCAGTCACCAAAAGGAAGATTACCACCGAACTGATATACTTACCATTTTATGGTCATTGACTATCATGAGCTCCAGATATTTCATTTCTTCAAAGACACCACGAGATAACTGATGAATTAAAGAAATTTTTTGAGAAATCATGAAGATGTAGCGATTTTCAAAAATAACCGCAGCTGATTTTTATTATATACACATATTAAATACATATTGTTTAGGGTATGTAAAGCAGTAGACAAGTGGGTGAGAAATGCAAGTAGGGTAAGAATCATAGCTCCAGTAACGTAGACACTGGCTGAGAATCTGATGCATATCACTAAAACAGTTCAGGGTCTACTCTTTCTGCTTCAGTGCAGACACCACCACTCCTTTCATTAGGTACTACCTATCACAGATTTAACGAGAAAGGAAGCTACTAAAAACATACACACCCTCAAAATTATGGTGTGGATTGCACAACTCAGTGAAGAATCATCTCCTTTAACTCATTTATGGTACATATTGATACAAATGCACATGAAGATCAAGAGGACTGCCCACTTATGTTCTCACAGTAACCCAGTTCTGGGTGGCCTCATTTGGATATTTGATTTAATCATGCTATTAATGAGCCAAGTGACAATAAAGTCAGACATCTACAAAGTAGCAAGAGTTCATTCAAAATTATTTTTTATTCTCAAGCAGACAAAAAATATAAATTCTAAAGTAATTTCCACTACTAAATTTCGATTTAATTGATGCATAACATTGCTGTCACTTTAGAAAGTTTATCAACTTTCTTCCAAATCTTCTATTTTTGAAGAAAAGTCTTGTTTTCTCATTTGATAATTGTATTATGTGATAATATTGAGCTTCTAAAAATACTTGTTTCCTAAAGCCTATGTTCTCTTGACATTAAAAAAATGTAGAAATAAGTGAGTTTGGGTTTATAAATGGTCTTAACTCAGGGTCACACTGCTACTTACTGCTCTCTTTCTCCTCCTTCTCCTCAGCCACTGCAGTTCAGACAGAAAGGGCCATTCAGAACTAGAGCCAGTCTCTGTAAAAATTACAATTTAAAAATTTCAAGGCATTATTTTAAACTACTTACATATACTGTCCAAACCAAAGTAGATTGAGATCACGAAAATTAGACCCACCCTTGCCATTCAAAAGCTTATTTTAAAAAAATATATAAAATATATCAAAACTCAAATAATTCAGAAATCTTAAAGGAGAGTAGAGAAATTGTAAACTGGGCTTAGATTATACATTTTCTTCCATCTCATTGCCTCAGTAATATTAATATCACTGATTAAATTCAGTGATTTTCAGAGGAAAGCTAAATACAGGTCTGTCGATGAAAATCTTACAGCCGCCTTCTGAAAAACCTATATTCCATTGCAACAATTGGGAAAAAATGCAGGTAAATATCTATTTTTCAAGATTTTCTAAATAATCAGCAATTTCATAAACACTGCTAGCCTACTATTCAAGTTTTCCAAGTTATACATACAATTATTCCCAATATTTAAAAACTCATAACATAAGCAAAAACACACCAAGGTCCTGCAACTGCTTGGAGGCTTGTGTTCCATAAGTTCTTTGGATGATATGTGGCCTGCTTTTACTTTCCTAAAAAGAAAAACATGTGAATTTTTCTTCTAATTATTGGCATCAAGTGAAAAAATGTAGCATTTATTTCAGTATTTATAATTATTAGTTTTTCTATAAAATGCAAGCAGCTATAGTATCAATTTGGGATAGTACTAATTTGAAGCAATCTATTTGCAATCCTGAGCAAATCACAGAGCCTCTCTGCTTCAGCAAATTGACCAGTCTAAAAAAAAAAAAAAAGTGTCACAGATGTCTTTGGTATTACCTTAAAAAAGTCCTTCAAAAGCCTTACATTAGAGAACAGAGATCCCTTATTCCAATAAATCAAAATAGAATGTCTGTATCTGGTTGAAATTTCCCTTCCACACATGAAAAGCAACTATTACTATTTAGGAAAAAAAATCCCATCTACTCGCAGCAAAGTGTAAGAAACCAATCATTTTACTATCCTAAAGAGGAACCTTTCACCCTGTTTTATTGGTGTATTCCACACTTACAAAGGACAGGATTTTTACTGCATATTTTCTTTAGAAGTCTGACACACCCCGAATTACCACATTGGAGTATCTACTCTAGAAAACAACTCCTTTCTTCCGTAACACCTCCTCTGCAGAGCCTGCCAACACAAGCCACTCTTTTCAAAGGGTAGGTTGCTACTGTAACTTCCCAAAGAAATACAGAGCACACTGAAGGACAATACTGCGTATATTTGCTAGATTTTGGGGGGAAAGAGAGGGAGTTTTACATAGTACCCACTATAGTTCAGATTAATCAAGCTGAATAAATTATATGCTGAAGGCTGTGTTCACGATATTTATCTCACATACTGTAATTAAAAAATGAGCCTCTGAAAGCTCTCAGTAGCTTTATTATTTTCAGTAGTTTTGAGAAAATTATGCATCTCATCTGTTTTCTTATTTAAAGTTCAACTTGAAACCTTGAGTTGGCAAATGGTGTCTCACTTTTATAACCAGGAATTTTGCTCTACTTAGTTTTTACTGAAATACCACTCAGAGAGATATCCTGGTTTCCTTTATTCACCCAAGCAAGAAAACAGTTTAGTCACATTTTCTTCTTCCTTGTATAAACATAATCTCCATGAATTTACTGTGCCTGTGTTGTCAGTTTTTAGAATTGCAACCTTTATGAACATGTGCTACATCACAGACACACAGCATGTACTGTTATTCCTGGGGAGACTGATTCTTTCAGATGTAATATTTTCCCATGCCTCTGAAGTTTCATTTATAGCCCAATAATTGACTGTCCAAATGATAACAAGTCCTCTGAGTGTTGATCCAGTTTCTTTGACAGTATCAGTATTCAGTGATAAATTCAATGAATTTATAAACACTTCAAGTACTAGAGCAAATTGATAAATACTTTTTGACAGTCCATAACCACGTGCTATGGGAAATAGTTTTATTTGGCTGTTCCCACCATCTAAATGATCAACAGCAACTAGGAAAAAAAAGATTATAGAAAAGCAGAGAAAAATCGTACGTAAATCATAATTACACATTTGCCACCTTAAACAAATTCAAATCAAGTGTTGTAAAATACTTTTCATTTTCATATCAATGCATAAGACATATCACTCATTGATTTATTCTAATACTTTTAGTTGGTAATCCTCGAGCACTCTCCCAAGCCAAATAAATTAGGCAAAAACAAACTTACTGCAGTGTGGGTCAGATCCATTGGTTCTATCAAGTACAAATAAGTACTATCTTCAAACATGCCACTAGAACATGGAGGAAAAAAAGTGATATTTAGGATTACAAGGCAATTGGTTTGACTCCAGGACATGAATTTTGACAAAACAAAACCAAACTTAGGGCTGAAAAACTGACCAGTATTAAATATATATTCATTACTACCACATGTAGCTAAAGCCAAGATAGGGAGATTTTTACAATATCTGGCACATTTTAATGGGCTAACACTAAATGTAATGACAATGCAATGATAAACTACCAAAAGGGGTAAAGATTTGACCTTGGAAAAAGGAAGTTCTATGACACATCATGAGCATGTAAAATACAATCAACAGCTGAGTTGCACTGAGCAGTAATTAATGCTAATTTCTTATGTTTTTTCCTTGTACAGTCTAACAAAAAGATCCATCTTTCTGTGACAGAATCATACATGAATATTGAGCATACAAACTGCTGAAATGTAATTCTTGTTTGTCCATTACCATGGTAAGTCATTTGGGGAAATATTAACCTGCACTTACAGCATTCAAAGGTTTCATGAGACAGCATCAAATCACTAATTCAAATGATACTAAGAAAAAATTTGGAAACATTAAAAAAAAAATCTTTGAGCCTGCAGTGTTTCAGTTCTCCCATATTAAGAAATAACATTCAAGAATAATTAGTTATAGCCTTGTTTAAAAAAATGAGAACATGCACTTACTGAAGTCCATTACAAGTTGAAAGAGCAACTTTGGAATCCTTCACACCTCTGATATTTCCATGGTAGTAACAATGCTCTCCCCCCTGTAATTTTTAAAAATAAACCATCACACACACAAAATTATCCTGATTTAATACCTATTGCTTTAAACCAAGGCCAAAAAAAAAAATCTAACAGTAAAAATACACATTTACCTCATTTATGTACTTGTCTTTACTGTCTATCAGCAGTAAGCTCAGGTAAACTAAAAATAAAAAGTATTCTCCAAAAATTGTATTAAAAACCCTGAAGTGTGGTTGTCTCTTAGCCATTGTTTGAAAAACCTACTATTCATCATTAAAATATTTTTAATTGTTGTGTCATGTCATCTGAACTCCAATGTGCATATTAAACCCATTCTTTGTGCAATTATTATAACTCGAGAAGGCCCAAAAAATGTAAACGCTCTGTCTCTGACAGCATTATTTCCATTTTGCATCTTCTTTAATGAGTTATTCAGATTCTGATTTAAATTCCTTACAGGTTATTGTGTATCATTAAATCAAAGTACTTCATAGAAAGTAATCATTCTGTGTTTACCCTTCTATCAGTGAGAATGCATAAAACATGTTTTTTAACAGCTAAATTTAATTATGTTTCTTAAGAAAAGCTTTTCAAGATTTTTTTTTCTTTGAAGACAATCATCTGAGTAAAGAAATTGCTGTTTGTTCTTCAGTCGTTTTTGTAATTAACTACCTCTTTCAAGAAAATATAGTACTTTTCATTGAGATCTCTCTTTAGGTCCACATCAGGAAACAAAACCACCTTTTACTTAGGCCTAAAAAGTATGACAAGACACTGCAAAAGACCAGGATACAATCCTTATTTGACCTCTTACACAAATTGTGTGGAGTTTTGGGGTCCTTTTATTATCTATAATGAAGCCTTTTACAGATTAACATGACCTCAGGAGCTCTATTATTGCTTCTAAATAAAGCAATTCAGAAAACATCCCCTAGGAAGTTTGGATCAAGTTACTGCAGCATGCAAAGGTAGCCCATTTGCTGAGTCTGAAGTTCTGATATAATTTTCCAGTCAGATTCATGATTCAGCAACCGCAGTGCTCAATGCTAGTGCTGCAGCTGACAATTGCATGAGCTTTTCTAAATGCCAGAGGGAATTGTTTTCTTGCATCATTTTGCATTTTTTGCCTATTCTGCAGAATACTGAGTCTTAATGGAACAGCTTCCTTTGTATGTAACATGAAACTATTTTCCTTCTTCAGTGGAAGAAAACAAACCAGCATATTTCAGTAATTACACTGCAATGGAATTGTTTAATTCTGCCCTAATCTGCCATATATTAATTTATTTGAGATTCTCTACAGCAAGAGCAAAATAACAAACCAGACACCTAATATCTGGACAACCAACAGGCCAGACTTTCTGAAAACATGAATACAACTGGAATACTTGCTTGCTTCCACTGTAAATACAGACAAAATTCACACACAAAAAGTGTGCAAGAAATATTTTGGCATTTCTACCAAATACAAAAAAAGTAATTCCCTGCAAATGTAGTTTATAACTTTCCTAGGAACATTTCAGTCCTCATTTTGTTACTACAAACAAAAAGACTGATCTGGTTCCCTTAGGGCTGAACTACCTTGCAGAACTTTAATTTGGCTTTGGATCAGCAGCCTATGGCAGTGAATTAAATTTGGGAGCTAGTATGACAAACAAAATTAATTGGATGTCTAGCAATATGCTGACTTTGTAATAATTCCAGAGGTTAAGTTTTCAGTTAAATCTTTCATTTTCTGTTTCACAACTGTATAATTCTTCCAAACGAAATTCACTGCAAGACTTTTGGGTTTGTTAAAATGTCTTACATTACCATTATTCTTTCTCCTTGCACTTTGTGCTAAGGACACATAAATAATTAATGAAGATTAATCTGAGGGTGACTTCAACTCCTCCACTTCCTATATTTTACATGATGTAATTGTCCTGGCAGTAATGGATCATCTTCACTACTACCACCTACAAATGCCTACTCCTCACCCCAAAACACAGCTTTTCTTTTTTGCACTATGCCCTCGTATTACTGGGATATCCCTACAAGATGAGATCACAGTTACCTTCTGTGTGTAGAAAAACACTTCTGAAGTTTTTAAGTCTTGCAAAACATTTTTTTCTCTCTCTTTTTTTTTTTTTACATTTTATTGGCATTGTTCCCTCAGGAAGACAATTTAAGTACACAATACCTTAGACAATTTTGGTTTTCCATCTTCATAGTGAATCTCCACATAATTGGAAGATAACAAGTCACTGTCAAAGAAAGGATAAATAAAGAAGAGAAAAATCTGAGTACTCTTTCTACTGCTATGGGTAGGTTTGGGGATTTTTGTTAGCGTTTTCAAACCATTTTTTATTTTCCTTGTACATTAGTTTAAAAAAAAAACAAGCAGTTTGTGTTCAGTAAATGGTTTGATGGCACACTGGAAGTCAGAGTGCAGTACAGAAAGTGGAATTTACCTGACAAGTCTAACAAAAGACATAAAGTATTAAAAGGGGAAAAAAAAATGCTTAACCAAAATAGCTTTCAAACATTTTTTTCCTACACAAAAGACATACACAGAATTTCACCAGGAGGTGTGATGGGGTTCTTTATGTAAGTGGCATCAAAAAGAAAGGCCTAGAATACACTGACTAAGAGCTCATGTAGAAGTGCAATTGCCTGAGCAGTGAGGTACAGAACTCATGCATAAAGTAGGGGTATCCACAGAAGGAAATAACTTTTCTTCCTTCATTATCACTTAAAGAATGCCTAAATTTACCTCTGACAGGCAGACCGGAGTTTTAGAAAATACATTTGCATCTCATTGACACTGGACTATGTTCTGCCACCTTTGATCCATTTTGAGCCATTCACATTTTGCTTAGGGCAGAAATGCATCCAGCACAGCAAATTTGATTTTCAATATGACAAGCACCAGAAACAGTGCAAGCTTTAACTGAAACAAGTGTCAGTCATGATCACATCAGACAAAAGTCTATTTAGGTAGTGACATATTAGTGTGATCCTTTACAATGAACATATCAAGATGCAACATGTTGAATGAACTCATGACAAAATAATTTGTCTGCTGTGTCCTTTTCTACAGTTCCTTCCACCCTGCCTTTATCTTAGACAATTATTCTTATTAAGCTGTCTTGCTCCCTGGCTCTTCCATCTGAGTTACACTGAGAAATGCAAAATAAGCAGCAAAGGGATCTGCCATTCCCTGTAGCTGCTGCCTTTGAAGGCATAGGCCAGCTGTTAAAGCAAGCAGCAGATGCTTTCTGAAGAACTCACAAACACTTCCCTGGCACATACTTCACTGCTGATGTTTTCATTAGCAGGAGAGCTGCAGAGGAAATAGTGGCTTACCTCAGCTGGCATCTAACTACCTTGATGAAGAGAATTGATTTGGGCAGGAAAAAGCTATGAAATGATTAAAAGGTATCTCATGTACAAGTAAGCAAATGAGCTTCCAGCAACCTAGTAGACAGTCTGACAGAAAATCAGAGTACAGCAAGAATTACTTTCCTTGCATACTTCTTAAATTATATATATAATAATATATCATAATTTGCATCACAGTGAGAGCCTGCAACTGGTCAAACATTTGAGTGTACCAAGGGGGAAGATGCCACCTTGCTAAGGAATTCAAAACTGAGTTCCCTTTCCCTGAGTCTTCTTGTCAGAAAAAGCTACCAAAAATCAGCTTTAGGATAATAAATTATATTTCATCTGGTTTAGCCTGTATGTAACTGCAAAGTTGGTAACCCATTCAAGCTCCATGCAAATCTTACATACTAATTGTCTCTGCACACTGGATTCAAGGGCTTGAGAAGCTTGCATTTCTTTCAAGCTCTTTGTGCCATTGCATTATGGCAAGATAGAAAACAAAGTAAAATTTTCAAGTAACATGCTCCATAAACTTTCAGATTGCCACCTCTTCTTACAAAATCTCAACATGAATTTGTTATTAATGAAATTGAATATCCAATTCTCTTCACTTAATTGTTAAGTTATAATATTTGCTGGGAAAAAAAAGCATCTGCAATACAGAAGGTAGGCAATCACACAGTTTCCAACACAGGTAAAGAAAACTAAAAACTAGAACCTGTTTGTATGTAACAACCATGCTTGATTTTAGCTTTAATTACTTGTAGAACATTCAAAAAAACCACAGGAACAAAACCAAAACACACAGAACATATACAGTGTTGGTGGCATTAACTCATCTTAGAGTAACTAATACAAAAATATATTCATCATATACAAATTTATATATAAACCATAGACAAATATATTCATCATATATTCCAAATTGTTCTCCCTTTGCTTCTAACTAGACATTAACAGTACCAGTATGCCAACTAAAACTCAACATAGCAAAATGCTGCTTTTTGCTAAACACACAAACATAACTGAAACACAAGAATGGGTCTTTTTCAAATCATTGCCTATGGGTATTTACAATTTGTATTACAAGTTTTATGATTTATAGTTTTAGAGTATTATGTCCATTTAAAAAGAAGGATAGGCTTTTGAAGTGATTTTCTGGAGCAGAACCAGAAAAAAGTCAAATGTTTATGAGTCAAAAACCACTAAGGAAGTTAGGAGAAAACCTAATGTATCAAGAGGCAAGCAGTGGGGTTATCAGTAAGGAACCTGAACCTGTACCTTATATACAGGCAGTAAGAACATTCCTGACATCACAAGAGAGGAACTTCTAGAGTGCTGTGCAGTAAGGTGCACAGCAAGTAAGCTGCCTCTCTCTTTTTGAAGTGATAGGCACTGCATTTCTTGATTGCTGAGAAAGCAGCCACAATTAGAAAAAAATCTGTACATTTACTTATGAACTGTTTGTGGTTAAAAATAAGCAAGGACAAACAGCAGGACTGGAAAACGGGTAACATTGCCAGGATACAGTGAATGTCAATGGGATTGTGATTTTACTTGGATAATAGCCATTCACCATGAGACTTGGACAGGAAATGCAACAAAACACAAATCCTAATGAACAGGAGATAAGAGTTCTGATCTTCATTATTGTCTCTGCTAGGCCACTGACCAACAGGCCTTGGAAGAAACCACTCAAGCATGGTCTTGAAAGAGGTTCAGCCAGAACTTTAGAACAGATAAGAAGTGGTAAACAACATAATTTGTCTCCTGGGAAGAAACAAACTTATCTCAGGATGTCTGGCCAGACTTGTGGATATGTGCAATCATTTTTATGGAACATTCAGGGAATGTGCCAAGGGAGGAGAAGGTGAATCAGGATAGAATGTGTCAGAGAATGGAGAGGAGGTGGCCTAAAAAGGAGTCACCAGTGTAAGCTGCAAGACAGTTGGCTTGTTTGGCACAGCCCTGCACCTGATCACTGCTGTCTGTCCTATGTTAAGTCCTACTTGTAATACTCCCTTGTTATACTCCCTACTGAGACCTTACATAAAAGATGTTAAATGTTGTTTTGTATTAAGAAACTTGTATAACAGCATCCTTTTCCAACAGATCTTGAAGTATTACATGCCCTGACATTGTACGATAAGATGATAAGAGGAAGAGCGAAAGAAATCTCAAATCATGCACTTACTTATTCAATGTGAGGTCAAGGATGAATTTAGAGCCAAAGGCCTCAATCTGGAAACTTGCCTGGGCCAGATGTATAGCCTGTAAACAGAAACACACAGTTGTCAAAATATTCACTGAGTTTTATATATAACACATGTGACTGTGAAAAACAGTTACAGAAAATATGCTTATTTCATGAATCTCATGGTCATATGAAAATTTTTACCCTTGTACCAAATTCTGATTCAAAAGCATTTTCCTTTTTAGAGGGAAGTACGTTGTATCTGAAAAGCATGCTTTCAAATACACACTCATCCCTCAAAACAGAAATGAAAACAAAAAGAGAAAAAAGTCATACAAATGTCTATATTTTGCCATAAGCAGATGGCTATGTAATAAAAGCATAAGTAATGTAGTATACTGTTCTTTTAACTAAGTTATTGCAACCATTCCCTATAAAAGACTGAAATAATTAAAGTTATTTGTAATACACACTTTCAAATATGAAAATCACAGCAAGGCTCATATTACACATTATGAAAAACTCCTTCAAAGTAATCCCATCAAAATTAATGGCTTTATACTTGGCACTGTAGCCAAACCAGTATAAAGAATACTGATGTTGGTCAACATACAACAAATCAACATTAGCTTGTCTTGCTTGTCAGGATACTCAGTTCTTGTCAGATAAATTGTATTCTTTATTCTTCTCTATATTGCAATAACTATAGGAAAAGACATTTAAAACATGCTTATCTGTTTTCTAGAAAAATAGGGAGATAAGAGATGATACAAGAACTTCTTTTTGTGAGGACACTGTTCCAGCAGGGTTGAAGAGATTAGATCTGAATTTCATAGTATCTTTCCTGATAATGTTTTAATCAAATCATGCTTACTTATACACTAATTTGATACAGTATTAATAATGACACAAAGTTGGAATATTATGACTAAGCCTGTTAGCCAAAAGACAAAAAACCCCCTATTTTTTACTAAACACCACATGTTTAATATGTCACAGAAAATATACCAAATTCTAGCTAATTTACAGCATCACTTAAATAGTATGAAGGTTGGCTTTTATGGCCCACAGCGCTGTTCTCCTTTGGAAATTTCTCCACAAAGGATAAGCTCCTTATGTTTCTCTTCCATTTTTGCACTACACAAAGGAGCACAAATTTTCATCTTCTCTCTCAGCAAATTTATTCATCATCTTTCAGAAGATTCTTCAATATAATTTTTTTAAGTTGCTATTGTGACTAAAATTAGCTGTGACATTTCCTGTATTACATTATAATTCTTTGCTGCCAGAATTATCATTTCCCTTTTGACAGGGTCACAGAACTTTGTTGTCAAGCTTCTTTTTTCAAAAATAAAAGTCATGTAATTACAAAATATTTTACATACCTTTAATGCCATTAAACAATCTTAGCTAAAGCCTGGTTTTGTTTATTAAAAAAATACAGTAACTCTAAACGAAATTTTTTTAAATTATATTCCTAGCTGATATCTAAAATCATATAGAAGCAAACCAGCACTAAGCTTTCTCTCTATTCTGTTTTTTGGTAAATGTATATTGTTGTCTCACCAATTCACCAATTTGCTAACACTGGCCTGGGAGAACTGAGTTTACAGCTGCTCTGAATCAGCAGAGCAAAACAGTTTAAGTATAAACACAAACAGGCAGCATGATCAGAGAGACTCTGCTAGCATATACTTTAAAAAAAAGAGAAAAGAAAAAAGAAAAAGGGAGAATGTCAAGTTAAATACATGCCTAGTAGGAGAGGTTTTTAGCCCCAAATCAATTTTTTTGAAAGTGAAATTAAGGAACAAGTATCACAAGGAGCTTTCCCAGCACCTGGTCACGACAAAAATCTTATTATGTTTTCAAAACACACATGTATTAATTTAATTTTTTTAGAGCATGGAAATTTGTTACAGGAAAAGGGCTGCAATTAGATTTCTGCCATAAAGATTCCACTTATGAGTTACACAAGCTACTGCTTTGAATCTCCTCCACATGTAACATTTACCTAAAAGGATGTGTGTCTTCATATATATGCCACAAACAAGATTTCAGTGTTAACTATCTGCAAAATTTACAAGAGCATGAACTATTCCATTAAGATCATTCTGAAACAAGAGAAAGCTCTCCCTAGGCATCAGCTACTGATTTTAGTGACAGCTAGATGGATGACTGGTCTGATTTGCTACAGCTTTTCTATTGTCCAATCAAGCCTGTTCAATGATATCTGTGTATCACCCTTCAGTTTTCTGCCATGAAAGATGTATTCTTTATCTTTCTGCAATTTCAAATTATTAAAAGTAGTTTTTATTCTTGGTCTGCAATATCATAAAACCCCTTCCTCTTGTAGAATTACATATAGCAACATTTACTTCTGTGTTTAAAAACACTCCTTGCTATCTAACAGATGCAGCCTGTACACAAAACCAATTGCTGCAAAGCAGCTGACACTAATTTGATGACCTGCAACGTTCTCCCCAAGCTCAGCTGTTACAAAAAGATTTTAAATGCCTGCAGTTTAGCAGGTGAATGCAATACACTGCTCCTACAGCAAATACACATTCTCTTAAATCAGTTTAACAATGGATAACCACCCCCAAAAGATGTAAACCAGAAAGCAGCTGAAGGTAATGAGACTAAATATCTAATCCTGAAACTGATTATTTTACTGCAATAAGTGAGCATAGAAAGCTACCAGTGAATTGTCACCAGGTGTTTTAATCATTACAACCATCATGTACCACAATGATGGGAGGAAATATTTCAGAAAGGTATCTGCAATTCTGTTATCCACCTTATAATTTCACTGTATTCTCTCATCAGCTACTGTGTAATACAAATACCCAAAGCATAATCTGAAATACAGTGTTCTTCTCATTGGCATAGAAATATAAATTCAAATAAGAAGATAATATAGATCAGGACATATTTTGAAGACTATATGTAATTTTCACAGGAAAAGTATTAAACATCATCTTCTTGTACGGCTTGCACACATGCAAATGCTCACACCTGCATATTTACATAAAGAAGAGACCAACTTCCTTTGTCTGTGTTTGCTTATCATCTAAAAACCTGTGCAGACGTTCATGCTTTGACAGCTATAGCCTAATCCAATGGCAAAGCTCCAAAATTATATAAAGTTTTTCTTCAGCAAAGACTTATTGATGATGTATAGAGATGTGGGTTGAAGAAAGGTCTGAGTCTTTCAAATTCTTCCTGTCCTCATATCCAAATTTTAGGAAAAAAAACAAAAGGTTTTTGTTTCCCCCATTCTGGAAACTCAAATTACTGGTGCAGTCATTGTAATAAGAGATTCTTCATACTAGGGACATTCTGAGAGTGCTGTAGCTGCTTATGCAAAGTAATAGCCTCAGGGGTTTTTTTTCCAAGTTAAAAACCCATATGTATAAATAATTTCAATTTCTTTCAAATCAGTCATTAGGTTACAGTATGTTTCAATATAAAAATGGCTGTAATGGGAATCTCAGTTCTACTGATCAATGCCACAACTTGAATCTTTTCATTGTTTTCATTATCACATTTGGGCATCATTTGTTGATAATTCAGTTTTTTCACAATTTCAGGAAACTCACAATCACCACCAAAGAACTACTATATTGGTCTTACTTTCTTCACAGTAAAACTATGCCCAATGCAACAATGGGTTATCCCTTCAAAACTACTAAGTTATGTCATAAGTCTTTAAACAAAAGTAACAGCATTATTTAACTGACTGATGATAGCTTTAATCTTTTGCTATATTCATACAGATACAATCTCCAAAGGACAAGCTCATTGCTTTTAGAAATCTATTTTTGCATACAATTCTGCTGACTAAAATAATGCCCAAAAGCTACCTTTCTCAGTTTAGAAGCTGAGCAAGGGGTTTCATCCCTCCCATTATGGAAATAGAAACGTAAGTCAGATTTAGATGGATTTTTACACCATCAAACCAGTTTTTTGCTCTAGACCTTCATTCTAATAATAGCCTAAGTTCTGTCACAAGTCAACATGACTTACTAGATATTAGTTCATAATCCTGCTTTTAGCTTGTTGGTCTATCCTCAGACCCCATACAGAAAACATTCCCTCTTCCAGCATTTGGTTACATTCTACTGCGTGGTACACCCACCAAAACAACCTTCCACTACTCCCTGGAAATAAAGCATTTCACATGGAAATAGAATACATAAATATCCCAGCACGTGAAAACCGATATTTAAAACATACAGCATTTCAGAAAACCTCCTGCTAATGATTTGTCCCTTGACTTTAACAATAGAGGAGTTACTTTGATGCACTTGAACCCCAAGCCTTGAAGACTGTTCTTTGAACGAAAGATTGTGGGCATGTGAAAAAAGACCCAGGTCTGCCGCTGGAAGCAATCCTATTATTGTGCATCTAAACCCTAGGGGCCAGAACTCACCATTCTCTCCCAGCATGGCAATACTCAGATGCCCTTCTGTAGGAACACTGGCCTCCAAAGCCATATCCCTCTAGAGGAATTTTTTTGTAAGACCCTACAAAGTAGTGCATCCCTATCTTGGGCCATTTTCCTGCAGTACCCAACAAATGCTAGAAAACCTATAAGCTTAATTTATTTCTATTTTGGAACAAGGCATAACAAGTACAAGCGTTGTGCTACCTAATACTTAGGAAATAAAACCTTTTATAGGTTATCGTATAAAGCTCATGAGAGGACCCAGAAGTACCTTTTTTTTAAAAAGGAAGAATTTAAAAAGTTGTAGAAATAACATGCCCCACATTTCAGCTAAGAAACAAAGATCTGTATCTAGTTGAAGTTGGCATAAGAAAGATCTCCTATTCCCAGAAACCAAAGACAGACCAATTTCAATCCTCCTCTTAGTAACTACTGAAGACAGTCAAGATAAGCCTTTTGCATTAATATAAAATTCAATACAGAACAGAAAAAAAAATGCAAAGTACATACAATCTTCCATTTACAAGTAGTGCAAACCAAAGATGCACTACAGAAAGATCAGAAAAAGAGAAAAAAAAAAGGCAAAGCCAGCTGGAATACTACAAAGATTCTACAACAACCTAATACATATAAGTCACATGGACTTCATTCATTATTTTGACCAGTTTTCATTACATGAGAATTAGAAGTTAAAACATGGCCTATAACAGGCAAGTAAAGGAAGACTAACTAGTGCATAGGATTTTTATCTGGATCTCAGTAAGAATTCACATGATGCCAACTCTTAAGAGTTTACCTTTGGTCTTTTGCAAAAAAATGCCTGCTTTTTCTTCAGTACAACTTCCTTTTAAATGGAAAAAGAGTTGTTTTCCTTCATCTTAAGGATGCTTTCCTGCTCAACTTTCATATGCTGCATACTAGAATTCCTGAGACAGCACTGCATCTCAACCTTTAAAGCAAGGCAGCATAGCAAAAATTATTGCATTCACCTGGCAGGAGTATTTTCTTTATGTAAATGACAAACAATTGACCTGATCAGAAACACCTGGAGTTCCACCCCGTGAAAAATAGCTTGAAATAAATCAAACTTTTTGGAGAAATCTTCATATTCAAAAGTACTCTTCCTTATTTTTTCCTCTAGGATCGGCAAAACATTTTTCCTAACACCTCTCTCCTCTCCAAAATTACACTAACAGCTTATAATTATGCATGAAGAGATGGCTTCTTTACAGCTCCTGAAAACTTATGATTCAGAAACTGTCCAGCAGATACAGCTTGCTTTCATATGCATCCAGTTTGAGCTATTTTCCACTCAAAATTTGCTAAGGTTGCCCTGGGCTGTGTTTCTCCAGCAATCTTACTACATTCAAACACCTTGCATTGCAGGATTTTTCCTTCTGCTGGTCACTGTAAGGACTTGCTCCCAGCCTTTTGTGAGAAGTTGTGCCCCATGCAGTCTTCCTGCTAGCTCCTAAAAATCTGGTGTATGTAGCCTGTGAAAATGAACCAAAGCAGTCACCTGGTTCAATAAAGAGATTACCTTCAAAACACTATCTCCACCTGCAGAAGTTTAAAGAGACAGAACACAGGTGACTCAGACCTCTTCATCATGTTTAAGGATTCCTGAGAGCTTCTTCAGAGTGTTTTTATAAATAGATGCTCATTTTTGAGCATTTTGCACTAAAAATAACTTCAGAAGAACTCAAAACCAGCTAGCCTTAATTCAACTGTGAGGAAACAGAATTTAGTGTTTTCAAGCATCAAGTACTTAAAATCTGCTTTTTTAAGAACACAAAGCTAAAATAAAGTGTATACTAAAACTCTGTTCCCCTTGGAGACAGATCACTTTGTCAAAACTATGAACATTTCTTTCTTTTAATAGAGATAAAAAGCTTTTTCCAAAAAGGAGTGAGAGGGTCTTGATCACATACACTTTCTCAATATGATGACATTTCACCAAAAGGGGATAACGAGAACCAGTGCTAAGAAAGTAACTTATTATTTAAGGGGTTTTTATTCTCTGATACACTGTTTTCTCTTCAGTGTTTAATTTCTACCAACATTTCATGAAGAACGTTGCAGACCCTTACTTTTGGGCCATGACTTTTAAAATGTATTTTGAATAATTCTCCATAATTATATTTCTCCAACTTTACCTCTTTCTTCCCAAATGCACACCATTTCCTCTAGTTTCACCCTCTCCTTATAGTGACTCAGCATTTCTGAGGCTTTCAAGGCCTAATCCCACAAACTGGCCATATTACATTATTCTGATCACTATAGGGAAGTGCCACAGAAAGAAGTCTACTTAATGTTATCAGTAGTTAGGGACTGTTTCCACACCATCTGCCTATAAATGGCATATTAAGGTTGACCAGAAAATACAGGTTAAAATGTATAGTCCTAAGAACAACAAAAATATTTTCCCCCAACACTTTCCACTCTATATGTGTATAAGGCTCTCTTAACTTTTTTCACGTGTTATTAAAAAAAATCCTAAATACAGATGTCTTTCTGTACCTAACTATAAAGGTATTTTGGCTACCTTTCTTTATTATCAATGTAAGAGACATCAAAATCTCACAAGTAGGATTTATTACAATATAGTATTTATTTTAATTCTGGGGAAGGATAAAAGCCAATAACAAAAATAATCCTTCCTCTAAGTCAAAACCAATCTCTGGGTAGCTTTTACAATCAATTGCATTGTTTTGTTTATGGGTTGTTTGAGTTATTTTCCTTTTACACCTTCCAGACTTCCCCCAGGTCCCAAACATTGCTCTACAGAGAAGATTATAGCAAATGTTAAACAGAAGAAAATAATACAATAACAAATATTTTAGCTGTTGTAAAGTAGATGAGAGAGCAAAGAAATTACTTCATGCAAGGAAAGGCACAAGATGCAAGTTGGGGTGAAGGTGTCAGGTACAATGATCTGGAAGTAAGACATACAAAAATCCATTCAGACAGTAAACATATTCAACTCTCTCCTTCAATTAAATATAAACAATAGAAATTTCATGCCAGAAAAATGAAGTCAACATAATGTCACTCTCCATGAAGGCTCAGATTAAGGAACTCTTCTGTGGGACAAACTGCAGCATTAGCATTTCCTGTACTTAAAAGGGACAGAGTGAGTAGAAAGAAGATCCACTTTACACAACAGTCAGCAGCAAGCATGCCCAAGGAAATCAATACCAATTCTGTCAGCACCGATTCTGCAGAGCTTTACTCCAACAAGGTAGGGCATAGGAAGGAACAGCAATGTTGTCATGGGCGGTGCTGGGTAAGTGCAGAGATTGGTGGACATTGTCCCCGAAAGATTTCAAAAAACCACAACATACAGCAACATGGAGGAAGCATTATTCCCAAAGGCAAGTCTGCAAACACTTGTAAATCCCTTTCTTCCCAAGAGGAGAACAGCAAGACCTTAGTGTTTTAAAAGAGTGGTCTCACTTGAAAGAATATTAGGTCTGAATGTAGTGTTCTCTTAAGCAGCTCCAGTTTCCAACAAACAAAAAAAGCTTTTCTGTGCCAACCATAACATATTGGTGTATTGCGATGCATCCAAAGGCACACACCAGTATCCATGCTCAATAAGCTAGGAAGCAATCTTTCTTCCTATTAAAACATAAAAACTATACAGCTATCTCAACTTTTTTCCAAAGATTATTCAGTACCTTCTTATTAATCCCACATCTGAAATGGCACATAATCAATATCAACATAAGCACATATAACGTATTAAACTCACTGTCTAAAATTTCAAGAGAAATGCTATTCAAGAGGTAGGAACTCCATTATAGCCAAGTTCTTCAGTAATATCACACACACTGATTTGCTTTGTTGTCCCTTCCCTACCATTAAAAAAAAAAAAAAAAAAAAAAAAAAAAACCCCCAAAACAAACAACTTACTAGCTGCATCCATACAAAATGGAATATTAGATCTTGCCATTGAAAATGAAGAATGCAGGTACTGTTTGACAAAAGAATGGTAACACCTTACAATGGTCTCCACTGGCTGTACAGTGGCAGGAAATGAATGCTGCATTTATTAGGTAGTGCCCAGCACACTCAAAGCTAAGTAACCCATGCTGCAAGTTTAGGATTCCAAAGAAGCTCCCTATGCAGACACTTCTGCAGTCCAGAGCTATTTTGTTTTGTTGATGGCGGAGTACCAAAAGTGAAGATACCGGAATCTATGGTCATTAGCCAAGTCAACTTCACCTAATTCTCATTTTTATCTACCGTGCAGTTTCTGAACCATTCTGAAATTCAAAATAATTATTTTTAAGTTAACACAAGGGAAATTACATTCTTGTTTAATTACACGTACTCCTTTAATTCCTAAAAATTGTGGTAGGGACCACCATTAGTCTTTAATACCTACAGATCAAAACAAACACAGTTTCACATCACATATCACTGTTTTGAAAATTCTGCAGATAAGCCTATTTTTACCCTACCTTGTCATGTTTCTGCTGGTGCCTTGCCCTGGTATCCAGGATGTGGTAAGGGGTTTCAGAGTCTCTGTTAATGTAATAGATTAGTCTTGAAGGCAGTGTGATTTCTTTCTGGATAGCATTGCTGTAGCTGTTATTTTTACTGTTACTGCTGTTACTCTGTTGAAATGTATTCTCTTCATCTGCTGGTACTTCCTCTACACCGCCTGCTGTTTCATTCCAGTGCAGGCCTGGGGAAGAAAGATATGTCAGCCATAAACTCCATGGCAGAATGTGTTTATTTCCATGAAAAAGGTACATATTTTCTTGCAGTTTTCTAACATTTTACTAATTGCTCAAGAAAACAAAAAGATCGCTTACTCATTGGGCTAGATTTGATTCATTTTTCCCACATAAAATGGTTTCAGAAATAACATTTATCTAATTGCATATACATTTTCATATGCAGTCACAGATTATAAATATTTTAATACCTCCCAACCTTCAGGAAGAAAAACCCTCCAACTTAATGGATATGTAGTTACTGTCTACCCCCTCCTGGATAGCTAAATTCTTTCACAAAAAACCAAAAAAAATCCACAAAAAGGTAAGAATACTCCCCGTGTTGCTAACATGCACTGAATTCAAAGTCCATGTGCACTGAATGCTAAACTTCCTATTATGTAAAGGGAATTGATTTCTACTTCTTTTAACTTTGACAAGAGCCCTTTTCTTCAGTAGCAGCTTTTGAAATGAAATCTTGTATCTTTCCTTATTAAAATTTCAAGATAGTCAATCAACGCGATGTAACAACATAACAATATTACAATGTAACGGCAATGTACCAACAATAAAAACATGATGCACAGACAGACTGCATTCAGAGCATTCCACATGTCACCTACATGCAACCAAGAGCAAATAAACAACCAAGCACACACGAAAATCCGACCCCAAGCAGACAAATCAGCGGATCGCCGTCCACATGCGCTGTGACACATACAAAGCCCACCGAAGCTTCCTGTGTCGCATCCCTCACCGGCGTCTTTCCACGCACAGCATCCCTACCCAACAGACTGCAGCACCGGCACCGCACGTACCTCTCTTTTGTATAAGCAAGCAAATGTTAACTGAGCCCCGCGGTTACACACACAGACACGTACACAAAGCTGGGAGCGGGAAGGGAAGAAGGAATGGTTGAGGGGAGGTAGATGTCGCCGGGATTTATCGCGGGGGACGGCGACTGAGGGGCAGCAGACCCCTCAGGCACCCGCAGCCCCGCCATACCCACCGGCGGCCGCTGCAGCCGCGCGGGCCCGGGGACAGGAGGAGCCATGGAGGAGCAGGAGCAGCGAGACGAGGCGGCCGAGGAGCGGCAGGAGCGCGGGGCGGCGGCGGCCGCCGCAGCCAGGCTGCCGCAGGGAGCTGCTGCCGGGCGGCTTCATGGCTCATAGCGCCCCGGAGCGGGGGGGCAGCGCGGCACAGCCCTCACGGTCGGCGGGCTGTGCCCGGGGGACGCGGACGGAGCGGCGCGGGCGGGTCCCCGCAGTGGCACCACCCGTGCGGCTGCTGCCGCTGCTGCTGCCACTGCTGTCGCCACCACCGCGAGGGACACAGCGGCACCTCAGCGCGGGGGCGGGCGGGTCCCCGCAGCGGCACCGCCCGTGCGGCTCCTGCCGCCGCCGTGAGGGACACGCCGGCACCGCCTCGGCACCGCCTCGACACCTCAGCGCGGGGGCGGGCGGCGGCGGCGCGCGCGCACCTTCCGCGCCCGCCCCCGGCCGCGCGGCGCCGCGCACGCGCGCTCGGGCCGAGCCGGGCGGGGCAGCGGCCGCTGTCCGATGTGCTGCTGCCCGAGGGCCCCGGCGGGACGCGGCTCTGCCCGCACCTCCGCGCCGCTCGGACGCGCTCCGCCTGTCGCGGGTGCTGCCGCCCGCTGTGCAGCCGAGAGAGAGGTGCTGCCTGCCGGCGGGGTGAGCGCTGCCAGCTGCGCGCACAGCTGCGCCGGGCCGGAGTCCCGCGGCCGCGGCGGCGCCGAACGGGCTGAAGCGGCAGCTGGGAGCGGGTGCGCCACTGCCCGCGGCGTAGAGCACAGACCTCTCCCCTGACGCGGGCACAGCTGCAACCGGCTGAGGTTAGGAATTATTTTAAAGAACTTTCACGCAGAGTGAAATTACTTTGAAATCCGTCAGGTCTGAGCAAAGTTCGGAAGTCTCCGGAGACACTGAAGAGCAACAGGGGCAGCTTGCTCTCCTGAGAGCAGGGCAGGCCGGTCTTCGCACCCCGGGCACCTCTGCAAGATGAGCTCTTTCAGAGCTGGCGGTTCCCAGCTACTGCAGAGATGCATGAGCAGCCCCTGCTCTGAGTGCTGTGCAGAGCTCCAGGCTTCCCCCTCTCCTCCCTCCCAACGCCTCCAGCTCTGTTCCTTGCACCCCCCGGCGTTCTCTTTGCTCCCTGGGACCCGCTCATCCTTCCTGACTGCAGCTAATCCCTGCAATGAAGGGGGGTGGAGGTGAGAACCAAATGTTACCGAAAAAAGATGTTCATATATAACAAAATGGATGTGTGTACAATAAACCAAGAGGAGGAGTGCAGGGAGGTGCGTGGTCAGATTCTGAGGGGCTGTAAATCTACTCTGCTGTGCTGTGTTCAGGAGCAGACAGTCTGGACCGCAAACAGAAGGACTGGTGCATTTCTGTGCAGTGCGTAGTGTCTCTCATACTTCCAGTCCAGTATGCCTGGGGTGAACCACCAACACGAAGAATAGTTGTGAAGATAAAAATAACTTCAAAGAGATATGAGAAGATGAATCTGCTGTTTTGTATTCATTCCGCAACTTCAGGAGTCAGAAAACCTGAGTTCAGAGACAAGTTTAGATATGGAGTTCTTAGCAAACATTTTGCTCAGCAGACTTCTAATACCCAAGAACAGATATGCTTTATTTTGGTACAAGTCTTGCTGCTGAGGAAATAAAGATGTTTCTCCTTTTTTTTTCTTTTTTTTTTCTTTTTTTTCTTTTTTTTTTGGTCTGGATAGTGCTTTCTATGTGTCAGTTTATGCCTTCTAATCTGAGTCTGCATACCACATGGATTTCCAGAAAGATAGGTAGTGTTCTGTTTCTCATAATTTTCTGTACATTCCAGCCTGACTTCATTATCATTGTTAATTTAGAAAGTATAAGCAGTTTTACAGATCATTACCTTGCAGGCTACTATATAACAATAGTGTTATTAGGTTTTTTAAAAAATTAATTCTGAATTCTCATGCTGGTTAAATAGATGCTGCTTGTGGAAACTCAAACTCTAGGTGTGTAGCAGCAGATAAACACTTTGAAAAGATGGATCCATTGTATTGCCAGGAGTAAAAAAAGTATAAAATGTGCCTTAGGAATTCACTGTTGTCTAGGTCTAATGAGAAAGCTATACCAGTTTTCTACATAAAATGGTCTTCCTTAAATCTCACATTTCCAGGCATTTTCTATGCAGCCCACCCAGCCCAGCTGTTCCTCATCATTAGATATCACTGGAATATTTCAAACAGCAGCTTATGTTTCTTCCCATAAATATATAAACAAAGCAAACGATCAGTTATGTCAGTGCAGTCAGATATAAAATAAATACAATTTAAAATATTTATGAATAATGACAAAAAGAGTAGAATGACCATGACAATTAAAAAAAAAAATCCAGAAACTTCCACCACACACAAGAAACAAGTCTAGCAACAATGAGCACTGAAAACACCTGCTCTCTGAAAGTACTAGGTCTTGCATTTGCTGGCCAGATTTTAAGGGTAAAAAATAATGATTGCCTTTTTGTACAAAGGCCATCTAGGGCAAAGATTTCCTGAAGTTCTTTTAACTCATGTCATATGCAGTTCACACAACATAGTCAACTGAAGATGAAGTGTCCTACTATGAATGACAGCTGCTTTTTCTTTTTCTTTTTTTTTTTTTTAAACTTGCTTTCAACTTTGAAAGACACTATGATAATCCCAGATAAATTGCACTGCAGATGTCTGAAGAAAAAATACCAGAAGCATGGGTTATTGTAGCATCTGTATCCAGTAAAAGGAATTGAAACATCTAAGTCGGAAGCACAGGAAACAGCTGACAGCTGGAATTTCAAGACCGGTTGGGGAGCAAATGTGTACCATGCAAGGTATACACATACTTTCCATCAGGGTGTTAAATAGACCTTACATCACAACTTCAGATGATTGCCCAGAGCTTTCTAATTCCTTCCTCCTTTATCATGGTAGGGGGCAATAAGCACATGGGATGAAATTTTGTAGTGTCACAACTCAAATAAAAAAGGCTTCAGATGCAAAACTGCTAATTATAATCTTGGCTGTTCATATTGATACTCAGGTGGAAGGTGTTGGTCCAGACCCTGTTAACCCAGCCATAAAGACATCAAACTTCCAACACAATCAAATGCTTTTTCTGATATCACCTGAAAAAAATTCTGGTATCACCTGATATCACTTGTCCTGAGAAAATCTCTATGTAAAATGTGGGTTTAAAGAACTTGTTCCTTACAAAGCATAAATAATATTGATCCTTCTGAGAGAGCACAATAAGACACTATCTTACTAGAAAATAAAGATAATTTCTAGCTTTCAACAGTAGTCTCTTATTACCTAATATTTATTTTGAGAATCCATGTAACAAGTCCTGTAACAAATAAGCAAGTGGGATATTCCTGGATACTCCCCATAGACAAAAATTGGTTTTCATTTTAACAGAAAGAGGAATGTTTCTGTTGCAGATGGAATATGAAGGAGACAAGTTCAGGAGATGCAAACATGACTGACTGATTTATCAAAAAATCTTTGCAAGGATGCCATAAGAACAGATCAAATCTACAACAGTGATGATCATTACAGAGGAGTAAAGCATTAGCACAGTCTGTCACCTCGGTAATAACAAGAGCTTCCAGCTGGGCAGCTCCAGACTGACCCTGGCCAATGAAAGGTAGAAACACCACGGGCTGCAGGCAGCCCAGACAACTCAGCAGAAGCAGCTATTGCTGAACTCTGCTCCCAGGGAAGGGCAGTAGTCAAGTCTGATTCTGATTTACTCACATTCCTGCAGCACTAGCAGGCTCAGACAGGGTCCTGCCGTGCTCTGTGCTGTACACACAGGACAAAATGACAGACCACTGTCAAGAGAAATTTCCTTTTAATTTGCAATAGCAAATAGCCCAGCCAATGCTGTAAATAACAGAAGAAATCTAACAGCTCTAGGAGGGGTACCAAGCATGCTGCAAGTCTAAAAAGTGGTAATTACACTGGGGACTTTTAACAATAGAACCTCATTAGCTAGCACATAACCAATGCACACAACCTGTAATCTGCATGCAAAGGGGGGTGGTAGCCATTCTCTATTTCTCAACAGGGGGCTAACAGTGAAGACAAAGCTGTACTGAAACTTCATGCCACCCGTATTTCCTTTCGTTGTATCATATGCAGTGTAAGTATGGATAATTTATACCGAGAAGAAACCTGGTAATTGCAATGAACAATGCATTGCATTAGCATAACTGGTTTTAATCATTCATGTTTGAATACTCACCAATTCTCCATGCTCAGCTATTCTTAAACAGCTACTCAGTAAGTAGCGTAAAAGAGAATATAGCTGTCAGAATTTTTTGTAATTATATGACCATCTCTTCCTGCACATCCCACCACCTAACAATTCAGCAGCAACACAGTATTTAGGCAGAAAAATCGGTACTTTCCATTTATTCTGTTTATTTTAGCCTCTTTTTGGTAACTGAGGGGGCAGGAAATGTGAGAAACACATGAGACAGATGCAGGAAACAGAGCACTGACTCTAGATTGTTCAGAAGCAAACATCACTTTCCAATCTGTAGATCTAACAGAATTGGGTTTCTATTACCCTTCACTTTTCCATCTTTATTTCAACTTCATACACTTTAGAGGAAGAGCTTTCTCCTGGTACTTCATGGTTCAACAGAGCCCTAAAAACAGCTTTCCTGCCTATGTACAATAGTAGGACTATGTACAATATTGGGCAAAACACTATTTTAAACACAGTGATACTGTAGAATAAAATACAGTAAAAAATGTCACTTTTCCCTCAGAACTGTCACTCATTTACTGAGATCTGTGTGCACATCTTCATTAATAACTCTGCTCACCAGTGGTACTGCACAAATGAACTCTTTTGTGAGTACTGCCTGTTCCAGCACTCCAGGGTAGAATATACACAGTAATTAGGATATACTTGCCAGCCCTCTCCCCTTAACACTGTGAAATGTTAATGTTAAGGTCAAGTGAAAAAAAGTAAAATGATAAAAGAATATATCTTACCAGTGTTCAGCAGGGAAGAAAAGGGAGCACAGCTGTGCTGCTAGTAGCAAATGGGTCAGAGGGTTTATTAATTGCAGTTCAAAACGGCATCCAGGTGAACCTTAAAATCAATCATTTAATTCTGGATGCAGGAAAAATTATTTTGAATAAACGTGCCAGACTAATTTCAGAATTAATTCACTGTGTCCTCCTGTATAATTAATTAAGCCTTCATAGCCAAAGGATTTTCCAAAGCTGTTTAGTAGGATTCCTCAGCAGCACGTAAGCAACTGCATGTAAGAAATTGTACACAAGACACTGCAGTGGGAGTTTATGCCATCAATGGAAATATTCTCATACTAAAAACTCCGATTATTCACCATATTGTCCAAATTATTACTGAGAGAGAGAGCAGCAGCAGAAACATGCTGGTCAATGAGGCTACCTAGAACACATTTGTCAACTGTTCTGTTACAGATATACTTAGTAACTAAAACACATGCTACCAGTAGGGAAAAAAAGGCTGCTCTTCAAATAAGCAAGCACTTCTAACTCTGGCTGTGGCAGCAGCCTGCTCCTTGCTAGCTTGTTTCATTCTTGTGAGGTAAAATGTAAAAATAGTGTCAAGAAAGCAAGATGGGGTGGCAGGGGAAATCTTACTTAGATATGTACTTTGATTTATATATCCTTCAAAATAAACACATGGAGTTTACATCCCAAGCTGATCAAACATTTCCGAGTGGTAGGTTCTAAAAAAGCCAGATTGCAGCTATTCCAGTGCAGCTTTGGAAGGGAGAGGGATGATGTCATCACTCATTCCCTGACACACTGGCACAGGGGAGAAGAGGACTGCAAGGGATTTCTGGAATCATCAAGTCCAGCCCCTGGCCATACCACTGCACGGTTCATTCCACACATTGCCTTCAAGAGTAACTGGGGAGTTTGTCCTTCTCCTACCACTGGAAGGCTGTTTCAGAAGCTCATGGTTAGAACCACTAAGCAATCCTCCTCCTTCCCAGACTAAATTTATTCATGCCCAGCAGAAACCCATTTGTTCTTGTGCCCCTGTTTTGTTCCTGAGGCAACACCAGCACTAATAGCTCATTCCCTCTACTGGTAGAAAGGGCCAGGCTCTCAAAGCTCACAGCATGTAAGCCCAAGTGATAAGTGAAAATTTCATGAGACTGAAGTTGAAAATATCCTTCAGCACAGAGAGACCCCAAAGAGTAAAAGCTGCATTAGCCTGAGAAGCAGAAGGAATGTGGCCATGCCAGTACAACACATGCTTGAGCTACTAAACCTCACTGGGAAAAGGAACTTACTATCTATAGTTACTAGTGCTTGGAGGATGGTTCACCGGGTGTGGACACACAGAATTTAAAGGTGTTACAGTTGCTTTGCTAATGTTCACCCCAAAATAGAAATATTCTTCCTTCAATATTTGGCAGGTGCTGAGGTGTGCTCAGGTACAGAGTCTTGCATTCAAGAGAGGCACCTGTGCTGCTGCTGTCATCACTGCTGTCATACTATGCTATAAAAGGTAGGTAAAAATGCTGAGAAATGGCAATGTTCATCACATGAGGAAAATCCTGGTGTTTCCAAAAAATGCAGCTCTATGAAACAGGCAGGGAAAAAAAAAACCAAAAAAACCAAACCAAAACCTGCTATATCCAATTAGGTACCCTGCCTTTTCTTCATAGACAAATTTGGACCAGTTTCCCTGCTCTTTCCCTAATTAGGCATGGCAATGAATCAGACATGAAACCCGCTACCCTAAAAGATTCCTATTTGATGCTGTATGTAAGCCTTGGCACTGATTCCCCTAAAGAGCCTAAAACATTTAACCATCATTTCTCAAGAGACATGATCTGAATTTTAAGAAAAATGAGTGCAAAGTATTATCAAATTGTTGCACTAAAGCCTTAGGGTGTCCCCAACACCCCAAATGAGTTATATATGAGTTACTAAAATACAGTTTTTATCACAAAAATATCTTGCAATATTAGACATGGATCACAGATTGGTGTGTTATGATCCCCACACCAAAGATCTTCTAAACTAATTTCCTTATAAGTTTTATATACAACCAAAGAAAGTCCTCTTTCAGCTTCTCCCTGCCAGTCATTCTGGACCCATGGATTCCCAGATCTTAGAGGTTAGTCACAGATTTGGTCATTCTCATGACCCATCTGTCAAAGAGAGCATCAACATAGTTGTTTCATAACATTACATCAAAATTACGCACAGATCCCAGTGAATGTTTTGCATAATTTCTGCTATTAATTTCTTGCTGCCTAAGGAAGCCCAAGTAAATTTGCAATCTCCCAAAGCACAGAAAAGATCACGACCCAACAATATTTTACTGCTTTACCAGACTCGAGCTGCCAGTGCCATAATGCAGCAGATAATTCAGAGGTTTACTCCTTCTGCTTTATCATCTTTGTACAAATGCAAATAAGATCCAAAAAGTCTTTCCCCAATGGAGTATGCACCCCTCAGGCTTCATGTTAATTTTCTGGACAAAAATCTCAGCCACAAATCTTTAGAGCACAAAAAAAACCCCTGAAGTCCTCACCACCATGAAAAAGGGTACTCCTCTTTCACACCCACAGGAGCCACACACAGCCCTCCCATGTGGATTGTCATGTCAAGAACCCACTCCTGGGGGATGTGAAATTACGTCCTTTACCCCGCTGCTTTCATTTCTCCTTTCACCCACATGAACTCACACTTAGTCACCCTTCAAAGATCTTATTATTTCTCTAGAAGCATATGTTCCCCATGGTTTTCTGGAATTGCTTACCCCACTAGTTAACCACAAGTTTAAACACACGTTATTATTTGTTGTTACTATGGAAATGTAGCATGTTTTTTTAGGCATCTTTGGAAATTAAAGAAGCACTATTTTACCCTGCACGGAGTATCTTTGTAGCATACATGATTGAAAAACTGCTACTTTTCCTATACCCCCCACTAGCAAGAACAGGTTATTATTCAAAACCCATAGTTCAAAAATAAATTTTTCTATTATTTCTTATAAAACTGCTTGTTATGAGGAATTAATTAATTTGCTTTTCTCTCTTAAATTCCATCCATATATTATAACTAAGAAATGCTCCAGCATTAACCACCTTTCAGTTCCTCGTCTCTTCATCCCATTTTTTACATATGGACATCAGAAGTCCCATAAATAAAGAAGAAGGCAGCTTCTTTTCTCAAGGTTGTTGCCTTGAGAAACCAAAGGCCTCAATGTTTAATGATGGCAGAACAATTTCTTGATGCAGATGAGCACAAGGGGCATGGCACAGCTGTCTGTGCACACAGGGGCCAGCTACTGCTCGAAGAGAAGACATCTCCAAAAGCAGTCCATATCTATAATTCAGGTTTAGTTGCACCATTTACAGTATCACAGTCCAAGAATTTCACATAAATAATAAGAAAACCATAGGAATGTGTTAACTTGCAGCAGAAAATGTTTGCTTACTGCAAGCAACTCCAGAAAATTAGCTGTTCCTACTTGTAGCTGAAAAGGACCAGTTTGCTGATAATCAAAGCATTGCAAGCATCGAGTACCTAAACAAGAACCAAAATTTAAAAAAACATCTCACTGCTGATGAAATGGGATTTCAGACCAAATAGTTTTCCCATATCAAATACATACACAAAACTTGGATCGTAGGACCGCAAAATAAAGTATTTACTCAGAGAAACTTGAATTATCCTTCATTTTTATTACAGTTCTCATGTGCTGATACTGCACGTGGGGCTTGAATTGCAAAAGAATTTCTTAAATGCATAAACAAATATGCTTCAGCTGGCAGAGCTTGGTGGATTGGAGCATTAAACAGTAGGTAGACATTGCCCAAAGGTACAAAACATATCAACTACACAGTCTAAAGGACAGTATGACCTCTGCTGGCCAAAGGCATTTCAAGGCCCTTCTCACTGGACAGTGTTTTCCTGCCTGTTTTGGGGGCTTTTTAAAAACATTATTTTAGCCCCATCCCAAAATTTATGGTGCTCTCCAACATAGTTGCATAATCCATGAAACTTCCAAAGAGAGGTTTACCAAAGAGATCCTGCTGAGCACAAAATGTCTCTTTTTGCTCATTCTGCTTACAGATAAATTGACTTTTCTTATAGAAGAGCAAACTGCTCTTAAACAGCCTTTACCACCCATTGATTCAGGCTCTGCTTAAGCAATACAACAGTATATCACACCATAATACCACCTACAAACTCTAAGAGGGAAATAACCATAGCTGAATGGATGAGGACAAGGAGCATCACTGTAATAAAATAATAAAATAATTCCTAGATCAAAACCAATGTGATCAGAATTGTAGCATTTCTTTTGCATTATATTGCTAAGTAACAATCACAAGAAACTCATGCAATTCTATTTCTGTTTCAGGAAGTCTGGCCTCTCAATAGTTCAATTCAAAATGTCATAATGTTTTATGCTGGCTAAAAAATGACCTTATTTTCTTGAGCCTAATTGTTTTAAATCTGACTTTCCCAAATCTGTGCTGCAGCCCAGCATCCAGACCAGTGTAAAAGAGCACTGGTTACCTCCTAGGAGGTACCACACTTGAAACCTCTCTCTCTCTGGTTTTCAAGTGAATGTAGCTATTTCTATTTTGAGAGCAGCCCTTATAGATATGGGCGTATGGTAACAGCCCTCAGTCTGGGCTTAGATAAGATACAAATAGTCTTCCAGTGACATTTAAATCCAGGTTGCCGGAACCCTTTTTGGTCACAGACAAATGTGTTAAGGCAACCAGTTGTAGAGCCAAAACTACAATCTGTACTGGAAGCACTAATGTGCTTATCCAGTCAGGGTAGAAAATGTTATTTGGCTGATATGAGCTGTCATGCAGCTGAACTGAGAGCTCAAATTTAAAATATTCATCATTATCCTAGCAATCTTATCATCCCCTCCCTTCTTCAAGAGAGCAATGAAGAAACAGCCTTACATTTTCAGAGGTAACTGTTTTACAGAGGGAACATCTTTTGTTGCCAAGCCTGAGTCATCCCTACAGACTCATTTCTCGAAGAAGCATGCACATAGAACTGACAGCTGATCACAAACCATCTCCCAACTTCCCTAAAATCTTACCGGTTTTAAAGCAACCTAGTAAAATTAAGACACAGTAACCTTTTCTTTATAGTGGCAAATATTAATAAAACTCTCTGTTACAGTAGTTATGAAAAGGGAAGACTTTCTTATTCATAAAAGTAGGTCACTGAGGAAATAATGTGCTCACATAGCAGGAGTGTGCAGATAGCATATTTGCCAGCTTGCTACCACAGCCTGGACTGCCCCGTTTGCATCTCAGCTGCTCCCAGCACAGTTCTGGCATTGGACCATGCAGGGCTCCCAGCAGCAGCAACACAGACCAGGAGCAATGATCCTGAGCCTGAGAGCTTACCCAGGCATTGCTGTGAGCAGAAATGAGATCTTGAGGGGCAAGTGAAGTGAGTCAGCACAGAAGCTTTTAGCAGTTGGTATGTTAAGAGTATTAAGATGGTAAATAGCAAGTGGTAATGACTTTAACTTCTAAAAAGCACAGATATTGGATAAATAATAATCTTCCTTCAGGGTTTCTTCTGGCTGATGCTGCCATATCAGCAGACCATGCCAGTATTGCCCACATAAACTGAGCAGGGTGATTCTCTCAGCTGGCCTGTTGCCACAGAGGAGCTCT
This sequence comes from Brachypodius melanocephalos, assembly GCA_013398615.1. Taxonomy (NCBI): domain Eukaryota; kingdom Metazoa; phylum Chordata; class Aves; order Passeriformes; family Pycnonotidae; genus Brachypodius; species Brachypodius melanocephalos. The sequence goes on along the minus strand of VZSR01000028.1, from coordinate 2,018,987 downwards.
AGGTGCTGGGATGACAAATGTCATCAACCTTCTGGAGACAGGCTTGGGCAGGGGGACTTAATTGGTGAGAATGTATTTGGCAGAGTTAAGTTCCTGGGTAAAACATTGATGATGCACTGGGAAAATTGCTAAACACCACACCAAGACCTGCATGGTTTGGGTCTGAAGGCCTTTGCTGGAAACACAAAGACAAAGGAGGCCCTTGGGTGGCTGGTTCCCTCCTACCAGCCCAGAAGGCTCTCCACCACACACTCACAGGTAAGTACATGGGTCAGGCACATGGCCATCTTCAGGCTCTTCTTTGGAGAAAATCTCACCACCAGTGAAGATGCCAGTCAGCAGCTCTCTGAATTTCCCTGCTCCTGGCCAGATCAGGCAGGAGCAGCTCCACAGCAGAATCGCTGTTGCAGCCAGGTCACCTTTCACACTCACTGCCATGCTGAGTGGTGGGGCAGGGGCAGGTAAGGGCTCAGGAAAGGCAGGAGCTGGGCAAGGACAGCCAGATCTCAGCGGGTACTAGGACAAGAGCTGTCTCCTTTTGTCTTTCTCATCCTTGGCTTCCTGTCATGTCGCTGTTGGAAATGAGGCAGCTGCGAACAAGGACCTTGGATCAACACTAGGGGTGCCTTCCCCATTTGTACAGCTCCAGAAGGACCTGAGCTCTCTGAGTTACTTTCATGGTAGGAAGGTCTCCGGTTTCATTGAGTGATTTTCCCATGTCGGGCAAGCAGTTTTTTCTGACCTTTTTCTGGCTCCTTTGCTGCAATGCTTCACTGTCGATTCAATGAAACTGCAAATAATGAGATAAGAAGTGCCAAATGCTCATCTGGTAACTCTCCTACCACATCTTTTACAGGTCTCAGATGGCTGTGTCAGGAGGAGACAGAGATATCCTCTGCTGCCTTTCCTGAAAACTGATTCTGTTTTGATGAAAGCAGTTGTAATCTCTTCTCACTTATCCTGCCAAACCCAAGCTCCACCCAGCATGAATCCTTGGTATGATCTGCATTAGGCTGCCAGCAAGGCCTGCTACTTTTCCAACTGACATTTGGAGATAGTAGAGATTTCTTACTTTCTTTTTCTTTTTTTTTTTTACAGTAAAGATGTCCTCAAGGAATTTACAAGGAGATCTTTCCATTGCATTCTCCAGCAGACATTTCTGCCCCAATAGGAAAGGCAGCTGAATGTCTAGAAGGCTCATTGCTCAAGGCATATAGCAATTAGCATTCCTTGTGCCAGGAGGGAGAGGATTAGACTCTCCCCAGCCATCTGCCGAATATGCCTTGCCAATGTCAGAAGAGCATTTTGCTATATAAACAGCACAAAGCATATAGCCATACCCAATTTTGAAATTTAGTAATTTTCCATTGAAAATAAAATCTGGTTTTGCACAGTGCAAAGAGGAAAAGTGGGAATACAACACAGCATAGTAAGACACTGAAAGTGATGTTATTGAATCTTAAATTTTAATTTTGGGCACACTGACGGTAGTTAAAAATGGCCATGTAATGCAAGTTCTCAGAGATTTCACAAACCACCTTCATGACATCCATACTTGTTCAGCACACTTTCATGGTTAACCTGCTGAACAGGAAAATTGGAACAGGCATGTGAAATGCAAAACAGGGGCTTCTAAATTTATTTGGAAAAGTAATGCTGTAGGGCCTTGGAAGACGAGACACCAAAGTTCTCTCAACTCTAATCATTACACCATCCTTCACCAAAATATCTTCAGTTACAACAGACAAGTTGCACTCTGCAGAAAGATAATTCCATTTTCGAGTGGATTTTGATACATTCTTGCATTATGTTTCACTACAGTTTGGAGCAAAACAGACTTGTTTTGTTTTCAGTTGCCTACCAAAGAGGATGGAGCTCCAGCTCTGGAAGAGCCTACGTCTTTCCTGTCTGGAAGCTGAGCTGCTCAGGATCTGGCAGACATCACTACAGACACTTCTCCATGCCTGTCCACTAGCCCAGGATTTGGGATTTATGGATAACAAGTACATTGGTATACTCCAGGTAAATCATGGAGAACTTGGGAGTAAGGACTTCCAAATATTTAGTTGACAGTAATCCACTTAGCTATGCCCCTACAGCTGGACTTTTCTCCTGTCAGGCCTTCAAGCAAAACAAGATCTCAGTGCTTCTCTACCTGCAGCCCCTATTGCAAGTGATGGAAAAAGCAGAAGAGAAAGAAGATGACATACAGCCTACTGCCAACCCATGCCTTGTGTCAAGGCAGAAAATACTTATCAGTAAATTAAGATTTAAATACCAGTTTTCCCCTTCCCTCAATATTCACAGCCTACTAGCTGTGTCCTGAAATTTAATACAAACTTACCAAGAGCTGCTATGCAACCTCAACATCCACTGGCTTCAGAAGCAGAATACCAAATACACTGCAAGCACCAAACCTGGATGGAGTTTTATGCCTAAAAAGAATGCTTTCTAAATCTAATTTTTGTAATTCCTTTAAAATCTGTACAACAGCTCTGTTAGGCTTCATGAGCCTTGTCACAAGTACAAGCCTTCACACTGGCACATTTTAAAAATAACGAGTGAGTAAGATCTTGTTCTCATTTCTATAAAAACTCCCCTACTGATGATAAAAACTGGTTAATAATTTAACAAAGTAATCCAAGTGTTCTAAAAGTGGTACAGAGCTGTTTATATTTCAAAGAAAATGCTTAGTTATAGATTAATCTGTGAGAGAAATCTGTTATTTAATGCAGAAAACCCTCCCAAAACCATTTGCATAGACTCCTAAGATCACCTCCCCATGGGTAACTACAGTCTACTGGCTCCTTATGCTGTCTAACTCTCATGTTCAGAGAATGGCTCTGCAGAGAAAAGGCTGGCTGCTCACAGACGGAAATATCCACTGGCCTTAGTGTACTTCAGCCTACGTAATCCAGATCTAATTCCACAATTTTACCCAGGCCCCTACAAAGCAGTAAGAAAAGTTGAGTCCTTCCAATACTGATATATTCATCTATAACTCAGAAAGAATTGGAGGGTTTGTGTTTCTTTTGTGGATTTGGGAAAGTTGCTTGACCCCACATGATCAAGGATCTCCATTTATGTTGAATGCCATTTTTATTGATATTCATTTCAGGTTACCTAGGGCCTGATCCTCATAAATATGAAGCAAATACTTGGACCAGCATCCAAGCCATTCAAACTTCTAGCATTAGTCAGCATGCATTTTGCTTTGAAACGGAAGGAGGTCAAAACTAGTGAGCACGTTTAAAGTATTTCTCTCAAGCATTTTACCTTGCCTCATTTTTCTACCCTTTAAAACAAGCATAATACCAGTTTCTTACTAAGAAATACTTTCAAGATAAACAACTAATTGGAAATTATTGAAAATACAAAAAATAAATATGAATAATTGTATTAGTGCATCCCCCCATCCCTCACAATTCATCTTACAGATAAAGTATAAAAATATTTTTCAGTGTTTGCGACTTACACCTATATTCTAAAATTTTATAATTTAACAGAGTCTTTTGTTTTGGTTTTTAAAATGTATTAATTTTTATTTTTGAGACAAGTCCAAATTTTAAAGCCAAATCTATGTATATGGAATACTGAGCTTCTGGATAGCTGAAAGTGAAGCCTGAAAGAAAAATTACAGTTCCAAGGCATTTTCTAATTTGGTTTATAAATAGATGGCTTTGACATGCCACTCACAAAAACAAAGCTATAGTTAGCTTTCCTGGAGCAGCTGCACAGCTGGGAGGAGAACATAGGCAGCGCAGTCGCCTGTGTTGTGATACATGCTATCAAAGCACCAGTTAACAACACAGGAAGAATTAGCATTTTGGCTTGAGGCAGAGAGATAGGAAGTGGTCTTTGATTCTACACTATCCAACACGTAAGCCACTGAAGAAAAGCAAGCTAAATAGATCCTAATTGGAAAGAGCAGGTAAGAAACTGGAACGCAACTCAACTTCTTGAGTCAGGCAGGGAGACTCATGGGGAAACGACTGCGTGCTGTGGTTGTGAAGCTTTTCCTCTACTGATAACTGTGTATCAAATAATTCATATATTTAAGTAAAATGAACAAATATTCGTGGAGTAGGAATAGTGGACTGGATACCTCAGGGAATGGCACATCACGCTTGGGACCTGACCCAGGCTCCTTCCTGAAGGTCTTTGCGTTGACACCAGGTGATTTCAGCCCAGCCACACGGGTGAATATTCTGCCATCCCTGCGGCGCTCTGCCTCTGAATCAGCACAAAATGTTACACATTTCAGATACAGCTCGGAAGTAGGTCCCCTTGAGCTGACAGAAGCCTGCTGATGACAGAAGTGAGCTCTTAGATGATCTGGGCTGTAACTTACTGAATTAATGTCCTATTGCCCTCCCTCAACTAGAACAGACACAGCAACGTTAAAGTTTCTTTCGTATTTATTAAATTCACATATTCAAACTGCAACATTAAGATTCACATCCAAACTTACAGAAATCTCAGTTACTCCAACATAATTTCTTTCAAATCCATCTTTCAACTAGATTTCTCCTAACTGACAAACAAGCCCAGTACACGCACAAATAGGAATGGATAAAACCTTGTGATGTGACATCACATAGTGAATGCCATCATAAAGGCCTTTCATACTATATACAACAATTTTTATTAATCAAGAAGAGTGTTTCCAGCCTCTTAGTACTTCTTCCAACATTAATTTTCAGTGTGGTAGGTGTGTATTTTGCAATTGCAAGAGAAATTTAATGTGTCTTAAGTGGCATAATACCAAGAGGCTGAAAAAGAGCAATTATCCTCCTACAGCCTGCTTACAAAAATGACATCTGAGATGCTACATGACCTTCGCTTACAGCAAGTCCATGAAGTTTAAATATTTACTTTAAATAAAAATAAAAACTACCACAACCTTTCCTCAACAAAGCAGCCATTCTTAGCACACAAATACCTTAATAATTCACCATGTAGAAAGAAAATTTTTCTTCCTTGAAAGTACAAAGCTGATACTATGATACAAATGGTAGTCTTCTTCACTTCTAAGTTTTAAAAACAGGAAAATGAAAGTTAAAACCAAGTGAACTTGTGCTTGAGTTTTACTGCTCCGTCCTTTCAAATCCACTTATAGATTGAGAACTTCGACTGTCAAAACATTGCTAAAAGTACAAAGTAACTCTTTAAAACAGTGCTGAAGAAAGAAGAACTCAAAGCCACCATAACTTAAGTATCTCACATAAAATTTCAGTGAGTTGCAGACTCATGCTTTCCCCACCTCTTCAGATGTAATTAAAGACTTTACCAACTTTCACACAAATTGATGATGGGGTGCTCAGATTTACACGTCGCTTTTTGGTAAACATTAATTATTTCCCCCTAAAAATTTAAATAAGTATATAAACAAAGAGAAGACACAGCACTCTCGTTCTATCTAAGATGGAGTAAGACAAAGAACTTAGACTGATGACAGAGACATGCCACAGTATTCAAACAAAAAGAAAATTAAAACAAAATGCCCGCATAAAGATAAGTTTAAGCATAAAAGGATGGACAAACATAGCAAGCTGTCATACTGGGAATGTTTGTAACTTCATCTCTCTGATATCTGACACAAATTTATCAAGGTTTTGTTCACGGCAAATTTAGGAGAGAGTGCAGTGGCAAAATGTGCTAATCTAATGTTAATCTTCTAACAGTTCTGCAAGATTTTTAATCTACATACCTATATTTTTACAGACTTGACATCCCTTATCCTTAAGAAAGGAGATAAAGTGACAAAGTAATAAAAGCCTGGGTTTTTGCACAGTGCCACTAGCCTGCTTTGGAGAAGGCAATGGCAGCAAAAGTCAGCAAAAGAGGGCTCTTTTAACTCCTGTTCCTCCAGCCCTCCTGCTGCTAAAAGCTATTTAATCTAATTATCAGCAGTGGGACACCAAACAAAGGCTCTTTATGAACACAGGCAAGAAAGTCCTTACAAAAGAAAGAAGCAAAACAAACAATAAGAAATTTATAGTGTAAAAAAGCCGTAACAAAATAAGCCACAGCAAGTTACCCTGAATGCCATGTTAGTAAAATAGTTATCAAACCAAATTAATACTAAGCCAGTTAGAGCAAAATCTTGGACTCAATGTAAAACAATACAGAAGTCTCAATCAAGAGCAAATGGAGCTAAAAAAAAACAGGAAAAAAAAAACTTCATTAAGAGAGCACAGGTAAGAAGTGTAGAGACTTGTAACAAAATTGTAATTGTAGCACCTAAGTATGAAGTTTTAGATTTGCAGTCAGCAAACCCATATAACTCCAAATATTCAAGAGAACAAAGGAAAAATCTAGTGGAGAGAAAGAAAAAATAACAAAAATGCAAACAACCCAACTCCTGTAGGATAAAAAGAAGGATCAAGCCTGAGAAAGTTGGCTTAAAGGACTCAATTTGCCACAGAAGCCAGGTAAACCCAGGAAAACAAAACCTCACACAGGTCCTCACTGGCACCTTCACCTTTATGAGCTGGGCTTCCTGCTTGAAGAAAATCTTCCCTGGAACAGCTGGGCAAGGGTGTCAGTGCCAGCTGTTCCCAAAAGCCCCTGTGGACAGTGCCAGCACACCGAGGGACACGTGGCACAAACGCTTGTCCAGCTGCCACCCAGGGAAAAACGTGCAGAGCACGGTGAAAGGACAAGACACAGTGAGCACAAACTGAAACACAAGAAAGTGTTAAAACAGAGATAAAAACTTTTTAACTCTGAGGGTGTGGGTGGCCAGGTGCTGGAGCTGGTTACCCGGGAAGGCTGTGAAATGTCCGTGCTCAGAGATGCTCAGAATCCGTGGGATGTGGCTGGCCCTGAGCAGCCTGCTCCAGCTGAGCCTGCTGTGAGCAGGGAACTGGAGCAGATGGTCACCAGAGGTGCCTGCCAACCTCAGCCCTTACTGCGCTTCTGTGAGCCATGGGGAGATGGAGGGAACACAAGGCTTGCCAAAGTATAAGTCAGGGTTTTGTTGTTTCCCCACACATGCACTAGAATTTGAGTGTCTCACAGGAAAAACTGGTTGAAAATGGTTTCGACCCGTTTTCTCCTGTGAATTAAAAAAGGTTGTTTCCCAACATACTGTAGAGCTCAATGAAATAAAGTAAAAGAGGGGAGCTGACCCACTGGCTGCATAGGGAGCTCGAGAAGGATGGGGTGGGCAATAAAACAAGACCAAAGGACGAGGGCCAGGCAGGGGTGCTTGGCTCCCCTTTACAGCTTCCATGAAAAGGCAGAGGTAGCTGTGAAGGCATATGCAATAACTACATAATTACATAAAACCACCTTCGTGATACAGTCAAATGACACTCATCACACCCTGCTCTGAGAAAATAAAGATGGAGAACTCTGCATTGCAGATGAATTCTTATTTTAAAATGGTGGAGCGTGAGGGAGGAAAAATAGAAATTTGCTAAGCACCGAAAAAGTGAGTAGTCTCTGTATAATTGGAAATAAAAATACATAAAATACTTTTTCATTAGTGCTCTCTTTTGAACTCTAGAAATAAAAAATATTATGCTTATCAATGACAAATACACATTTATATACACAAAAACATAAATGTATCCATGCATTTAAAAAAATAATTTAACATTAATGTCTAAAATAAGAATAATACCGAAGATAATTTTGATATTAAATATTTAGGAGTTCTTTACATCCACAGAAAGTGCTGTATGAACAGTAACTAATTGTGGTAGGTAAAAATATGCTGACTTTGACTCCATTCTCACCGACTCCAGATTCAATCAGAACTAGAGTATGTAGGCAATAACTCAGGAAATCACAATTTGCTAGAATGGATCAAAAAATTAAAGCACTAGACACATTTAGAAATCCACAAAATAACTGTCACCAAAAGGTCAGTATGTTTATTTTTTCATTATGTGCAGATTGCATCTAATGCCAACAAAATGAAAAGTGTTTCTATCATCATTTGGGCAACTCATCATCAGACCTGCTGGTAGCCATGTACTGCCTTACAACTTTTCTCTTTAGCCTTCAAAAGGAGGTACATGCACAATCTTTGTTATAAACATTTCTCCCCTCTTACCAGTGGCTGAAAGTATGAAACAAGCAGCAGTAAAGAGAAGTATTATCCATGCATTAAGCACATAGAAGTAACATACCAGAAGAATGAGTGACAGACTCTGAGCTGCACCACTACAGGAGTAGATGGATTTTGACAACTGTTTGCCAAGGTTCAGATAAAATAAACACTAAAAAAACAAACCAACCCCTCGTCAAAGCTGAAATTAATTGATCTAGTTCCAATCTAAAATACATATTGAAGTCTTATGCATCACTTCTACCTCCCTCTTCATCTTAAACTTTCAGTGTAACAAAAAGCAAGTCATACACATGCCTTGCATCCACAAGGGATGGAACAGGCATGCCAAGGATGCTGCCTTCAGCTTCTCTGTTCATTCTTACAGCACAATCTTCAGGCCAGCACAGTATTTAAGCTCCCTGCATGAGCTAGCAAGGGTGTATTTTGATTCTGCAACTTTTTTTGTACAATATTAATCATAACTCAGTAAGCTATAATCAGCATTTTCAGATGCACCAGTGGCAACATTAATGCAGTATGACACAGCAAATACAAGCTGACCAGCTTTAAAATATTGAAGTACAATTATATTTGAGGATGTGTGATACTGAAAAACCTGTTTATGAATCCCAGTATTTGGGGAAAGCTGTTTTTCAGTTTTCCTTAAGGGTAGAACACTGACAAAAAAGAACCTAAGTTTAGAAACGCTGAAACTGTTAAATCACAAACTGCAATAATGATGTGTTCGTATGTTTCGTAAGAAATGCTTCTGCACTCCAAGAAAATAATTATGACTTCCAGAACCATCAAAACACAATAATTGTAACACTAATTACTCCAGTGAATCCCAAGCCAACAATAGCTATGCTATTGATTGCAGCATAACTCTCAAACACACCAATCTGAACTGGATGTCCCTTATATATTCCATAAGCATATTGTTAATTGCTTTTATTTCCCATGAAAGAACAATCACCTGACTTAAACTTTGATTATAGTATCATGTTTGTAACTCCACGCTTAGATGGTTGAACGATTATTTCTTTAGTTAATCATTATTTGATAGCACAGTTTTAACTTTATTCAGCCAACTACGTGGCTATTTTCAAGTATGGACTGAAAACTGCCAAGTGTGCCCTGAAATTTTAAGACTTACTTTAGCCTCAGGAAACTACATGCCTCTGCCTCTCAGCCACTTACTGTTCTGACACATTGTGTGCACTGCTCCTGCAAAAGATCACACTGGTTTGAAGAGGCACTGCTACAAACAGCAAATGACTACCAAATTTATAAAACAAGGTATTATACTGTTCAAGGCATTCCAGTCATCTGTTTACTTAAAAATAAACTCTTAAAGTGTACTCTTAGAAGTATTGTTGCGCTCAGTTTTGAACAGAGTTCTGCCTGCATTAATTTGGTCTATGATTACAGAGGCCAAACTGTTTTGCATAAAGTAGAAAGCTGCTTATTTATGACTACAATACCTCCAGCCCCTGCCCTCATATAGTATGTGCACATTCTCAAAAAACTCTTAATGACTAAGCTCTGCAGGGATCTGGCTTGCCATGTGGTTGGGGCTTCTTGGTTTCATGCTGCCAAAATGAAGTTAGACATTTTAAATGTATCTGTCATCTTTTCAGTGCCATCCTAGGGTGTCATTGCTTCAGCTGGCACAGAACAGGATGAATCTTGGCTTCATCACTGAATCAAGATATCACATCATTGTGAACAGTTGTTTAAATTACAACTGTCTGCATTCATAGTAGTAGCTTATTCCACAGCACTCTGGTGTTCTTTCCACAACAAATTACAGCAAATAGCTTCGAGGTACATTGCACTTCAAGAATAAAGAAACTCCAGAAGTACATATTCAGTCTTTATTTTATTAAAACAAGATTTGTTCTGCTGAAGGAATGAATGAATGAATTTATAACTGCAAAACAAACAAGGAACAAAACCTTTGCTTCTGGGCATGCTCAGAACTACGCTATTACAAATTATTCTGAAAAATATTATCAGGAATGCTGTAATTCAGCAGATATAACATTAAAGGCAAAAATTCAGCGATTTTAGTTACATTAGCGAGAGAGATACATTTTACTTTTCCTATCTGTCCCCAAAACACCAAAAGCTGAAAAAACCCTTTATTTCCAGTATGAATTCAGGTTACTTTGTTCTCAGACAGAGTGACCCTAAGGGAAAAAGAAAGGAAGACTGGCAAAGGAATTAAGAATCATCATCCCACTCCTGTTTACTATTCAGTGAAGTGAAGCAGACTTCCAAGCACAAGAGCACCTGTGCCAACCTGCCCTCTGCACTTCAGACTGGGACAACACCTTTTTCTGTCACCTGTTACTGATTTACTTCCAAACAGAACATACTGCCCTGAAATTTAGCACTGTACAACATAAAAAAAGAAATCCAAATACATGACTGAGAAAAACAACGGAAACAATAAATCTGAAATAAAATGAAGAGAAGATAGAGAGAAAGAACATCCAGGAACAGCACTGGATGAGTCTGTAGTATCGCTGTGTGTCAAAGGACCACAGGCAGAAGAGACAGAGAAGCAGATAAAAAAATTACAACAGCAAGCAAAATTATTGCAAAATACATTATCAATAATAAGAACATGAAAACCAGGAAACACATTCTCATTTGGGCACAAATTTAGCATGAAACTTAAACACAACTTAAGATGAAGCCATAGGCTCCTTATAAACAGAAATGCCTCATTTATCTGAGTCACAGAGAAAACACTGGACACAAACCTGTCAGAAAGAACAAGAGAGCAAAAAATCCTACCAGAAAATTAACTGAAGAACTGCAAGGTGCAACTGTCAGATATCTAAAGTTTCGGGGGACTCCTATACTATGTTTGGTTAGCACCTGACACAATATGACTAGGTCACACTCATGGTTCACAATACTAGTCAATAATAAAAATCTATCTGCTTAGAATAAGATTGTTTTGAAAGGTTGAATGAGTACTTTAAGTGGGGAGAGACTTTTTAAAAATTATGAAATGTATAATAAAAACTACAAACTTACTGGTCAAAATTGCTTAAGTATTGAAGAAGACATGGTAACATTTTTCTTGACTATTAAAGAAGGTAGTGGTTCTAACTGCTGCCAACTGAATTCAAAAAGCATGACTATTCTTCTCTACTCCAGCTCTTTTCTTGCTTCTCTGTATTAAGACATGCAAACATACTGACAAAACATCTTTGTCCACTAACATTAAAAGAACCCAGTCCCCCTTCAAAAAAAACTACAGAAGGAAAAAATAAACACAAACAAAAATAGAAACAAGAAATAGCACCTGAAAACAACCAACCCACCAACCCAATTCCGGAGAGAAAGCATTTCAGTTCTCAGGTTGGCCCTTTGTGTAGACTTCACAAACATGTTTTGAAGTATCAGCCCCATTGCTAATGAAACAACCCTCTATTCCATAAGGGCAGAAACTGTATTACTTATCTAACAGGAAAGTGCTTGCCTATTTCTCAAGACCTCAGAATTTTCTCCTTCTTGCACACGATACTGAGTATCTCTGCAGTATTTTGTTTTGCAAATATGTTCATCATTCTCTTTCCAAAGCAGTTTCTGTGTTTACTTCTCATATCACAGTCTTTCCTCTTTTTCCTAGTGGTCATTGAACATGCACAGAAGAGGTTTCTGAACATTCAGAAGCGAGGCACAGATTAACATCCAAGCCTACAGTAAACCTTATTTTGACAATGTCAACCACAGAACTCTTTCCAGACTTGTACCTCAACTCTTATTCTTCTAATAAATTCTTACATTTCATGCTTTTTAAAAATTTTTCTTTTTTTAAAGAAAAATATATAGCTACTTACACTTTTATTTAAATACAACATTTTCCTTCTAAAAACCTCACCCTGATAAGAGGGTCTATTATCAAAACAAAACAAGAAAAGACATTACAGTCTAAAAATATTAGTCATTTTATAGTCCTCAACACATTTTTATTACTGAAGATTTCAAGGAAAAGTTGTGCACTGGAGTAAGACAAATGTACAGTGAATGAGTGTGGAGAACAGTATTTTGACTCTAAACAAATACACACTAGTGTTTTTAAAGTACAATGTGCATTAAAACTTATTCACACACAAAATAATTCATGCTCATCACGTGTGAAATACTGTGAAAAATAAAATGGAAGAAGTTAGATAGGAAAACATTCTTGTATCATAAAAATATGTTAGAATGGGACTTATCTATAGTTAAAGCTTTGCTTTAAAACAAACTATTTAAAAATCTTCTTTTGCTTTATCTAAAAATCAGCCTTTCTATAAAAACCATTTCTTTAAAACTTTGCTTTAAAAACATCAGTTTTATATTAGACAAAATATTAAATTATACAGGCACAATTAGTTGAGGGCTATAAGAATTTATATTATAGCCCTTCATTTTCCAGTGACTTGCAATACAGTCATAAGATTCTGTGTCTACTGACAACCATAGGAAAATTCATCCACAGAAATCAACTTTTATACAAAAAATAAAATAAATTAAAACAAAACAAATAAAAAAAATCTGTCAGACCATATTTGACTTGTAAAGGAAATTTCTTTCCAGCTGACACATGCACATCTTTTATTTATCTTGGGAAATATGCATATACATTAAGAAGATGCCCAAAATATTCTCTGAACATGTGGTTTATGATGACAGCTTTTATAATTCCTTTAGATACTGTATATTAAAAGAAACCATTTCCAAGTCCACTTTTATCTCAGTCCAAATCTGTGACCCTTGACACTTCAGAAAGAAGTGAATGAAGAATCAAGAATAGTTTTGTTTTCTGAGAGGAAAATGCACAGACACGTTCAATGCCAGAGACAGCCGGGTCTGGTCTTTTCCATTTTTTCCTTGTGTTCTGAAAAATGTATTGTACCACTAGAGAATTTATGAAGACCTTCAAGGTAAAATAGATTATATAATATATCAAATTAAAGATTTGGAAACCAAAGCCTGGATTCTGATGATGTTTAACTACATGCTTAATTTACTATAAATGAAGCATTAATCTTGGGCTTTAAAGCACAGAAACATCCCTAAGACCGGCTTTATGTCTCCCAACCACATTAAATAAACTGTCATCATAACAACTATTAAAAAATAAAGAAAACTAAGCTAAAATACCTTGAGTTTGAGTTTTTTTTGTCATAAAATCATAGTAGATGGAACATCAGTGGCCAAATTTGAATATCTATGGAATACAATTTTAATTCAACCAGGTTAAAAAATACAAAATTTTAACTGAATATTTGAACTCTAACAAATGTAGATGGATGCTGTGTTAGGTTTATTAAAATATTTTAGTGAAAGTTTAGAAAGAAAGTTTGAACTCTAGTCCATAAAAATTTAACCAACACTATACCAAATAAAGCCAAAAATGCACAGAATCCCAACTCAAGGCTAACATTCTAATACAACTTACTGCTATTTGTTTGCATGGTAACTTTTCCATCCCTCTCATTTATGGAATGTGAAATTCACCTACAAACTTAATCAGTAAGCTATTAAGAACAAACAAAAAACCCCAAACCTAACCCTGTATTTCTTTTAGAATCTGAAATTTCACTTCAGCCACCACCATTTGAAGAGTCCCCTAAGGAGACATATTTCCTTACCAGCATGGTCCATTATTGCTTGATTAGAGTCCACAGTGACTTATAGTCCAAAAAAAAAAAAAAAAAGCTTTGGACATGGTTTCAGGAAAAAGAAGTCAATACAAAAAAATGTGTAAAATTATATTTCATTTCAAGAAAGCACTGAATTGATCTGAATTGTATCATACTGTATGGATTTTGATGCCATTCCACAGGCAAGTATATATTATGTGTTAAAGAAGGTGCACATATATACGAACACAAAATACATACACAGAATTCAGCCCCGATTGATGTATCTTCATTAAATTTCTAGCATAGCAACTGAGTCATCTTCTGCACTTCAGAAATTTATGTGAAAAAATTTAAATAGGCACAATTAATTAACACAGCTTCTAAATTACCTTATTATAGTGCACTCTTATGCACTGATAATACCATAATAACAATATGATACCATTCAAGGTCATTTTGCTGATGTACAGCTGAAGATCAGTAAATATGATTCTAAGTGCTTTTAAATCAAATCCACAACTTCTGCAGCTTCACACAGTAGAACAGTGCAATACATTGTGTCCCCATATTCCAGGAACAAGAGCTGAGTTTACAGTTGAATTTGTTTCACATTAGACTGGCTTTGCACTTTCTGGAGCTCTAGCACTTCAACTGCGTTGTCTATGACCTCCTTTTTTTCCCCTTCCTTCTTCCAGGTGCTGGCTATAAAAAAAAAAAAAAGAAAAAAAAAGTTCTTTTGGTAGCTAGCTCTCACCTGGTACAACAAGACAGTTTCGAAGTAATGGTATAGCAGAAGTTCTTCTAGAGGGCCTGTTCACAGTGCCAGGATGACCCTGATCTCCACTTACTTCCCAGTTCCTGACTTTGGAAGAAGTTTTCTCTGGTTTCTTGGGAAAAGATTCTGATGTGACTTTCTGCCTTTTTTCAGGAATCCCTGATACAACTGTTGAGTTCAGAAAGGCTCTTTTTGGTTTCCTTCTCACCTTTAATTTTTTAGCATCAGGCTTTTCTTTCTTAGGGTGCTTTCCCACTGTAGTTTTCCTTGTCTGGTACCTATGGATGGAGAAAGCAGATTTCTGGGCACAAGGCTGAAGTTGTCTTCTCATCCCCTCTTTCTGCTGCTTTTTAGTTCTGGATGTTTGTTTGCCCGTGGTTACTCTGTTTCCTCTCCTCCCAACAGCACATCTGACAGATCCTGCAGCCTTTCTGGAAAAAACTGGTTCTTTATTAGTGGATTCTTTTCTCTTCCATATTGCTTTTGGTGTTTCTCTCTCTAACCACTCACTCCTGATGGATGTCAGAGGAGTTTTGGTAATTCTATTAAATGGAATTAATCTATAATCACCTTCTATCACAGAGTTCAATGGTGAAATGATTAGGTGTTTAAAAGAGTTCTCAGATACAAGACAATCTGTTCTTTCTGTGGAAACAGAAGGTCCATCTGCCCTTTGACCTGAGGCTGCATCATTTCCTTTATCTTGATCTGGCAGGCAAGATGCTGAAGAAGTACAGAAGTCTGACTGATTGAGTGACTTTGATGGCGTGCTTTCTCTCTGTGTATCAGCTAGTTTCTTCATGTTTGCATCAAAGCTGAGACTTCTGAAAAGCTGTCGAACATGAGAGGGCTTTCTGGCCTTTTCTCCAACTGTACTCTTTGGAGGCGTTTTCAGAACTCGATTTGTCAGTGGGTCATAATACTTGAGAGAACACTGTTTGTATTTATACCTTACAGAGTCCTTGCTATCTGCAGAGCAACGATTTTTCCTCCTTTTGGGAATATCTATAGGTTTACCTTTGCACTGCTTTACCTCTGGACACGAGAGCACATACACCACTGTCTTGGGCTGTACAGGACTCATGATCTTGCTATAGGACTCTGGAAGTTTAAGGGCACATAGTCTAGTTTTCATGTTTGGAGTTTTTTCATTCTCCAGCCACGCAATGCTTGCTTTCTGATCAGCTGGATCAGATTCTCTTCTAGACATTTTTCTTTTTGCTACAGGGTAGTTCAGCAGACTTGTTTGGGTGCCATGGCTGACTTTAACCACCTGACACCTTGAAGCCAGGCGCCACGTCCTTTTCCTAGGCATTTTTACAATTTGTGGGTTGCATAGTGTATCTGAGGCTAAAGATGGGTTATTAAAATCAGAGCCACCACTTAAAGCATCATTAAATTCTGGCAATGTTTTAACTGGTGCACCTTCTGTTCTATTACCCTCAATAATATTGATCCTTTTTTCATCCTTCTGCTTTTTTTTCTTCATTCTCTTCCCTGTACATTTGGCTGAGGATTCACTGTTAAAGTAGCAGCGAAAACGACCTTCCCTGAAATCACGCACGAGTTCTTCAATTTTTATATCATCTTCGTACATTATCTGAGACCAAGTCTTACCCACGAAAGAAGGAGGCACATGAGGCAGGGCTGGAAGAACTGGTTCTTCGGTATGAACTATGACATCTTTTTTCACCGCTTCTATTTTCTCTAATGACTCAGTTTTTAAAACAGAAGAGAGCTGTGTTCCATAGTCTTTATCTTGCAAACATACTCGGACGTCTTTCAGGAATTCTATATCTTTTATAGCTGCCTTGGGTAAATCTGTTCCTACCTGTATTGGTGTCTCACAGTCAAAACTCATTTCAGAGCCCTCTAAATTTGTATGGTCCAGAAGTGATGAAAAAGGTACACTGGGATTGTTCTTCTCTTTGAAATAAATTTCTTCAGATGTAGTTTCATGGCAGTATTTCAAAATTACATCTTCAATAGTTTTATCCACTAAATTTTCATCACCTCTGTCTGTCTTCACGTTTTTGCATCTTGCTAGCTGTGGGGAAGTCCCAAGATCTAGGGAGCTGCTGATACCCACAGTATCCCTGAGCTGGAGATCAGACACCAAAGTTTCATCCTGAGTTCGTAAACTATCTCGCTTTGAGAGAGATTGACCTGAGGTAATAAAGGAAGAATTGCTGTGGCTGCATGTAGGATTCTGATGAGAAACTGAAGGGCGTTTTGGGTGAACCAGTGCTGGAGTAGGATTCAAACGTGGGTTCAATAGCACATCACTATTGCAGACCTCCAATGCTCTTTCATCACATCCACTATGCAGAAACAGATTTGATGCTGCCAAATCCATAATGTTTTTTCCTGTTTTAGGGTTAACAGAGGGACTGTGGCTTGTAGGACTGAGAGAAAACTGCTGAGGTACAGGGCTCACAGCTGTAAACTGACCTCCATGGCTATGATTTGCAATTCGAGCGTTTTTCGGAGTCACCCGTTTCTTATCGCTACAAATGCCAGTAGACTGCTGGGATATTCCTGAAACACGTTCCTGGCCTCTTTGAAGTTTTTGAAAACCTGCTTGTGTTATAAAAGTTTTCTTTGTGCCCTCAGGAGACAGGCATGGAACAGAAGAGCCTATTTCACTAATGGACTCCTGGTCTTTGCTGGAAATCTGTTGTTTCTCAGTGTCTCTCTTTTTCTGCATCTCTTCTGAGGACAGGCAAGACATCCTAGGAGCCTCCAGAGTGACAGTGAGTGGCATGTCATCATAGGTTGGTCTAAAGGGGAGGGGAGAAAAAACAGCTCATATAAATACTGTAAATATGCTGTAAATTTTTCAAACAACAGCAGTGTGAAGGGGTTTTAAGAGTAATTACCTGGACTGCATCATTTCTGAACAGACTGAAATTCCTGTTTCTGCTACTTTACCAGAGATATTCAATTTTTTAAAATTATTGAGGGGAAATGCTCCACAAAGCTAAAGACAGCAATCTGTGCATTAGCCTATCGCCCTCTTTATGCAATCATCAATTAAGGGCGGCCAAACATAGATTACAATAATTTTATAAATACAGCAAAGCAGGAAAAGTAAAGATACTTCCTTTGTTTGAAGTGGTAAGCCTATAAAGAGGTGATTTCACTGGTCATACTACCACTACTTAAAATTGAGTTTTGTAGAGAAATAGAACACAATAATATGACACAGTATAAAACCACTGTTGAGCATAAATGCCCTTTTCCCTACAAAACATGGCTGCCTGATAGGAACTCTGCACATGAGGCCAACGAATTCCACGTTTATTGTTTCTCACAGACATACCACAGCTTCTGACTCACTCCTGTGAGAAGCCAAGTTAGGATTGTTCAGCCTTGCTGTGACAACAGATTTTTATGTATTCTGTAACTGGCAGTTCTGTCATTAAGAGTGCCTCAGACACAAGGGTTTGTGTCTTCCAGAATTAACACAGCTGACAGATATGGACAACTTTTCTAATGCAACACAGGAACCCATAAGGCTTCAATGTGTAGCAGCCAGGCAAATCCCACGAAAACAATTTTTAAAATACGTAAATATAACTGAAGAAGAGAATATTGTGTTTCACTCAAAAATTATAACCAGACCTTGTGAGACCCAAATGGATGCTTACTTTAATACATGGCAGACATCAGATAACAGAAGTACTGTGAACAAATTTTATAGTACAGTAATTTTCTTGGTTATGTAACTAAGACCACATACAGCTAAGGGATATAGGACTGATTAGGACAGAGAAATCTCATATAATGAAACATTAAAAAAGAACTATTACTACATGAATGCAAAATAATCAGATGATCAAACAATGCCTATCATCTGAACTGCTGCTTTACCCTTGCATGAATTCTTAGTCCCCTAAGTTCTGAAATAGGACCTAAAGGGAATACAAAATGCAACAGAAATAATCTTTTAACTTCCTAACTTCGGAGTTCTTCCATCTTTGTGTGAAACATCTTTGCATTCTGGCATCTGGACACTGCTGAAAGACTGCATATAAAACTAAACAGATTTTCATATGGAGAAACTATAGCAATCTCCTAGGTCTCTAGCTCAGATAATAGCCTACAAGCACTTCTCAAAAATCACTTTTAAGCAATTGTCCCTGGGGGAAGAGAACTGAACTACAGTTTTATATAGTTAGGAGCTTCTGACCATTTTGCTACAAATTACCCCCTTAAGCAGAATGAAGATTTACTTTCTAAAATGCTCAACACTATTAATTTACATACCAAGAGTTTGGAGGAAGGAATGATTTGGTGGTTTGTGGGTGTTTTGTTTTGTTTCGTTTTTTTACTGTGGGAGAACAACAATATCCTTTGAAATTCATTATAAGGCAAAGCTCTGATGAATTTTTCCTTTTTCCACGTAACTACTAGATATACTGGTTCTGTAAAACAAATCAAGTCTTACAAATATTTCCATAATCTTTTAAAATGACACGTAAAGATCTCTTGTGTGAATTCAGCTAAGTAGTAAAAACCAGGTATTTAAAGAACTGAGTGAAACCGTGTATAAATCCAAGTGTTTTAACACAAGAAAAAAGAGAATCAAAGTCTTACCTCAGGTGTCAGTTAAGACCACGACTTTCTTTTCAGAGCAGGACCACAACATCATTCTATTCATGCTTTCTTTTCCATCTTTGCTTTTCTTCCTCCAAACTCTGCCTAGATTTGGGCTTACTCTTCCCCCTTCTTCCTCCAACTTAATCTAGATTTTGTACATTATTTTTCTCATTCTATTCCTTCTTCCAACAACTTAGAGGAACATGGGTAGATTGTTTCTCCTTGTTAGTAGGTTTTGTTCACCAAAGAAACAACCTTGTATTAGCAACACCTCAAGAGAAGGCTTTCTCAAAGTGAATCCTGTATTTCCCATGGCAAAAAATGGTGAATGTTCTCAGGATAGCGCAATTAAATCTAATTGTTTAAGATGGGAGGACAATTTATTTACTTGTAGCCCATCATGGCCTGGGCTAGTTTGGCATAGACATGCATATTAGCTAATTCTGTCACATCCCTGACAACATCAATGAGTGCTTTCAGACAAAACACCCTTCTACTTGTTTGTCAGACATATAGCAGAGTGGTATATTGAGAAACACTGTACTGTACTGGGATCAAACTGGGATTTTTGTCTGTCTTTGAAAACACAACAAATGAGGTTTAATTGATTCTCCTTCATCTACAGAGAAAAATTTAACACACTGATCCTATTAGCACTCTTGAAACATGCACATGATAAATAAAGAGAACACTTTTCACAATCTGAGCATTAACGAATTGGCCAATTAATGTAATTCAAGTATTAATTGAACATGTGAGGATAATGAAAAAATAAACATGGAAATATTCACATGACATAATCAACAAAGCAAAATCACGAACTCTTTCAAAACATAAAAAAAATATACTGCTAAATATATATACGGCCCAGAATTATAATATTTAGAATAAAATATATAAAGCTCAAATTTTAAGAATTTGTAAATGCATGTGAGATTGTACAGTCTGCCATTGTAAGTGCTGACCCATATATTCCTTCTTTTCTCAGGTCTTTACATTTAAATGCTATTAGTGGTGTTGTTTCAAATGCATAAGTACTGAAGTTTATTTGTCTTCATACAAACAGCAATTGTCTTCATTGAGCAAGTTTCACCTCAAATGAGCCAAATTTACTGCTCAGCAGTAGAACAAAAATAGGAATTCATAACACATGCATTCCAGTAACACATATTAAAAAAAAATAAAGACTTCTGTTTTATACCTGCTGTCATGGTATCTGTGGGGATGATGCTGTAAAACATCTTGCAGGAAACGTTCCATCAAGCTACTGGTACCCATACGATTCCTACAGTATGTTGTAAAATGCCTGTGCTGGGAGCTGAAAATATGCTGGTGAAAGATAAAACAGATGATTAGTCTAATACTACTGCTAACACACATGCCTATTCCTAAAAATTCCTTCACAGGTTAAATGTTATGCCATCACTATAAAAATATTTAAATAAAAAGAAAAACCTTCTTCTACTATTTTAAAATCTTAATTGAGATTTTTAAGTATGCTTAGGCAGTCTCATATAATAGTAAAATGAATTGAAACATCTCTCTGAGTCTGAACTTAAATAAGTGGTCCTGGTAGCTGCTGACAAATCTCTTCTAACTAGTACAAATACTCTCACAAATCTTACAGCTGCTCAAAAGTCTCTCAACCAGAAGAAATACTATAAATGTATCTAAAGATTACTTATAATATTCTTGAACTTCATATGAGCAAACATCCTATAATTCACTCTAACAAGAATTTTCTTACCTATACAAGATTAAATAGACTTCTACTTTCTAATTGTAAAAGTCTATAAGACAAGAGACCGACAAAAGAACTGAAAATAGTTGATCAAACATCTCCAGCCTTGATATCTGACATATTACTATAACCCTAATACCTTAAAATATATACAGATCTCGAGCTTAAAGACAGAAAAAACCCATAATGGATGTAATGCAGAGCCATGTGGCACTTCGCAAAAGGAGAATGCAGCAGCCGTGCCACTCCATCAGCATCTTTTACAACATGTAACAAATAATCAACCTATCTTCCTAGGGCACATATTGTGCAATTCACACAATTTCTTATTTTTCACTCAGTATTGGTTGTTCGGTGAAGAAACTGATACTTATGAGCTCATAAAGCCTTTAGGTACTCTTTGCTATCTGCTTCCAAATTATGCAGAAGCTGTCTCACCTGTTCCAGATTACTGTAGTGTACGTGGCAACAGTTGCAGTATCCTTGTCTACTTTGCACAGCAGATGCTCCAGGCCGAGAATGTTCTTGTCCTCTTCTGTGTAAACTGAAAAAAGCAGGTAATATTATCAAGACATGTTGGGTTGTTTAATTCCAATCTTAGCATGGAAATTCTAAACATCTATCTTATTACATAGATGGGGAAAACTTGCAAGATAAAAGTTTCTTTTTTAGAATTGTAATCATAAGTGAGACTATGTATTTTAAAGTCTCCTCAAGCAAATTTCACGAAGAAATTTTTCCTTAAATGCAGAACAGATGATAACTGCTTGAAGGTACAGTTAGCTGAAATCTGAAAAGAATTGCCTCTAAAGAAAAAGGCAGAGTCATCTTTTCATTAGTTTGTCAGTATTTTGAAATAAAACAAAAAAAGACCAAAGACATCTGACACCCATTCAGTAGTTTTGGGACTACAATGTGCCTTCCCCACAGTTTTTAAGAGTACATGGGTATAAGATACAAAGAACCTCCAATCATACCCTTAATCCATATTGTGTCCCTGTCATCCATTTCACAAGGTAACAGACAAGGCTGAAAAGCAGATTCTTCCCATTTTATTTTGGTAAGCAGTCAGCTGGATGCCAGTTAGATCATCACCTAACTTACCTGCTACTGCTGTCCTGTTGTGGAGAGCCCTCAACACCATGTCTTTGGATTCCTACAGAAAAAACAAAAACAACAACCAAGAAATAAACCAACCAAACACACATGTACACAATAAAAACCAACACAGTATCAAGGAGATGGAGAGTGTTACCTGCAGCTAGCTACTTCTACATTGCATTCATCAAAACTACTATTTTAGAGGAAGATAAAAAGGTTTAGTAAGTTCAAAAAAGCATGAAGAGATCCTTTTGTCTGCAAAGTTCATCCAACATCTTAACAAAATAAGCTTTACTCTTTTATAGTTGAGGTGAGTGAGTTTTTCTACTGATTTGTCTGGGTTCAAGACTAGGCAATCTACATTGGTACTGCAACATCCATGATCACCAAGATAAAATGTAAAGTGTCTCAAACAGCTTACAACAGGACAAGAAAATTACACCTACATGGAACCTTTGTGGATGATTCAGAAGGTATTCCTTCCATCTAAGCTTCAGAATGAAATTCAAGAAATCAAAGTATGCAACTGAACTACAAGGTGAACTAATGCTTCTATTGATAGCTGCTACATTTTTAAATGTAACAGCAACAAAAACTACTTTGAACTTTTTCAACTTCTTACCTTGTGCTGAAGAAGCAGAAGCTTCATCGGATCGTTTGATTCTCTCAAACATCTGTCAGTAAAAAACTTTTAAAGTCAGTCCATCCTCATATTCACTGTATCCTGAAGATCCTCCTCTAGCCCAAGCTACAAACTCTTTAGAAGCTCTAAACTGTTTCAGCTATAGACCAATACTTGATTTAAATGAAGGTGCATTCTAAAAAGTAACTTCTGCTTTACTAATATTACATTTAGCAATATATTTTAGCTGTAATAGAAGGGGCTAACTTTTAATTAATTAAACCAAATACTATACTTATGAGCACAGTCCACACTCTGCTAGGTTATTAACCAATAACCTTGTCAAATTAATTTAATTACCTAATTTCCTAAGTTGCCTCAACAATTAAGACAAGAGGTACATGTAAGAAAACCCATATGAGACCTACACCACAAAAAAAGTAATTATCTAGGCTGGAAAAGTAATCCTTATTACTCAAAAGATCTGCCAAACAACTTTGAATCTCACAATTTTTAACAAAAATACAACTGCAGCAACAAGCAGTTACATGCTTTAGGGTGTCCAAACACAAAGGACTTCCAGTGTCACACAGGCCTTTTATACTATGGAATGTAAGCATTAAATCAGCTTTCTAGTACCTACCTTAGAGTCAGCAACCTTCCTCATCCACCAAAGCTGACCCCAGACTAGCAAGGAATAAATGTCGAACAGGAGGCCATTTGCAGTGCAGGACACTTCTCTCATCCCATCTGGCAACATGGAAGTTAAAGAGCCTTTTAAAATAACATTAATAATGCATGTTTTCCATGTCCTAAGGCATATAAATCTTTCTGTACCATTTCGCAAACAGACGAACAAATGGATATACCTTTTTGAAGTCTGCAGCACATCTTTTTTAATATGGAAGCAATTTTGACAGTCTTTCCTGTATAAATGCTAACCACTCCTTCTGGAATAACTTTATTTCTTCTTTCTTCCTCATGGGCTCTGTGTACTAAACATTGTTGTCATTTCCCAGACTATGCACTGCTCGTGGTAAAATACCTGGACTGTTATAGCAGTTATGGTCAGAAGGAATATCTTAAGAGCTCAACTTTAAACGCTCCCCCTTGCCCCCCAAAACAAAACAATCCAGCAAAACACCAAACTCTTCCTACTTCCCAGAGTGTTGTAATTTATGTAGTAACATTACAAAACAAAATAAACAAGAAACCCCTGCTGTTCCTATAAACCTTTTCATCTGGCAGCTGAGAAAAGCTTTTTTGATAGATCAACTGATCTCAGTTGTCCTGGTCTATTTCCTACACACTGCCAGGACCCAAAAGAAAGTGAAGGAAAAACACTTCATCCCCATCCACTGCCCCAAAAGGAGATTAAAGCACCTCGACACACCCGTGTTTAGTTTAATCTCCAAGATGCTAAGCAGTGGTAACTGCAGTATGTTGGAGGATGGAAGAAGACCTCTTGTCTGAGGAATTTTTTAGAGGAAAACCTATTCTCTTTATATCAGTGTTTTGAAAAACCACTAGCGTACAGGACAGAGAAATAAATCTGAACTCAAACTATATACAGCTTGCTTAACATCTGAAGTCAAGCTTAATCCATAATAATATTAAGGAAATCTGATATGTAGATGTCTTATTTATGTTGCCAAAATCTGGATGGCCCAAGACCCTTACCTTTTTTAAAAAGGGGCTACAGCTATAAATCCACAATGGATTTTTCAGATGTCCAAGGAACGACTGCCTAATTCTGCCTTAGTTAAATTCTATCGTATTTAACAATGCAACCGAAAAGTATGAAATGTACACTCAAAAAAATTAAAATAATATTTTTTTAAAAAATCAGTGGTGAATCCTGATAGTATGTGAGTGTCAAAACTATCAGAGAAACTCTCCAGAGAGTGTCACTCTTGCACCGCAACAAGGAAAATAAAAAGGGCGAAAACGCAATAAAAACTGCTCCTCAAAACACACCTCTGCCATCCCTTCACCTGACAGCAACCGTGCTGGGCAGGCAGAGGGAGAACAAGAGGGGAAACTCTCCCCTAAACAGAGGGATTTGCCTTCCCACAGCACTACCACAAACAAGAAGGCGGCAGCTCCTCTCCGGAGCGGCCTCTGCCCCGTGGTGTCAGCGCAAGGCGCGGCTCCCGTTCCGCCTGCCCCGAACCCGCGGTGCCCGCCTCGCCTCGCCCCATCTCCCGCCGGCCCCGCCGCCCGGGGCGGAGCTGCAGGAGCCGCAGAAGCCGCAGGGCCGGCGGGCAGCCGAGGGACCCGGGCCGACCGTGCCCGCCGGAGCTCCGCCCGCCCCGCCGGGAGCCGGCGCTGGCCGCCGAGCGCTGAGGGGACGCTGAGGCGGCCGCGCGCTCGCCCGCCCGCTCCAATGCCCCGCTCCCAGCGCTGTCTCACCTCCATCGTTCCCCGTTCGCTCTTCAGTGCCGCGCTGGGGTCAAGGGACGCCATCCTCTGCTTCCTGCTCCGGGTCGGCGGGCCGCGCCCCGCGAAGGGAGCGGCGGGAGCTGCAGTTCGCGGGCCGCGCTCCCGCCGCGGGCTCCTGCTTCCCTCAGCGCCGCGCTCCGCCCGCCCGGGATCCCGTCCCGCTCCCGCCGTGCGGGCCGGGCGGTCGGGAGCTGGCAAAGCCTCGCTTCCTCCAGCCCCGGCGCTGGAAAACTGCTCCAGAACACCTCGGCTTGGCGTCTCTTTGCCAGCCCCGGCCGGGTGTTTTTGGTTACGGAAAAGTAACCTCTTAGCTAAGTTTCGTTTCAACAACTGTGCTGGTGGTTTTCTCCTCCGAAACACATTATTTCGTGTACTTGAGAGCAGGCTAAAAAGATCACGCTTTTTAATTTTTTTTCCCCGGCCATTAAAACTAGCTTGCTTTACATGGTGTGGCTTCTTCAAGTAGGTTTTATCAGAACGTTAAGCTCTGACTTTATCAGACTGTGCTAGAGCTGCTTCTCTTATAAATGGGCTTGAGAATGTAACCTTACCTCAAGTTCTCTTTTTTTTTAGTTACAGGGTTCTGAACGCTTATCTCCTGTGGGAAACCAGCCATCGCGTATTTCTCTCATTCTGCTGAAGCAGCAGGGTGTTTTAAGCAATCCAAGCAGACACAAAAAGTCATCACAACACCCTTATGTGTGAAGACAGGTGCAGATACAGGCTTGGATTGTGCAATGGAGGGAAAACAATCCTGAATGCACTGTAACACGGAAAATTTGATGAGGTTGCGCTAAGGAGGCACTGCTGTGTGTCTGTGTGATTATGAAACCATAGCTTAGAAATGTCCACCCACGCTGAGCAAGTAATTCAACACGAATTTCAGATTACAGAAGAGTAGGAGAAGGCCTCTCTTTAGGAGGCCTGAATTTAGTTGCTGTTGGATTCTTTTGATACATGCACATCTATGAATATATCTTTCTCGCTGAAAAAGAAATACTACAAAACGAAAGTTGCTTGATGATATTTTATTGCCTAGTATGATGCACAGCTTGGGAAAACTGGAGCTGTCAGCTGAGAGCATTTGCCTGCGTGGAAGGCTCAGGCACACGTGCCCAAATTTGCACATCAGCAGAGGTTCATTGTTTAAACATGTGGCAAAGGCGTACATAGACATGTTATCTTAGGCTAAAATAGGTCACTTTAATGATGGTTTATGGCAGGATTAACGAGTTACTGTGGCTCGGCTAGCTCCATAACTTGTTGAAACAAAGGAAGCTTGGTTACATAGCTGAGGCACTGAAGTTTCTTTCCCCGAATGGCTCATGTGAAACAGAAGGCCTTTTTAGCAATGACAAATCTGTGCAGTCTGTCTTATAGTGCCCTATAACGTGTCCTCAGAATATTCCTGAGTATTTTTGCAAGATCGAATGTAACATTCTATCTCTTGGACCGTCACTCAAAGACAGCAGAATTTAGCCTTGTGTTGCCAAGTATTTCTTAGCTTTCAATTCTTCTCTATTTATGAGCTTGAGGTTGCACTTTGATCTAAATTCAGGTAAGGTATTGAGAGATTATGTTCCTTCAGTCTCCTCTTCCCCTCTAGGAAACTACTCCTCACATATGTGCATGAACATTGAATAGGGTTGACAAACTTCCCTTCCCCTTAAAAAATTATACTTAACTCCTGTATATTACACTTTATCTAAGCATCAGACTTTTTTTCCTCTTTGCTGGTATATTTACTCCTGTGTCCAGATTTTTGAAACTGCTGCATACCTCTCACTGCTTTTCTTTCTACTTTTACTTTGATTTGTTGTGGTTTTCACTTCTGTTTTCCAAATGTAAGTCAAAGTTGTACCTTTGAAATCATAAAGACAAATCAACAAAGACAGACTCTTTCCTAGAGAGTCTCAAATTTCTTCCAACAGTTGTGTTCAAATTCAAAAAGAGAGAATGCGATGAAAGAAGATCAATGTTGGTAGCTGGCAGGAAACTCTGGGCTAGCTTTTTAGTTTGTTGCGTATGTACTTAATACATTCTGATGTTATAAGCCTAATCTATCCTCAAATCACTGTTTTGGTAAAGTTCTTCAAAGGATCTGAGCTAAGTGTTGACTGACTGACAGCAGTTGAAGGTCTGGGGCTTGAGCCATAAAGATTACTTCTGCCAAATGTTCCCAAAAGGGGTTGCTGGTTTTAGCCTGGATTACAACAAGGCAGTGTGACTACATGTGTAGTTTTAGAAAGCTTCACATTCTGAGTAACCTTGGGGAAGAAGTATCTTTCCAACTTTACAGTTGAGTGGCTGTTGGGTAGTGCCTGGCACTGCATTAAAACCTTTAATTCCTAAGAAGTAATTGTTGTCTTTCTCTGAAAAATCTGATGTTGGCCACTGGCTGATATCAGATATGAGACTTATGGAACAGTTATCTGATCCTCTATGGTATTCCAATTTTCCACTTTAGTGTGAATTCTGTGAAGTTTAATAAGGTTTTTCAAAGTAAAAGAAAATAATTCCTCACTAGTGTGAAAGGCAGGGATAATCTCTTCGCAAAACAAAGCTAACAAAGCTTCTTGTTCTCTTTGCTCTACTTTACTCAAACAGTTTGCTGGGGTTGACAGATTACTATTACACATTGATTCTTCTCTATTATAAGCATTTTTCTCATTTTTTAACAAAAACCATATTTTTTTTAAAAGGGTCATTTATTTACTTTGATATGGCACTGAAATTAAATGAAAACCAAACCCATTTTTTTTCTGTTTTTTTGAAAGAGGCAAATTTATTATGGGCAGTCTGCTTGCTTTCTCATTATCTAAAACTGAACTTTGCTGTTTGTTTTGTATTCAAAGTTGTTTTTGGTTTTGTTTTTTTTTAATTTTAGTATAAGACCTTTACCTGAGCTAATAATAAAAACATCCTCAATATGCAAGATATTAGCTTAACCTCAAAACTTAAAAGATACTATAAAGGTTGTTGGTTTTGCTTCTCATTTTCTTGCCAGAACAACCTTCTTAAGGTTAAAAGTTTGAAACTTAAATTTTCTTTTTAATTGCTTGTTGTTTAATCAACCAAAAAAAGCTTGAAACCTGTGTTATAATTGAAACATGATTGGGTAGTGACCAAGAAAAAAGTTTGAAATATCATTTAGAAGCTTTAAAAGACAGTTTTTAAAAAATCACTTTTGAAATAGATGGGCTGACCATTGTCTCCTAAAAATATTATTTTATTTTATTGTCTCCTAAAAATATTATTTTTATATTATTTTATATTATTATCTTCCCCTAGTCTATTTTTTATTGTTATTTGGAGGCCATGC
The DNA here is from genome assembly GCA_013398615.1 of Brachypodius melanocephalos. NCBI lineage: Eukaryota > Metazoa > Chordata > Aves > Passeriformes > Pycnonotidae > Brachypodius > Brachypodius melanocephalos. The sequence goes on along the minus strand of VZSR01000028.1, from coordinate 1,990,666 downwards.
TGCTGCTTTACATTGTCAGTTTGTGGGTTCTATGCTTTTTTGCCATTAAAATTGCTCTCTATATTTTATTTCTGTATACTTGTACAGAATATAGAGGTTTTTATTATAATAGCGCTGAGAAGAATTCTGGGATGCACTGATCCCAGAGGGTTTTATTGCTGCTGTTAGGACTGCTGTTGCTGTCCATTTGCTGGCAGGTGGTCCAGAAGGAGCAGCTGAGGAGACAACTCTGAATGGATCACTTTAAACAGTCTGGCTACAAAATGTATCCAAATCCAGTGTTTTCAGAGAGTTTCTGTATCATGGGCTTCTAATCATCTTGCAGTAGATTTCAAATCCCTACCCCAACTTTGCTGCAATTGTTTTGAATCTCTGCATTAGCTTAAATTAACTTGTTTTTAGGGTGTCTGTTCTAGAAGAAAATGCAAAGAGAACGAATCAGCGGTTGAGAAGTTTGTATGCTAAAGAGCATTCTGCTTCCAGAGAACACATTTTCACCATAAAATACTGAATAGTTTACTGTTACAGTGATTTCTGTTTTCAGTCAGTCTCTCCAAAATAACCCTGTCTGTTTTTTTAGGGTAGTGACATAAAGGAAGGGACTAAGTCAGTAATTAGCCTTGGGGTTGCCTGTAGGTGACTGCTCATGAACTGCAGGATATTCTTTGACCTTCAAGTTGTACATGAAGGTTTTTTTATAGCTTCAAAAATAGCAATTGCTTAGAATTTCTCTATTCCGTTTTCCCATTGTTTCATATTTACTTTCAAACGGAACACCAATTTTAAAATTGTCTGATTGACATAGTCAGATTAAGCCTTGCAAATTGCGGTATTTTCAAGCGTAATTGCTGATTACCAAAGTTATTGGAAATATATGATAATTTCTGATATGCCTGTGCTGGAAGATGCAACGGAAAGGTGTAAAATTATTCCATTTCCTCCATGCTGAAGGGACTCCTATGAAGGGAGGAGAAACACCAGTAGGTCCTTCTATTAACCACAGTCAGATAACGTGACTGAAATACACTTATACTCAGAAATGAGTTCATCTCATCTGCATAGCATGTTTTCTTTAGCCTGTTTTAAACCATCTTTTTTATTAACAGATAAGGTAACAAATGAATGTGGCTTTTTAATCAGATACCAATGTGAGTGTCTTGAAATATTTTAAGTAAGTATAGTAGGTGACATACTCTCTTATAGCCTACCTCACATTTTGTCATAGTAGGAACTCAAGGCATTTTTGCGTAAGTAAATATTAATTCCCATTACTCCAACAGGCAATAATGTCTTTGTGATACAAAGAGATAATTTTCTCAAAGCTGCTTGGAAGGTTGTTAATTCTATTTATCAAGAATTTTCAAGCTCCCAGAAGTTTCAAACCAGCTTTTACCCCTTGTAATATTCTGAATTAGATGTTTATATACATTCATTTTAATGGGACTTTTCTGGTTTTGAATAGATGGATATGAATTTAAGATAATCCAGAATGTAAAATGGTTCTGCAGCTTCCTTTAATTTATAGTGTAATTTATAGGAGTTGAGGAGCTCCAAATATATATGCTATTATGTTGAGTCACTGGATGTTCTGCAGTCATTTTAAGGTGGGGTCAAAATGTATTCCCAAAGTAGTTGAGTAAGTGTTATTTTTCTCTGCTTTGGCTGTTCTAAATCATGTAAAATTTTTTTAATGTTCCTGCAATAAACCACATAAGATATTTTCTTACATCTGAGAAAAAAGTGGATTCTCTGCTTTACCATGGGAAATAATTTAAAGAAAGAATTCTTTATCCTATTCAGGAAATAAGCAGAAAGTTAAACAAGAGAAGTTCTGGGGTTTTTTCCCCAGGACAAAACTTAATTTTAAGCTAGGAATGCTGGTAAGCAAAAACATTAGCCTTTGGAAAAAGGTCTCTTTCTCTTGTAGTTTGAAAACACAGAGGTTTTCATAGAAAAAATTTAAAAGGGAGGAAAAGAACTTTTAAACAAGAAGCCTTTCGTTTGATTTGTGCTTCTTCAGCATTTCACATACTATTGCTTTGGATCAGAGTTTATCTGGAAAATTTGGCCTTGACTAGATTCAATTGCTGTTGAACATATTGCATGTTTTGCATTAGTGACAGTGGAGTGCCAGTGTTAAATTATTGTTTCCACTGGCAGGGTAGACTGACAGATGCTTAGCTGAATTAAAATGGTATAATTACTGTGATACCATCAGAGTCAGGTAAGCTATGATAGGTAGATACCAGTGGAATAATATTTCCATTTTACTGACTGAGAAATTCAGTGACAATGGAGTTTGAGGCCTGGCCACAAAACCTCATCAGGCTCTTTACAGAGCTGGGACTCAGGCCCAGTCACCTAAAATCCAGTTCAAATTCCTGACCAGTGGTACACTATCTGACAGAGAGGGTCACTAATTAATATTTTGAGGTGCTTACTTCTCTCTTACGTACAAAAGGAGATTAATCCACTAATCCTAAATGCCAAATGAATGTATCACACTGTGCAGTTACAAAATGATGCTTTCAGTGTGACTTTTTAAACATCTTTCAGCTCATTCAATATTATTTTCTATAAACCAGAGTGCTTACAAAGAAATACTGTTCAACCTCTTCTCTGCAGAACAAAAAGCAGCCCACAACTGTAAGGTCTCTTTCCATTCATCAGCCACCACATCTGTTGCTTGCTTGGACACTGACCAAAATGATTCATTCAAATGTCTAACATTTATTTTTGGTGAAATACTGGGATTATACAGCGTGGCAGTATTTCAAAAATGGGTCTAGAAAACCAAGGGAAGTTGGAAACAACTTCCTCAGCTGAAAACAAACACGGCGTTATATCATTCTGCAGCTTTATTAGAGGGAAGGCAGTAGCCAAGTGAAGCAGCTGGGATCACACTGAAGTGACTCTGAACTCTGCAGATCATTTCATTCCTCCTTCTGCTACAGAGCTCACATCCCCTGATTTACAGTGCCTTTTGTTTCAAAGAACTAAGCAAGGTAGGTCAAACTCTCTTATATGTAAGACTTTTCTCTCCCTTCCCTTCTAAATAGTCAGTCTCTACAGCTGCAACAACACTTGCAGGCAAATATTGTAAGGTGGTCTAGCATATACTGGCTAAAAGAGCTTCATGGAGGAAAGAATGATACTCATTTACTTCAAAGATTACTTTGAACCACTCCAGCACCAGGAAAAGATATGAAAATGTGTGTAAATTTAATTTTTAATTACTTTTGAATATGTTAATACACACTGCAAGGAGTTTTATCCTGTCAGCAAATGGTAAGTGACCTTAACTTAAATCTCTCTCTCCCCTCTGTATTCCCTAGTGTGTTGGCATTAGTTTTTTTATTTGCTCAGGGGTAGTGTGTCTTCTATAGCTGTAGCAATTTCCAGTATAATTGGTTAAAAATACATCAGTTCTGAACAGAAACTGGAAATAATTTCAATTTAAATAGCAGATTGACAAAATACTTCTGAAGAATTACAGTTCTGCAGAATTAAATAAGGTTTCTGTGATCTCAGCTGGAAAGTGTGTGTGTTTTCCATAACCATTGTGGAATAAGGTAGGATATGGATCTGGCTTTCATTGAGTGCATTGTAAGTGACCGTAAGATTTGAAGGCTTGTGTGCTACCACACAGTGAGACAGGAATAGATTCCACCTCCTATTCACAATTAGTGATAACAGTGTCATTGTCACCTGTTGCCTTTCTAGATGTGATCTTGCAAGCCAAACAATATCCCAGACCTGGTTTTGTGGACTTAGAAAACATGTATACATTGAACATTGTCTGTGAATTAAAACATATTTGCTTTCTATGAAAAAAAAATCATATCCCTGAGTAATAAAAAATGCTTACTAATTCATAGCTAAGGAGAAGAGAGTGACTAAGGGTATGTCAAGGTAATTTGTCAGAGCAGATTTGTAGAAACTGATTTCAGGATTAACTTACTTAGGATAGCTTACTTGCACTATCATAATGTTATTGCTTTGCCTCAGAACTGGGAAATGCAAATATTTTTGGTAATCCAATTTACTTTTGTTTAATGTCACAGCAACTTCTGGCCAAATTTAAAGTGTTATGATCAACTTGTGCCAGGTAGACAGCATAGAGGTCCTGTCAAGTTTACTTCAATCCTAGGGATTTTTTATGTGCCATGAGTGACACCAGAGTCCACTACTGTTGAACTGAGAATCTCTTTGATTGTTGCACAGGGAAGTTATTTGACTCTGGAGAACGAATTTATGGTTTGGATTCTCTAATTGCCTTTCTGGAAAAGGATCATAAGTCAGGGAATCTCTGTCTAAGGATTCCTAGGCAAGATCTGATTACAGATTTTTACTGCATGGGTGAGGGCAGAGGAAAAGTGTTGATCAAAATAATGCAATTTCTATGTACTGTACATCATACATTCTTTCTTTTAATTTTAAGAATTTCTTTTTCTGCTGACAACCAAATGAGCAACTTCTGAAATGCTTCAATTTTTGTTTGTTTCGGATAGATCGATTCAAGAGAAAAATTTATTTCTGTTTCCTAATAAAGGCAGTTGCCTTAAAGAATTTTCTTCTCCTTGTGTTTTTTAACAGACACTTGTTAGGTTGGTGATCTGTATTTCGATATTAATTTTGTATTAATATCTCTGCTGTTCCGAGCACTGAGCCGCAGCTAGGTTTCCAGGGGATTGTAATCTATTGAATGGTCTTATTATTTCCTTATTTATTTATCTTGTCTTATGGAATGTGCCAGCAGTTCAGGCGTCTCTCTTGCTGTGGTTGCTGGCTGTCTGGCTAATTTGCACTCATTATTCCTGATAATGGTTTGATTTGTATTCATTGATTCTGAGGCTAGCAGTTTCACAACAGTGCCGGGCTCTGTTGTGGCTGGCTCAGCACAGGAGAGCTGACAGTGAGGAGCAGTTTCTCCTGGGCTCTCAGCAGAAGGAAGGGATTGCTGTGGCTGGGGTATGCAATGTCCAAGAGACATTGCTTCTGGAAGGGGAGATGCCATCATGTGGAGATGAACTCTCTCACAATTGATTTTACTGTGTGCTTGAGGCTCCTGAGGCAAAAAGGAGTTATTGTCCTCAAAGGTAGCACATAGTACTTCCAGGGGAGCTCAGCTACTTCTTTGTATCTTCAGCATGTTTCAGAGGTTGAGGACCCTAAAGCAGGAGCAAAAATCTGCTTAGTAGCCCACAGCTGCTTTTTTCCAAAGGGAATTTCTCCTAGCTTATTGCAGCTCTGCCATACCTGGCCCACCATTTTGCTGCAATTGTTCAGATGAGCTGAACAGACTTACAGCAGATGCAATAATTTTTCATTACTGAGCTCAGAGGGAAGCTAACAAAACCCATTGCTGCAAGCTAGGTTTGCTTGCAAGGGTTATCTGTGAAGGCCAGCTCTGTAGAAGTCTCCAGTTCTTGCCAGGCACATTAGCTAGCAAAAACTTTGTAGCATTCTCCTACCTCTCTTCCCCTATCCAGGCTCTCTTGTCCCTTTTTGATACTTCTGGAAGGATGTATTTCAAGAGTCAAAAGGCACAAATAAGGAGAACCAGCCTCTTTTTCCTCTATCCACTGAAGATATTGGCCACTTCATTCTTTTGGCAAGTTATTCTGCTTCCAACTTTACCTTCAAATTTACTGTTTGGCTCTGGGCAAGATACGTCTCTACCTTTCCCTACTGTTCTTGTATGTGTTTAATCAGTTTAATTATAAACAAAGCAGGAATTGTCTTTAATTACGTGCTTATAGTGCCTAGATCCAGTGAGGCTTTGATCTCAGGCCTTTGGGTACTTTCCCAACATAAAGTACTTGCTTCTTTCAGCAAGTGTGAGCCTGGCATTCAAGTTTTATTCCCTTCTGAGGCCTTCTAGAGGAGAGAGAGAGAAAGTGATGTGTAGTAAGTCCTGTGCAGTCAATGTATTTCCACTTTCTACACTCCCATCTCTTCTTTCTAGCGATGCCCTTTTAATGAGCTTCAGCCCCACATCGTTTTAATGAGGTATTTTGGAAATGTTAAGAACCGTTGCCCATTTAAGAAACCTGAGTAATGTTAACTGAGGGTGTTGTACCACATCTGGCAGAGTCAAGTGAGAAGTGATTTGTAAAGGTAATATGGGAAGCCTGTAAAACCAGTATTTCCAAGCTCCTAATTAACCACCTTAATCACAGGTGCCATCTGTTCTTTTTAGTGCTGGGGAGTGTTCCCAATACCATGTTAGGAAAACAGATAAATATCCAGTCCTCCTGAAACGGTGTTTAACAAAATGAATTTTTCAGTTTTGCAGGGATAAAGCCAGTACTTATTATAGACTTGATCTTAAAGTTAAAAAAAAAAAAATTGTTGGATTTGTATGAGTAGGAAAATTAGAATAACACTGATGCAGGAGTAGACACCCTTAATCTACTGCACACAGTAATCCTAGTATATTAACTGTGAGAACATAATAAAGTATGTTATCCAAAACATTCCAGCTGATAAGATATGTACTAGCAGTATTTTGGAATTGGATGTTCTGACACACACGTGCAAGGGTACGGGTCTAGAGTAATATAAGCATAGCAATATTACATTTATGCTAGAAGAAACTGCTGAGTTATATTAATGATGGGTAGAATAAACCTAGGAAAACAGAGATCAATTTAGAGGGCAGTGCACCACCAAGCATACTGTAATAAGTGACTAGGAAATGAATCTGTGAAGTTGAATAGGGTATAAAAAGGCATATTCCTCTGAATCAGTTGTGCTGCTAGTTTTCTCTGGGGTTATTTCTTAACTCTTCTCTGGGGTTATTTCTTAACTCTTCTTGTTAAAAGGACTGTAAATATAGCAGATTGTGACCTATTTTTTATCTGTTATTCGATATTTTGTATCTTGCTGCAGAGAGTGGTACTTTGGATTTCTTCTATAATGACCTGTTGTTACCCTGCAATACCTTTCGAATATCTGTTGTCTAACAGATGTTTAATTCACCTTAATTAGTCTGCTGAATCAACTGCAGAAAAAGAAAATCTCTGCATTTACTCTGTATCCTCCACTCTCACTTTACTGTTTTTTGTTAGGAGGGAGTTGTGGTTAAAGCATGTGTTTGTTGAAACAGCACAACCAGTTAGAAAACGTGCTCAGAGCTGCATGATCATGTAATGGTCACATGAATGCCAGTCAAAATATTCTTTCATCACAAATACACGAAACAGTTGCAAAGTAAAAATTCCAAGTAATTTTTGCATGAAGACCTTAAAAAGCCATAATTAATTAGAAACGCAAGCGTTCGTTATCCCGTCAGTCCGGTCACTGCGAAGCTGGGGCACTTAAATTTTTTTTAATCAGTTATCCCTGTTGCTCTAGGTATGTAGTTATTATGGTGGCTTACAGCCAAAGAAAATACCGCTGGCGTTTGAGGAGTGATAGGAAACACGTCAAGCTTCCATGGAACAATGCTTGATTAGCGTGTTACCTGAGATCCAATAGGATACACGGTGTACCTGCTGGGCTCTGCCATCTGTGCTTAACAGCTCCGAGGGATGTCCTGGGAATGCTGAGACAGAGCAGTGGGGATGGCAGCAAAAGGGGGAAATCCAGCCTGCTTTCCTCTTCTGTGCAGAGAAAACAGAGCAGGAGCAGGGAGGGCTGCCCAGGTAAGTGCTGTCTTCCTCCAGCACAATGAGCATGATGGCACAGAAGGGAGACTCCCTTCAGGAAGGGCAGGGTCTCCCAGAGGTGAAGTCGTGGTTTCTTCCCTTCACCATGAGAAAAGGGACAGTGCTAAGTTTAGGAAAGGAGGATGGGGCTGTGGTTGAACACTAGGCAGGGACTCTAGGTTTAACACTCGGTTTGATCAGAGGCTTCCTGTAGGTCACTCTCAGCATTCTCCAGTGAACCAGACTGATGATACTTCTCACTTGAACCTCATTTCAGTAAGGATTATGAATACTGAAGCATTGTGACTGGTTATGTAAATACTTTGGCAGTGCTGACACATACAGTACATTAGTCAATTTTTAAATCTCAAGTGTCACTGTTTAGCTCAATGTCTATTTTTTTTTGGTAAGAATATTAGGACTTTTTTCTCTAAAAATAGTGCTACTTTTAAGTGTTTCACAGATATGACCAGTCATTTTCCTGACTCTGATGGACGATTTTTGTGGTTACATGATTTGCAGTGGCTACAGCAACTCTTTACATTCTGAAGAAATATTAAAAATTATATTCTTACTTTCAGCTGTATTAACAGGAGGGAATAAGAGCAGAAACAAGTATTAACTATGGAGTTAATAAATCAGTTTCGATGATACGCAGTTGCTGGTTGCAGACATTTATCAGGTCCCTGATTGTGGAAATATATTGGAAGATATTTTATATTCAGTCCAGAACTACTGTGATAGTTTTCCTACTACAGCAGCATTATTTAGATATAAGGTTGCATTTTCCATGTTTTGTTTAACATTTCTTTGTGTGGGCAAAACTGCTGGTCTGAAATTGTAGATTTACCAATATTAACTGTGTCTGTGCTATATGAGTTTGTTAATCCTGTAACACATTGTGTAAAGTGTTATCAGGCTGTTATCTGGTCAAAGGACTTCAATACCACAGATGAGGTGGTGTGTTATGACTAACAGGGTCCTGTTTGGCCTTGCTGGAAGAAAGTTAGTTTTGGCCTAAGTTCTAGGACATGCCTAGCTAGTACATTGCAAATACATTTCTAACACTGCTTCACTGGCATACATAATGGAGAATGATTATTTGCATTCCTTTCTTATCTGCTAGAACAAATACATCTATATTGTGGCTCAAAACCATTTCCAGTCACGTTGTATCTGTTGTGACCCGTTCCAGTTGTTGAATTCAGGATGGCATATGAAGTAATTAGGTTACCATATATGTAATCACCATTAAAAGGATAGCCAAGAGACAATTGTTTGTGTACGCGTCTGTGAAAGAGAAAACATAGACACAAGCCTTGATTCTGCTTTTGTGTACACCAGCTTGAAATGCTTCTTACCTATCAGCTTTGTGTGCAGGGCCAACTTTAGGCTTAATCTGTAGCACAGCTGTGATTTTATTTTGTAGTATGAGTCTATCATGCACCTCCTGCTATAGAAATGTTTCTGCATAGAGGCAAGTTATCTTGGCTTTGTCCTTTTGAGGGAGCAATATGAGTCTATGACAGTCTGTAATTTCATCAGTGTTCCCTGTGTGTTTTCCAATCTATCCTTTGTCTTTGTAAAATGCCAGAAATGCATGTGTGCCCCTAATGCATTTGCTCAGCCTTCTGAGTTTTGAACTTCACAGATAAACTACCAGGTGAATTGCAAGCTGATGTTTTTTGAAGCTAGATAAACCCCAAATTGGTCACCTCGAAAGTTCCATGAAAAAATTATGGGGGCTTTCAACTGAATTCAATACCTGGATAAACTATGACAAGCAGGCTTTAGGTGACCTTTTGTCAAACTTGTTGTTCTCCAACTTTTGACTCTTGCAAATGACAGAAGTTGAAGTGATGCAATCAAATAAGCTTTCCTTTAGCCACAGATAATGCACATGGAATCTGATGTGCTCACAATTGTTCATAAAGACATCGATAGGAGGATTTGTGTAATGTCTTCTCTCTATGAACTGAATTGTTGAGACAGCCAACCCTCCAAACCATAATTTTTCTTAGTAAGTCAGGACCCATTACTGTGACCTCTGGAACCAATTTAGCTGGGCAGAGGCTCTAAACACTGTTTATCACACTGAAAAAATAGATTTGGGGACTGCCACTCAAATATTTGTGGTAACTTTTAACTAACATAGACAATGGATAAACTCTTCCCTTTGACCTTTCAGTAAAATTCAAAAGTAACAAAGACCAAATGTGAGAGAGAGAGGTTGTGTGGGCTGAGCCTGAATCTGTGGTAAAGAATGCCTGTGTAATTCTGTCAGGTCCTAACTTGTGTGGTGCTCAGGGAACTTTGAACCCCCAGGAGGACTTTGTTTCAAGCGCAGTGGACGGAAATTGCAACTTTTTTGTTTGTTTTCTTCTATTTTAGACTGAAAGCCCATGTAATTTAATTCCAAAGCCGTTGCACTGACCTCAGGGCTGAGGTGTGGAGAGGTCAAACGACTTCCCCTGGTCAAACAGGATGTATGTGGCATAGCCATGAATAGATTCCAAAGAATTGGTCCCATGTCACAACTGTAAGGCCATTCTTAGTGTGACAAGAGCTGTTCTATTTTAGACAGATCCAATCATTTGTCCAAGTTGTAATTATGGCTTAGCTGTAATGGCAGCAGAGGACACGAACTCCAGGTGCCTTTAGTAGAAAGCTGTGAATGTGTCAACCGAGATCCAAATCTGTAATTCCCTGCTGAAATTCAGAGATTCATGCAACACATGGTGAAGTCTCTTCCCAGCAGTTCTGTGGCTTTGTATTTTAGAAATATTTCCTGATCTGTATTTCTTGGTAATTCTGCTTTCTGTCCCAAGATCTGAAAGTGTCAAGAGCCATCCTGTTATATTCCTATAAAGTCATTTAGAAATTAACTTCTGTTTTACAGAGGAGGACAGGAAATGAAACCTCCTGGTCAACTATTTTCATAATTAAGCAACTGAATCAAGGAGGCTCAGTTTTCAGAGCTGCTTGTGGCTCAGCAAACAGGAACAGACTTGTCCAACAACTGCTGAGCATATGCTTTGCACAGGCTGTTTACTATTTAAAATAAAATTTTAAATAAAAGGAGAGGATGAAATCCCGAACTTGGTTGTATTAATCCCTATGCAATAGAACGCTCTTCTGTAACCTGTGGCTGCTCCCAAGGCTCATTGGCAGCCCTCTAACCACACTTTCCTGTTTATTGAAAAATGTTTTCCGTGCACTGGCTCCCCAGACCAGCAGACACTGAGCCAGTGAACTGCACCAAGCCTCCCTTACCCTTTCTATCAGTTGCTTTAAAGCCAAGCAGAAGCTGCTGTCTGAAAGTATTGTTTCCTCTACTGAGCCCCAGTTTGCAAACCTGTTCATGAGAATTTTTCCAGCTCGGAAAGTAAGCCATTTGTCAAAGATCATACAGGAAATTAATGACAGAACAAGGAGTACAATTAGATTTCTTTACAAGACCTAGATTTGAACTGCAAGGCTCTTTTGACTCTGGAAATTTATTAATTTCAGGGTGATATATTAAGAGCTTATGTGTTTCAAGACCACAGAGAAACATCCCTGCTGGGTTACAGTTAATGGAAAAAATCTGTGTCCTCATTGATGTAAACCAGTATAACTCCACTGACAATCACAGACTGCTTCACTTTGTCAGGACAGGGCTTAACACCACGAGTCCTGCTATAGAAGAGATTCATATATGTCAATGGCAGGAGTAAGAGTTTCTGGGCTTTGCAAATGTAATTGGCAGTCTTTGCTGAGCCCTAGCCATAGAGTCTGATTTCAGCATCCGTGCACTGGGAGCAGTGCTAAACAATGTTCCTTCTGCTTTTTTACTCCCGCTGCTAAAGAATCTCTGCATTGAAGACTAGAGTTAGAGATGAGGAAAAACATAAGCCTGGAAGAAGAATTGCATTCTAAAGGTGTGCTCTTTCAATGGAGTTTTAAAGTACAAGAGGCTTGGGAAATATTTGGCATTTATCTGGGTATGTGTTTTTTCTCCTGCGATACATCATCTTTAAAATGCTAAATATAAAATTAACGTTGTTGGGCAGCAGGCAAATATTTATCATTTTTATCATAGCTGGAAATTTTTTTTGTTTCGTTGCATAAATTTGATTTGAAGCTATAGTTTTTCATAGAGGCAAACCCACTTAACAAGCCAGTTATTAACTTGACTGTCCTCTGAAACTGTCCAAATATAATGTTCCAGATGTTAGTGATACCGCTCTATGTTTATACTCTTCTCTCAGCAGCTGTTAAGCTGTTTGAAAAAATTACTCAGATGGGTGGTAGTGGTATTTGATGCAGAATCCGCCCCCAAGGGGCATGTAATTACATAAATGCAGCCCAATAAGTATCATTTATCAGGACAGCAAACCAAATAACATTCTTTCAGCCTGATGCAAATCACAAATGCTATCACAGCCTCTTGACAGAACAGGCTGTGCTGACTCGTACTACATATTTTTTTAATCAAGAGATATAAAATTACACAACCTTTTTTCTTCCTTCCCTGTCTATCCATCCACAAATGAGAAGTCTAATCCTGCTAATGCCTGTGCACATGCGTAGCTTCCCTGGTGTGAGTAAATCCTTTCAAAGTGAGTGAACTCCTTTTTGGGGGAAAGGTGAGTACATGGACACGAGCTTGCAGATGTGGTTCTGCAGACAGCGTGCTCTGGAGACCCCTCTCCTGCTGCCCTTAGCGTGCTGTAATTAATGGAATTGCAGGAATGCAGGGCTGAGTTCCAAAAGTGCGGGCTGAATTTTGGGTTCGGAACGGAGAGAGCACTCAGAAATTTAGCGGTAAGATAAATCATGGTACAGCTAATTGACTGCTTTCAGGCACAGGTCTGCAGTGCAGCTGAGTCCAGCCATAAAATTCAGCTTTAAATGGTGACAGAGTTTAGCAGAATAATTATTTTGATCATTGCAGAGACTTTTTTCTGACTGTGGCCACCTGTGATGTGCTGCAGCTTTGTCTATACTTCAAACTAAACACTGTGAAATAATACTGTGAAATAACTTCTGACTGCTTTTCTTTCTGTTGTTCAAACTGCTTCCTGTCTGGTTTTCCATTAATTTCTTTTTTCCCCCTCAGTTTTGGTTTATATTCCATTTTCCCTTCCCCCTCACTTTACCTCCCACCCACAGAAAGAATTTCTATGTGAAAACTTATGCTGTGCTTGCAAGTTCCAGAAGCTTTTACAAGAGAAGAAAACTGAGAAAATTCTGTAATTCTGTCTTTCAAAAAAAAAAAAAAAAAAAAAAGACACGGAAATATTTTCATTTATAGCACTTACAGTGTGTTTTCTGTTCACGGAAAGCTTTATTTTCTTTCATTTATTACCTGTTTCTCAGCTCACTAGTGGAATCACAGTGTGCATTATCCTTGCAATATGTTCTGTATATTTCCTTTTCTACAGTCTTTGCTGTGTTAAGGAAATCCAGTATGTCAAATGGGCCTGAAAATAATAACTTCTTGATACAAAGACATACATGAAAGAGATTAATAAGCCCATGAACTTTTAGTTGCTGGAGAAATTGCTCTCTGTTATTTTGTTAACTATAATTTGAGGCAGGGGTGGTGGGTGAAATTTTATAAAAGAAGGCTCCCTGGCATTTTAAGTGATCTTTTTTCCTACATAGGTGTCTAATGCTCCTCTGATTTTAGACAGATATAATCCATAAAACTTGCTTCACATAGGAACAGAGCAGTAAAGTATGAAACCTGAGCAGAAAAGAATAAGACAATCATGTTTCAGTAAATCTTTACATCTGGTCTCCTAGAAATTTATCAGTGATACTGTGCTCAGTGCTGTTGGTTAAGAAATTAATGTAAGGAAAACAGTTCTTGAAGATTTCACGTTCTCTTTTGATTTTAATATTTCTTGAAATGCCTGTGACCAAATTTCTTCAGGAGTTTTGTGCTGACAGGTAAAAGGTGACAGATATGCCAAACTTAGGCAATGTTTTTGGTTTATGACCATGAACTTAAAAGAATTGCAGTTTACTATTTACAGTGCAGTAAAACATTTCTCCTTTGATCATTTAATTTCTTTTCTTCCCCAGAAAGCCACTGTGCAACATGACGTTTGAAGATTTTGAGAACTACTCTTATTTCTACGATCTGTCTGAGGAAGATGAGTCACCCCAGTCCTCCCTCAGCATTGCCCATATCATTTCCCTTTTCTTTTACAGCGTGGCATTTCTGCTGGGAGTGCCAGGTAATGCCATTGTCATCTGGTTTATGGGCTTCAAGTGGGATAAATCTGTTTCCACACTCTGGTTCCTGAACCTGGCCGTTGCAGATTTCATTTTTGTCCTCTTCCTGCCCCTCTATATTACATACGTGGCAATGGGCTTCCACTGGCCCTTTGGGAAGTGGCTCTGCAAAATGAACTCATTCATTGCACTGCTTAATATGTTTGCCAGTGTTTTCTTCCTGACATTCATCAGCCTTGACCGCTACATCCGTCTCGTCCACCCAGTCTTTTCCTACAAATACAGGACTGTGAGGAACACCCTCGCCCTGAGTGGGGTCATTTGGATGTCAGCTGCAATCATTGGTGGCCCTGCCTTGTACTTCAGAGACACAGCCACAGTTCTCAACAATGTCACCATTTGCTACAACAACTTCCACGTGCATGACAGAGAACTTATTTTGCTGACACATCACATTCTCATTTGGGTGAGGCTTGCATTTGGTTACCTCTTTCCTTTAGTGACAATGGTCATTTGCTACTCACTGCTGATTGTCAAAGTGAAGAGGAGAACCGTGTTGACTTCCAGCAGGCTTTTCTGGACCATCATTGCTGTAGTTGTAGCTTTTTTTGTCTGCTGGACACCATATCATATATTCAGCATTGTGGAGCTGTCTGCTCACCACGATGCAAACTTGCACGATTTACTACAGGATGGCATTCCCCTCTCCACCGGCCTGGGCTTCATCAACAGTTGCCTCAACCCAATCCTCTACGTTCTGATTAGCAAGAAGTTCCAGGCTCAGGTGAAGAGCACGGTGTCTGAGGTGCTGAAGCTGGCCCTGTGGGAGGTGAGCCGCTCGGGAACCGTCAGCGAGCAGCTCTGGAGCTCGGACAACGCGCCTGTGCCCTGCTGTGAAACGGCCCAGTGACTGCTGCTGCCACCAGCTCTCTCCAAAAGAGCTGACAGCAGGTTTGGAGGTGTTCCTGACTTCACATCTGCCAGTCAGATGCGCATCTTTTGCATGTACAGTGTTGTGTAAACAGCCGGCTTCATTGCACTTGCTGCTCTAATTGGAAGGTTTTTAAGGGACGTGTGATTTGGATGTGTGCCCTTGCAATGCACACACAGCCTGAACTGCAGGTTACCAGCACAGGTGGGATTACTCTAACTGGGCTTTTGGTGAGGAATGGTGGTGTAACCCTGTTGGTTTGCTGTGGTTCCATACCTCACTGATATCAAAAGACCATATAATAAAAGTGTTCCTCCTTGCCATTGCTGATACCACTTTTAATAGAGGCATTCTCATCCAAGAGGCCGTGCATCCCTGGGTCGTGGGGCTCCTGATTGCCTGCTACTGCCCCAAGGAGGAATCTCCTGGCTACATCTCACCTAAATGAAGCTATCAGTGGCTCCCCTCTGCAGCTCGAGAAGAATCTCAAGATGGAGAATGTGGAATTGCTGCCTTCTGTTGTCAAAAAAGAAAAAAAAATATGGAAATAAAACCTGTCTTCTCCCAACATTCTTTATCTTATACTCAAAACTAAGACAGGAGACCTTGTGTTTTCTGGTCACTTACTGTATTTTTAGCACCAGCTGGGTGCTAAATAATGAGCAGATGTTTCATGTAGGTATTAGGCTCATGCAAAAATGTGTAAATAATTAGTGAAAATATTTCTTACAGCTTCTGTGGACACACGTCTTTTTCTATGATTAAAATTTTAGTCCTACAGAGGTTTACAATTATTGATTGCTCTTTATTACTCTTTCAAGCAAAGGTAAAGAAATAATATAACATTTTGTTTGCCTTAATGTCAAGGTTAAAAAAATGGGTGGAGTGAATTCATCAGTATTCTGTTACAAGTCTGTAGCCAAATTCAGACTTCTTTTCCAAATAAGAGAAAAGACAGTTCATCCAGGAAATGGAGTCCACTCCCATAAGAAAGATGAAGTAGTCCCAGTTATGCTGTATTCTGTTCCAACTTGTTGCTTGCTGCAGAATCACACAGGCACCAATGCAAATATATATATATATATGTGCTCTGTGGGGTGAACCAATTTCTGATGCAATACCACTTAATTAAAAAGTTGAATGTGGGACAAAACTCCACTGAAAGTAAAAGCATAGAGCTTTGGGTAAATTTGAACTGGTTTTTCCTAGTTGTTGGCCTAGGCATATAGAATAAAACTGACTTTCAGATCATTTACCTAGTTTATATGGCCTGCCAAGACATTAGTAGCATTTATGCTGTAATTGTAATTCTTGTATATAAATAGATTTGCTTTTGTATAAAATACATATGTATGCATGAGCACATCCAATATTGGTAGCTGCACATATAGAAACAGCCTGACTGTGGTCTGTAACTACTTCTTTGGGCTCTGGTTTCAGAGTCTGAGAGAGTTAGGCAGGATTAGTGGAATTTCAGTGTATTTCCCTTTGGGCTGGAAAGCTGGTAAGCAGCATTCTTCCTTTGAGTCATTTGCTGCCTGGTACATAGTTGCTCATCATAATTTTTGGCACCGTTCTGCTGTATGTGCCTAAATCAAACATTTTGTCATTTTTCTTCACATGTTCCCTGACATCTTTCTAAGAATGATGTTCTTTCCTGGCTGTAGTCCAAGTGAAGTAATAAAATTTTGTTGTTTCCAAAGAGCACGTTCATTTGCTTTTCTTAGCAGCAATGTATGGTGACTGGCTTTTCTTATAACAGCTCCTTCCCAAAGATCTTGGAAGGTGAATTCAAGCCCTGGCCCATTCTGCTATGGGACTTAGGATTCATATCAGCTTTCTTCAGCTGTGTGCACACACATGTTCCTATGTACAGCACAGAGACTGATTTTCCAATGGGAGAGCATGTACATCCCACCTTGAATAAAGGATCAGAAAGTGTGGCATGAAGCAGACAGGCGGTTTTTTGTTTCTTTTATTTCTGTGCATCTTTCTTTTTAATGTTAGGAAAAAAAAAAACAACAAACAAACCCACCCTGCTAAAACCCAACACACACGAGACATCTCAAGAACCAAGGAGTTTTTATGTGCACGCTTAACATAAATCTAACACACAGCAATCCAGTCTGGCAGGTCACAGGACTCAGTGCTGTATTTTAACAAAGTTACCATCTATAAATCCACTCAGGGCTTTAATTTGAAAGCCAAGGGAAGAGTATCAAGTTAAGCAGCACATTGAATGGGAGGTCAGAAAGAGCGACGGCCAAGATAATAAAACCTGTACTTTTGAGGCAGAATTTTTAATAATTTAGCAGAAGCAACAGGTAGAGAATTGCCACAAAAAGGGTACTGTTTAGGAGTTAGGTTTATGGAAAGTGGCAAGTGAGCCTGTAACAATACTCACTTTGAGATCTCTAACTGTTCTTTAAGCCTCTAGTAGGCAGATTCTTTTCCTGAGACAAATTATAAACAAAGCTCTTAGATAATCTGAAGTTGGCAGAACTTTAAACAAGGAGAGAGGACCTGCTGTGCCAGATAACCACACAGATGCTCTGTGAAAAAGTCAACAGAATTACTTAAGCTGCTGCTGTCAGTCTTTGACACTGGGCCTCTCCATCTCAGAGTGACCAATGCAGCACATAAAAGGATTCCATTCCATGGTCACAATAAATCCTGTCAGTCCAATGCAAGGCACAGAATTATGAATTTATTTAGAAGCTTCACAACTTTGACATTTGTATCAACAACTTCTACATTTGTATCATTCCCATAGACAGTTTTTGGGATTTATTCCTGATAGGTCTTCAATCACTAAAAGAAATGTCCAAAATCACTCTAGAAAGCAATCTGGAGCCGAGCAGACAGCTCAAACTGCCATTAATTTCACTCCTTTTTATATTCTTTATGTGTTTGCATTTTCAGCTCTTTTTCTCTTGTTGAAGTCACGGGCACGTGTCAAGTTTAGGGTGTAAGTGAGGCAGATTCCTGCAGTGGCTGCAGCCCGTGGTGAATTCCCGATTGCTGCCCCGCTCCTTGGGCAGGGGCCGCACCCGGGGCACCGCTGGGCTCGCAGCGCCCCCCAGAGGCACCGCCCGTGCCCCGCATGGAAGCGGCTCCTCAGCAACGTGATTAGCTGTTTATGAAGATACAAAACTGAACCAATTTCATTGCAAATGTTTCCAAGCCTCAGAGGGGAAAAAGAAAAAAAATACTCAAGTCACAGAACAGTTGAGAAGTATCAGGGTAGCCTCAGGTCTTATCTAGAGCACTGCAAGTCACTTAAGCTTCCTCTCACTCTCTCACTGGAGTTTAGCTGTCAAGAAAAGCCATGGAGTATTCGGTTAGTCACCACCCTTACTAAACAAAGGAAATTATGCTCGTTTACCCACTAAAATATTGCTTGCCCTTTGACTGAGCCCTGTTCCTTTCCCTTAAAACCATCCCTTCTTGCAGAAGAAGTCCAGACATTTCCAAAGCAGCAATTTCCTCCGCAGATGGAGGAAAGAGCATTTCAGTATTTTAAAGCCATGGTAATGTTAACTCTGCAGTGATACTCTGCTCATGCTCCTGGGTACTACACTGAGGTGTCAGAGCAATCTTGAAATTCAGTCTCAGCTTCTGCTTTACCCATTAAGAAAACCTTACATTTGTGAGCTGGATTACTCTAAGAT
This sequence comes from Brachypodius melanocephalos, assembly GCA_013398615.1. Taxonomy (NCBI): domain Eukaryota; kingdom Metazoa; phylum Chordata; class Aves; order Passeriformes; family Pycnonotidae; genus Brachypodius; species Brachypodius melanocephalos. The sequence continues at coordinate 1,972,187 of VZSR01000028.1, read as the reverse complement.
TCTGAAACAAGCACAGACACTGTACATTTTTTTTGCAACAACATTTATTCTAGATATATCAAGACTTAAATCTTATTGAAAGCAGCTACATCCATTGATTGTACATAATCTTCAAAAGCTGTTATTCTCTCTTCCAGCATATCTGTTCCAACTTTATCATCTTCAACGACACACTGGATCTGAAGCTTTTTGATACCATAGCCAACAGGTACTAGCTTGGCTGCAAAATAAAAAAAGCATTTAGTACTCCTCAACTGGTGGAATCTCTTAACACCACACATCTAAGAAGAAACTGACCAAAGCAATTTGCAGGAATACATAAAAACAGCCTTCGGCCCACATTATGGACCATCTAATGAACAACCCAGCATTCATTACAACTGATTGAAAAAGTTTATTTCTGTGGACCTCCGCCCCTTCCACAACCAGTGATGTAGGTGGGTAAAGGTGTTCGCTGCATCAGGAATTGTACAGGGACATGCAGAATAGCAGAGCTTAAAGTTTTATAGCTCTTAAAACCTGTATTTGAATCTTAACCAGGCCACTGCACTAATACACCTTCTCTGACCATGTAAAGACATTGAAGTACTGTAGTATTGCAGTTCCCCAACACCTGCATTTCAGAGATCAGCAAACAGTGACCACAAGTCCAACTGCTCATAGACTATCCCAAGGGCCTGCACTCTCACCATCCCTCTCCCTGCTTTGGAATTTCCCCATACTTACAAGAGCCCCAGACCAAGCCATCTGCTTGAATGCTTCGAACACACTCCTCTAGTTTGGCCATGTCTGTCTCATCATCCCAAGGTTTCACATCAAGCAAGATTGAGGACTTGGCAACAACAGCTGGTTCTGGGGGAAGAAAATCACCATGGAAAGGTAGGAATCTTTCAGAAACTCGTGAATATACTTGCAAACTGGTTTTACAAGAACAACTTATCCAATTTCGTGAGCAAGAAAGAACCTGCTCACATTGCTGTGACAGGCCTCTGGTACCAATGGACATTTCTGAAGTACTGCAGCTCACATGTCAATGTTCAATACTGTAGATACATAATGCATACACAGATTGAAGTAGCTGACTGTGTTTGTTACATAGGAAGTCCTTTTCAGAACACCTGAGAAGGAGCCTAATGCCGTGTAACAGTTTATTTTCCACAGAGGGAATACTGCAACTGCTACAGTTCTGAACAGTTCCAGGCCAGTAACTGTGGAGTAACTTGTGTACTTTTCTAAAAGAAAATCCTCATGTTATCTCCATTTACGTAGAAAGCTCAGTATCTGGCAACGAAAAGCAGGAGTGTATGAATCAGAACAAAAAGCACACTAACATTCCTATTTGCTGTGGGAAGGCTGAGCTCACTGGCAATTCAAGTGAAGCTAATTACTCCTGTCTCATTCCAGTCAAGCTGATCTATTATTACAGTTATTGTTTCTAGCCATCCTGTTCAAATGCATGAAAATAACTCAAGTGTAAAAGGTTAGGAAGTTCTCGGCACACATACTTTTGGACTTCTTTGATTCATACTGGGCCAGACGTTCCTCCCTCAGTTTCTTTGCTTCTTCACTTTCCTGAAAGAGAAATTTGCACTTACAGAAAAGCACCAAACCTCTGCATCTCCAAAGTGCTACCAAACTGACTGGCATCTACTCAGATAAAAACAAATCATCACAACTGTCAGCCGAAAGATGGTGATTTTTTGTTTTACTCATCATGTAACCAGTCAAAGTTGTACAGTTCACTACATTCTGACACATTACTTTCTAACTTTTGAATTTTTACCTTTGAAGCTTTTCTATTCTACAAAGATAGGTACACTTGAGAATTTCAAGTAGGATCTGCTACCAAGGTCAGAAATATAAGTAATATCAACTAGGTCAAGGTGAAAAATCTGCATTTGTGTGTTATAGGTAATACAAAAAAGTTGTAAGTACCTCCTCATCATCAGATCCAAAAAGGTCAATGTCATCATCATCTTTGCTATCTGTGGCCGCACCTGTTGTGTCCTCAACATCAGCAGGACCGTATTTTCCCAAAGCCTTCTTTACTCCTGGCAAGCTGAAAGAAGAACACAGACATTAGGAACTTACTCAAATGTCAATACAATCACTGCCTGTTTATCAATATACCTACAAATGCATTTGTAATGAAAACCTTGTGCTAAAAAGAGTAAAAATCTAATTCTGCTACTTTAAATCAGAACCTCATGAAAGACAATGCTCCCAATGCTCCTGACATGCCAGCTGAGTAGTGTGTGAATATGGGACTTGCTGTAGCTCATCAAAGCTGGTATGATCCTGCCCATCCAAGTACATGGATAGGAAAAACCCTATGGGAATCCCTTACGAGCACTGTGTTCTGTCTAGCAGGAATTACCAATTTCTTGTTCGTGCTTCCCTAGAACTACTATCACTTGTTTAAAAACTAGGAAGTGACTAAAAATACACTACTGCAAGGTAACTATTACTTTCCCCAGTTTCAGCAAACACTTTACCCTGAACTCTCACGCTCTGCAGTACAAGGGACCAGGACTTCCGAAATTTACCTTTTCTTGCAGCTTATATACTCCTGTTATCTTAGAATAAGCTCATAGCTGTCTTGCTAATGTGAACTGTTGTTACTGGAGCCATAAAACTGGCTTTTGATTTCAGGAAAGGTAAGCAGTTTCCAGGGTGGACTTCGTGAAACCACTTCAGAATCTCAGTCCCCTTTAGCATTATAATAGCTTCAGAAAAAGACTGGAGACTGAGCCACCCATCTTTGGAAGAGCTTCCTCCGAAGAGGACTGATGCTCAGAGAAAGCAGTGTAGCAATACTGACCCTACCTATTACGCTGTACGTTTTCAGAGAGGGCTGCAGTCTCCACGGGTGTCAATACAGCACCTTTCACGAACACTGAAAACCACTAAAAAAGAAAATAAATACTTTTCCCTTTCATATCTCCTTTTCTTTCCGTGTCCTCTGGTACTGCAAATCATTAATTTTGTCCTCCGTACTGACAGAAGAGGTCTGCTCTGTTTCTGGAGCTGTTTGTACTCCAACAATACAAAATGCCACGTGGTGCCACTGAAACCCGGCTCTGCTCAAACTCGATGAAACAAACGCAACAATTTGTAGACTACTTCGGGGAGATATTACAGCTTTGGTATTTAACCATACCTTGCTTTTTGCTTTTCATACGACTTAATATGATTGTACCACCGGAGAGCATGGAACAAATCTGCAGGCGGCGGGGCAGCGATCGCTTCGAAAACTGCTATGTCAGCCTGCGAAGGGACGTACCTGCGAAGAATAAGCGGAATTTACTCCCTTGCTCGGGCAAGAACACGTGGAGCAGCGGCGGCCGCCCAGCAGCGCCGCCCGTGCAGCTGCCGGGGTGACTCAGGGCCTTCCCACGTCCCCAGCGCTTGTCTCCGCCAAGCCCGACTCACCTTCCCCACACCCCGGCAACCCCCCGCCGCCGCTCACCCCTCGATGTAGCTCTTGTCGGCCAGGAAATCATTGAGGACGCGGAGGCCCGCGGCGGACTTCAGGTCCCCAAAGCCCATGGCGGCGGCGCGCGGCCCACACGCTGCGCCCGCCCCGACCGCCACCGCCGGGGGAAAGGGCCTCCACGCGCCTGCGCCGGCCTTATATAGCGCGGGTATTCCTCCGCGACACTGCACGCAAGTGTATTCCTCCGCGAGAGCGAGCCGCGAGGTAGCTCCTCACGGGTCGGCTGCTGCAGCGCAGGATGTGCAGCGGACGGGACACCAAAGGTGCGGGAAAGCGTCGAAGTAATAAAAGCGAGGCTGACTGTAAAGCCTAGGAAGGTTCGCGGCGTTACAGGGACCTTTTAACATTGTACTGTCGCCACACCCCGCCCCGTTGGCACAGCGGAAGTTGCCGGAGTCGGGCGAAAAAAGAGACGGAAAGGGACGGAAATTGCCGAGGAAAGGGCAGTGCGTCTGACGGTGGCCGAAAAGGCTGTGGGCTAGAGGCGGAAATCGCCCGTGTCACCGTTCGCCGATAGGTTGCCGGAAATACCCGAAGCGGTTCGCTCCGGAGGTTGCCGAGCACGGATTGCCGTCTCCGGAGATTGCCGAAGAAGGCTCCGGAGAAAGCCGAAGGAGGCTAAGGGCAGCGGCGGAAAGGCCCGAGGCCCCCGCCATAGAGGCAGAGGCGGAGCGCAGCCGTCCCGCGCCAGGTAACGGCGGCGCCGCTGCGGGCGGGCTCGGTGGGCGCGGGTGCCGCTGCTCCGGGCACCTCTGCCCGCCGCCGCTCCCGGTGTCCTTGACGGGCCGGGCAGCGGGCCGGGGGCTGCCCGGCGGGCGGCGGCGCCTCCAAGGTGACCCCCGCGCCGGGTAGAGCTGTCCGCCGGCCGTGCCCTCGGCCCCGGGGACGGCGACACCGGGCCCGCCGCCGCCGAGCTGCGCCGTTCGGCCCGTGGGCGAGCGGGGCCGGGAACGGCGCTCGGCTGCAAGCGGAGAGGCCGCTGGGTGACATTCGTATGTGTGATGTATAGGCTGTTAGAGAATCATACCTTGCGTTTGAAGGAGGTAGCTCACTCTCCCATAACTGTACGTGTAGGTGTGCGTACGTACTCCTTTGCAACTGGTGTAGAAGTTTTTTCTCTGCCTGTTTAAAACTTGCCAGCAAACATTTGAACTGATAACAACAATGCTGTTTTCTCTCTTGCCAAAGCACCATGCTTCGACTGCTTGCTGTCCCCAGGACCTTAGCTGGGGTCACCCAGTCCTCCAGAGTATGTGGTAAGCATCTGTAGTTTCTGTCTGGGTCTCGGGTGATAAATGTGTGTGCAATTCATTTATCGAAGGGCACATATGTATACTCGGTTTGCAGGCTAAAGGATTCTGTGTTGCAGTCTTGGTAGAATTGGGATTCTGTCAGCGCTCTATAACTAAAATCAGGACTAGGCTACCTGATGGTTTCCATCTAGCAATAGGTGAAAGTTGTTTTTGTTTTCTTTTTCTGTGTCCTTTTTCTGTCCTGTGTCCAGGGCGTACAACTGCAACAGCAGCCAGCAACCAAATAGAGGTGTTTGTGGATGGCCATCCTGTGTTGGTGAACCCTGGAACCACAGTACTGCAGGTGTGGGGAATGGCATTCTCAATTTTTTGGGGCTTCCCATCTCACTTCTTGGCAGCATGTTCTACTTCATACAGCAAAAAGCTACCTGCCTTTACATTGTTTCTTGCAATTCTTTAGCGGTGTTTTAACTATGATGCAGTTTCATGTGACAGAAATCCTTGGGGGAATTCAGTGTTTGAAAAATATGCCATAGTTGCTTAAAAGAAGATGCAGCATCAATCCCAACTGCAAAACTTTATGCAATGCAATAACAGACATCGATAAATTCTGGTTGAACTTCTATCTCTGAACACTATGTGAACACTATGTGACCTCAAAGTCTTTCAGAACCTGTACATTTTGTGTCTTGATACAGTGTGTCTACAGAGGGATTGTGTCCTTTTAGTTAGTTGTTACGATTCAGAGTGCTCTTCCTTAGCTGCTTTTATTATTCTTGGTGTGGGAAAAAAGGGAACCTGGATCGCCCAGTGCATGTTGTCACTTTGCAGGCTAAAATTTCAAGTAAAGCTTTTTTTTTTAAAGAAGCCATTAAATGAAGATGTGGTATAATGAGTTAGAACCTTAAGATATGCAATTTTTTTCAAGATATAGTCCTTGTTCTTTGGATAAAAGTTCCTAATTTATTTAGGCATTAGAATGCCCCCAGCAGGAACCTAGTGTAAATTTTTCTTCAATGCTATTTCTTTTAATTTTTAAGCTTTTCAGTTTAGCTAATGTGATTCTTTTTGGTAGAAATTTTCAGAAAAACCAGATCTTCTAAGCCTTTTTTTAATTAAATTCGGTGGTATTTCTTCTGACAGCTATAGCTGTAATGCTGTAGCATAGATCCCATTAGCTGTGGGGCTTTTATGTAGGGAAGGCTGTCTTCATCTGTTCTCTGGAAATCTGTTGGCTCTGTCCTCCTGTCTCATTTTCTGTCCTGTCATCTTTGAATTTGGGGTCTGCTGAAGTTGCAGCTTGACTGTGCTGGAGTGCCTTTATACACAGTGTCTGTGTTGTTGAATTACCAGGAATTATTTTATTGTTGCTCTCTTTATGTTTTCCAATTTTTCCTTTCATGCATCGTTCCTTAAAGAGTGTATATGTTCTTTAACAAGTTACTTGTATTGCTAGTGCCCTCTTGCAGAGAATTCTCTCTGTTATTGGAGGAAAGAATGAAAGAGAGGTCAGTTCTCATTTCCTCAGTCACTTACACTGGTTAGAGAAACTGTATTTGTAATTGATACCCTGACTTTTTTTTGTTCGTCACAATTTTTTATTTATGGTCACTTCTTAAGATGAAAGGTCAAGTGCTCTCTATTCTTGAGCACTGATAGTGTTACTCTTTGAAAAGCTGCATAGTGTTTTCTGAAGTGGAACTGAAAAGTCTAACTAAGATTTAATTTTCCTTTGTTTCTATTTTTTAACAGGCCTGTGAAAAGGCTGGAGTTCAGATACCTCGTTTTTGTTACCATGATCGTCTCTCTGTTGCTGGAAACTGTAGGATGTGTCTTGTGGAAATAGAGAAAGCTCCAAAGGTATTGTTTGTGTTTCATAGGAATTGCAATATGGAACTCTGTAGGAATTTTTTGCTGTGCTTTGAGCCTAGTTTAAATCTTGTAAATAACTGTTGTCATGCAGCTGCTCAAAGCAGTTTTTTCTCATCTCCCTACTGGGCTCCAGTGGTTGTTTATGAGTCAGAGTCAGTTCTCAGGTTATTATGGACTATCTTGCTCTTGGACACGAGCATTTGATAGCTGTGTTTGCTGTTAGATGCATTTTAGGCTTTGTAGTTGAAGCTTCAGCCACACATTTTCAGCTGATATTGCAGAAATAATGAACTTCAGATGAATGAATGAATTTAGCTGTAGGATTAGAACCTGACATTCTTAATGCTGTAACTGCTTAAATTGGGACTGGAAATTGTAGGATTTTTAACTTTAAATAAATCATAACTAATTTAACCTTTTTATATAGCAGGTTATTCATAAATATGGCTTCTAGTGACTTTATCAGTTAGACTCTTCTTTTTTCTTGCAGACTTCTTTATTTCTATTTATTTATAACAGATACCTACATTAGAATTGGGGAGGGAGGAGGTGAGGGTTTGTGCCCATGCTGAGAAGAAATATGTTGTGTTCATGCTTTCTTTTTATGGTGATTGCAGCCAGTTGCTGCTTGTGCCATGCCAGTTATGAAGGGCTGGAATATACTGACAAACTCTGAGAAGTCCAGGAAAGCAAGGTACCTTTCTTTTAACCTCCTTGGCTGATTAGATTGTACTGTCTGCTAAATGATGTTGACATTAACTTCATTCTCTGAACCTAACAGAGAGGGTGTAATGGAGTTCCTGCTGGCAAATCACCCATTGGACTGTCCTATCTGTGATCAGGGTGGAGAATGTGATCTACAGGTACAACAGCCAATTAAATTACGTAGACTTACATACAATACTCTTGTCCTAGGTGAAATTGTGCTTTCTAGCAGCCTGGATATGTGTGTGTTCTGTTGTCTGTTGTAGGACCAGTCAATGATGTTTGGCAGTGATAGGAGCAGATTTAGAGAGAGCAAACGTGCTGTGGAGGACAAGAACATTGGCCCGTTAGTCAAAACCATCATGACTCGGTGTATACAGTGCACTCGATGCATCAGGTAAAGGCCTTATCTTTCACTGAGGAGAGTACTAAGCAGGCATATTTTTGTCAATTTGTTACTAGTGAAGGAAACACCGTGAGGGGTAGTCAGTTTTTAAAAAAATGATTTTCTGATGATACTTAAAGGCTTTATTTCTGTTAGTGACTGATAGCTGGTTTCCTGGAGCTACCAGACAGGAAATAGAGAAAGGTGGTCAGTGCGTGAAAGTGAAATCAGAGTTCTGCAGGGCAGAAATGATCCCATGGTGTTGGTGCCAGAATGGATATGTGACTTCCTCAGCCAAAAGTTGTAAGATTTATTTATTTTTATAGACTCTGGTAGCTATATTTATGCTGTTCTGTAGCCCTGAGATGCTGTACTGGCCAACTTGTGCCAGATGGAAAAGAAGGCCGACTTGAGCCACATGGAAAAGAATACAATGTACCCAACGAGTTCCAGAAGGAACTTGTTAGTTAGGACTAATCTTGGACTCAGTTTGTGTAATACAGTGAGTACTGAACTGCTGTGGTTTTTGATATAACTCCCCCTAGTTTCTGTAGCCCTTTCTGAATGAAATTCTGCAGATGGTCCCGCATGTGATGGTGCTGACTAATGCACCTAAACAACTGTTTTCTTCTTTCAGGTGTATGAACTAATGTTTTGTCTTAAGAAAATGAGATGAGGGCTGAAAAATGTTCTGTGTTGCAGCTGTACATGCCAGATGTGTTTCTCCTTCTTTGTGCACCTACCAGGTTTGCTAGTGAGATTGCAGGGGTAGATGACTTGGGAACAACCGGAAGAGGAAACGATATGCAAGTTGGTACTTATGTTGAGAAAATGTTTATGTCTGAGTTATCAGGAAATATTATTGACATCTGCCCAGTTGGTGCCCTTACCTCCAAGCCATATGCCTTTACTGCACGCCCATGGGAGACAAGGTAGGTGTCTTAACTCATACTGAAGGCACAGCTTTCTCTGTTTGTTGTACACTTTGTCTTAAAAAATGTCCATCTGTGATACCAAGGGCTTTCTCTGATTGTTATTTTCTGCGTTTTTGTTGTAGACTTTCCCATAGACTGAATCTAACATGAATTTTGTTACAGCTTATTTAAGAAAAGGAAGAATGTTATAGCTTGTAGATTGTTCTTCCCTTATTCTTACCCCAAAATGTTTTGGACTTGTAGGTTGTGCTGATTGCTTAGTAAAAGATGCGCATAAAAGAGAACACAAATTCATTAACTCACTAATTGATGAGGATACTGTTTTGAAATATCTTGTGAAACTAAGCTGTTCATCTTCAGAGCAGATCTCTGTGATTTTCCTAAATAGTTGTTTAACTCTATATAAGACCTGAGACATATTCAGGAGACAGAATCACAGAACGTGAAGGGTTGGAGTGGACTTCGAAGATCATCTAGTCACAACCAGCCCTGCCATGGGCTTCTCACTAGATCAGGTGGCTCAAGACTTTAGCGAACATAGGACCATGCTGGTTTTACCATCCCAAGGATATTCAAAATCCCCGGGAGCTGTTGTGATTAGTCTGGGGGAGCAGGGGCAGGCGGGGGAAGGCCTCCGCACTGATGGGCTCTCGGGGGAGGAGGAGGGTGTCATTACCAACCGTGTCCGCTGGGCGGCTCCCGAAGCACGGAGCCGGCCGCGGTGCTGGCTGCAAGCCCCGGATCAGTCTCCCCAGCAGCGATTTTGTCCTGTCATGAGCCACTGACACGCTGTGACAGAATTACATCCCTAACCCACCTTCGAGAGGTGATAAACAGCAAACAAGGAGCACATCCGGACAGCAGGGTGTTACATAACACAGCTCTGAGAATGTGTGCAGCAACTCCATGACCAGCACCTGTTAAACTTAATACAGTGAGCTCTTACAACGAATTTGTTTTCACACGCTCTGGTCAGAACTGTTGTTACCTCAACTGTTCATGCCTCACACTGGATGCTTTAAAAGACTCTTCTGATTTAACTCAGCAGGCAGCTAAATACCACATAGCCAGTTGCTCATTTCAGCCCCCCATGGGGCATATGAGAGAAAACTTGGGGGGAGAAATGTAAAAATTGTGGGCTGAAATAAAGACAGTTTAATAGGACAGAAGAAGAAAATTACAACAATGATAAAAGCATTTGAATGTACAAAGCAAGTGCTGCACACTGCAATTGCCCAGGCAGTCCCTGAGCAGCAGCCCCCTGCCAGCTTTCCCCCTCATTCACATGCTGCGCTTGCTGCTGTGTGGTGCAGAACATCCCTTTGGCCCACTGGGGTCTTGCTTGTGTCCCCCCAGCTTCTCATGCCACCTCCTTGCTGGTGGGACTGGGTGAAAAGCTGAAAAGTGCTTGATGTGGTGTAAATGTTGCTTGGCAACAACTAGAACATCCCACACTATTTGCAGCCTAAATCTAAAATACAGCACTATACCAGTTACTATGAAGAAAATCACCTCTATTCAGGTCAATAATGAGACACTTGTTGCTTATATGTGGAAGACTACAAGTGGTTTATTTGTTCCTCTAAACAGGAAGGTAGAGTCCATTGATGTTCTTGATGCAGTTGGAAGCAACATTGTAGTGAGCACGAGGACTGGAGAGGTCATGAGAATTTTGCCAAGGCTGCATGAAGATATCAACGAGGAGTGGATATCTGACAAAACAAGGTGTGGATGTGCTTGTACCCACGGGTGTTTATGTATGCATTAAAGGCACACTTTGCAGAACCAGAAATGTGCACAGTAGCACTGACTTCGGTATTCAGCTGTTAGTATTGTAAAGTTACAGTGAAGAAGAATAATTGATGAAATACATTTTTAATTCTATAATTGAATTTGCTGAGTTTCCTAATGTTCTGATTTTTGTAACTTTTTTTTGTAGTAACTTTTATTTCTATTACTGATTGTTTTTTATGTTTTTGAGAAGGAAAAGTTGAACTTTCAAAGGAAATATTTCTTGGTTTTCTCTTTCCTAAAAGCTTGCAATTAGAAAACTCTCAGAATTATACACAATTGTCTTTGTCTTTGCTCTTTTATAATATTCTTGTGTTCACTTAGGTTTGCTTATGATGGTCTGAAGCGTCAGAGACTTACTCAACCAATGATGAAAAATGAGAAAGGAGTATTTGTTTATGCCTCATGGGAGGATGTATTAGCTCGTGTTGCTGGTGTGGTAAGAACAATTTTCAGTATTCAATATTCAATAAAAAGTAGCCTAAAATTAATTTCGAAAGCTGGATGTATTATGAATATTAGTATCAACTGAGTTATATTAAAAATTATTTTTTGTTTAAGGTTAGAGGGGAACATTTGACTGCTAATCCATTGTTTCCACTTAAATTTCTTATTTTTACTAATGTGTCCTGTTTCATGGATTGGACCTTTTAAAGAACTTTTTCATATCGTGGTTTCATTTGGAGCATTGGGAGAGAAATTACTTTTATTTAAATGAGAAAGTAAACTGTTTCTTCAGAAATTTAGGAGGAAGCAATTTTCCCAAATATTCTGATCTATCTGAAGACATCTTTAAATTTATTTAAACTGTGCTATCACCACTTTTGCCATCAAAGACATTCAGTCTGTATTACTTATTTCTGAATTGTGCTTTCCTCAGTGCTTTCTCTGTGTGGTGATTGATTCTGCAGCTCAAATGAAGTGCTGCATGACTGCTCTGGATTTTGATTAAAAATTTTATGTGGGTGAAGTAGAATTGAATAACTGTAATTGAACTTTCCTCAAGGATGTTTTTGCCCATGGTACAGTAGCAGGATTTGTTACAAAAGCTATTTCTTCTCTGATAATACCTTTGAGTTAACTTTACTACCAGAGCTTGTGTTACTGGAGTTTGTATTCTGTCTGCACTGTGGCTTCATTAAAATAAAAGCATTCACCAACCTTTCTCTCTCAGCACACCAAATGAGAATTAGCTACACCTGAGTGATAACTCAAGTGGGAGAGACCTGCCTAGAATACAGAGAGCTCTTCCTTGCTTATCATGAGTTCTGAAGGAGCTGGAGTTGCTGCCTGGCTGGAATCAGACACCACTGATCCATTTGTGCTGCTCCAGGCCAGCGGTTGCATTCCTGGCTTTGACACACCCTAATGTAACAAATATTTACCTGAGCTAAATGAGAATTTATTTCAGTGGTTTCTTTTGTTTATGTTTATACTTCCTTTCTCCCCAGCTCCAGGCAGTGGAAGGTAAGGAAATAGCAGCAGTTGTAGGAGGGCTGGTGGATGCAGAAGCACTAATAGCTCTGAAAGACCTGCTGAATAGAGTGAATTGTGATACGCTCTGCACTGAAGAGATCTTTCCTACTGCTGGAGCTGGGTAAGAGGACAGTCTATGTCTGTCTGTAATTAATATGTTAATAAACTTTCCAGTCTACAGATCAGCTCATGGCAATATTCTGAAATTAGCAGGTGTAACAATTGCTGATGTATTAGCAGGGTTTATTTGGATTTACAGTACTCACATACACAGAGTATTTATGGACTGTGAGTTGATTCACAGTCTCTGCTCCAGCAAGGGTTTTACACTTTACCCCATGTTGTACTGTGTGTATGGCTGCTGCAGTTTAACAGGCAGTCACTGAAAGCCAGTTATGCTCTGTTGTAAGCTGGATAAGTTAGTCTGTTTCTAATTATGGTGTGAAAACTTTAGTACAGTTATGATTAGTAATTTGGATTGAGAAGTCTCTTCTTTCTCGTCTTTTTTCTGAGATGAAAAAGTATTTTGAGCATCTGCAAATCTTTACCATAGCTTCATTACTTCCCTCTACCGAATTCTCATCCTCTTTCTTACATCTTCTTGCTATAGCACAGATTTACGCTCTAACTACCTGCTGAATACCAAGATTGCTGGGGTGGAGGAGGCAGATGTCCTCCTTCTGGTTGGCACCAATCCACGCTTTGAAGCACCGCTTTTTAACGCTAGAATTCGAAAGAGGTTCGTATTCCATGGTGGTGAATAGGCATGTGAATCCATCTGGATTTGATACAGTGCTCGGTTGGAGCTGCAGGCAGTGACTTGAGAGCATTCATTCACATGGGATCATTGGATTTAGTTCACCTTTTAGTAAAGGGAATGGTGATTTATGTGTGGAAAAAGGGTAGTACCCTGTAGTGTAGAGCTAGTTCATTCTCACTTTGACATTTTATATTAAGTTCATCTACTCAGACATCTATTCCTTTGTTACATGACACAGACACCTCAGATTTTCTGTTTTATAGAAGTCTGTTAAAGCATATTACTTAAAGATTTACTGTCAGCATCAGCTTACTGCTTTTTGTATTGTAACAAATCAGATGTGTTGAGTTTAGAAGCAGTCATTCCAGTTTAACATTTTCTTTGCCAAGTAGTGTGGCTTTCCCAAACTTTTGAACATAGCTAATTCAATTTTAGTAAGATACGTCAGTATGAGGCAAATGAGGTCTATAAAAGCCCTGTCCTTCTTAATGAGATCTTTGAAAATACATAATCTTAAACAGTAATGACATTGAAATTTTGAAAGGAGAAAATGCAGTGAGACTTTCGAATGTATATTTTCATGTATTTTTATAAGTCTATGCCACGAGAAACTGCAAAATAGAAAAAATTTCTAACCAACTAAGTTTTTCTGTATTTATCTAAGAAATAAGTGGATTTCTAAAACTGAATTGGCTGAAGCTTGAGGGGAGGAGAGAATTGAGTTGTGAACATGTCATGTAAGGTGTGTTGCTGTACTGTTCCTGGAATATGTCTAGAGAAATAATCTTTCTAAAAAAAACTTGAGGCTTGCTTAACAGTCAGCATAAAGCTAAACTGCATCTTACCAGAAAAATGAATGCCGTTTAAATTCCTTTGCAATTCTATATAAGTTACTGCTGAAGTTATAATTAGTGGTTTTTGTTGGGTAAAACTCTGTATTTTTTTAATCTTTATAAAATGTTGGTTGTGTTTTCAGCTGGCTTCACAATGACTTGCAAGTGGCCCTTGTTGGCTCTCCTGTGAATTTGACCTACACCTACGAACACCTAGGAGAGTCTCCACAGATACTTCAGGACATTGCTTCTGGCAAACATGCCTTCTCTAAGGTACACAGAACTTGAAGAGTGTGACTGTTAAATTCCACAGGTATTGAGTTCTGATATCTGAATTCTCCAGAGGCAGATTTGGAGAGTACCATGCTGTAAGATAGGGTTATTTGCTTTTGATCAAATGCAGAGCTGAGGTAATGACTAGTGTGCACCAAGTATATATAAACTATGTAATATATTCAGGTGTGTAAAACTTTGCAGTGCAGGAAACTCCTGGGATATTTCTTGACATAAAACAGGCTGTTTCAGGTGCTGCTGTTTCCACTTAAATGTGTGGTTTTATCTCTTTACTTTGTCTCTAAATGAAACAATGACCATTTTGGAACCGTAGGTTTGCATGGAAGACTCATGGAGAAATGTGGGGATTTATGACATTACCTGTACCAAGAATTGTCTTTGTAGCTGTGGAGTGAATTTGTGATTCTTGGCTGGCACAGGTGCTGGACAGTGCCAAGAAGCCGATGGTGGTGGTGGGCAGCGCAGCCCTGCAGCGCGGTGACGGAGCTGCCATCCATGCTGCTGTTTCCACCATTGCACAGAATGCCAGGGCCAAGAGCGGTGCTGCTGCTGATTGGAAAGTCATGAACATCCTGCACAGGTTTGCTTTAAAACTTCTTTGGGAGCGGTTTGCTTGCACATTACACTACACAGGTTACCAAAATGTATGTGTACAGATTGTTTTGTATACACGCAAGCAGCTTATTGGGTTAAAACCTGTAGGGAATGTAAAAAACAGAAATACAAGCTAGCAAAAACTTCTTAATAAAAATGGGTTCCTTGACCTGGCTCTCCATGAGTTTTTATTAATTTCTGATATTCAAATGTAGAATTTAAGGTTTCAATTTAGACATAGCATACAAGAGAGCTTAATAACATCTACCACAGTGCCCAGTAGGATGCACAGCAGACCAGTAGCACTTGCTAAATGACTGCATTTTATCTAGGGGAAGAAAAACAAAATACCCATATTTAAATAATATGATTTCTTCATTTGGGTTTCTTTAATATATCTTTTACTGTGCAGCTTCTCAACTAAATAGTTAATAGAAAGGCTTCAAAGATTTTCATTTGAGAGTTTTTGATCTTAGCTACTCAGTTTGTCAGGATATTACTCCTTTTAGTAGACAAGTTTCTCTTTAGACAGTCTTTCACCACTCACTTTCTAAAATTCTGACTGCCAGATTGACCATCTCTGTAAAGGAAAAATTATTTCACCAAATCTAATGGCACTCAATTCTGGAGACTCAACAAATTTCTTCTGCCAAAAGCAGCTTCATTGGTTTAAAAACAGTATAGTTAGAGCAGGGCTTGGTCCTCTGAAGGAAACTCAAATATAACATTCTGCTGCTAAAACTGAAATATTTAATACCAAAACACTGATGAGTTAAAGAACATTTCAGATACAAATGTGGTTTTGCAGTCGTTCATACTGACTTCCATACTTACAGTGCACCATCCGTTCTACCTTAAGTGTAAAAAGCAACTTAACATACTGAACCCTCTATATCTGACTCTGTCAGACAAAATGAGTTACACTGGAAGATCTGTACTCTAGAGAAAATCTTTTTTCTTTTAAACAAGACTTTAACCTGCTTACGGAGGATTATGCAAAACTGTTGCTTTGGAAGACTGCCAGAAAATGGGAGTTATTATTTCATTCTTTTAAAAGTACTTTTATGTGTGCATAAATGAATAGTGGTCTTAAGACTTTGATGATTCCAAGTAGCTGATGTCCCTAGAGTTGGTCTTTCATCTTCCATGTGAGTGCCCTAAATTAAAGGCCTGATGAGTTCCATTCATAGCTAGAATGTCATAGCTGCAGCATCAAGCTTCACCAGTGAGCTGCCTGCCACTAGGTCCTGACTTTCAATGTCTGCTTTTTTCTTTGCTAAATAGGCGAAAACTAACTTGATACTCTGTCAAAAATTTCAGCTGCCTTTGAGCTTCATGTTTGTCTTGTTACTATTAGGAACCTCTTACATCCCTTCAAAATACTTAGTCAGAAAAAGAAGTTAGGTCTGTTCTGATGGGAGAGGGAGAATTCTGAAATTACTCAAAGCCATGATGTATTTGTTCCTACAGGGTTGCAAGCCAGGTCGCTGCTTTGGATCTGGGTTTCAAACCAGGAGTGGAAGCAATTAGGAAAAGCCCTCCCAAAGTATTGTATCTCTTGGGAGCAGATTCGGGTTGTATAACACGTCAACACTTGACAAAGGACTGTTTTATCATCTATCAAGGTAATTAGTAGATGTAAATTAAGAAATGTTGCTATCTTAATAGATGGAGAAACAGTGGGTAAACAGTGGCATAAAATGCTTTGAGGAATTTTAGCCTTTGTTTTCTGCCAGGAAAGGGAACTTCTAACACATACCTGAGATACCGGTTACCTATTTCTTAGGTAAAGATGGGAAACTGTTGATGAGTAATAAGGGAATATAAATCAGTATAGGGCTTCTGAAACATAGCTTCAGACCTGGCAGAGAAAACAGCATTAGCTTCCAGCTGTTCTGTCATACCAAAACATGATCTTATCTTAATCTAAGAATCCTTGTTCCAAGAACCTCCCAAATCTGAGTGGCTATGAAGACTGAAGTACCATTTACTCCTGCTTGTAGTCCATTCATTCTCCCCAGAGTATTAGCCAAGTAAGACCTTAGAGCAGCCAGCCTCATGGGCTTCAGATTGCTGGCCAAGCAAAACTTAGAAAATCCTTTTTTTCTGGCAACACAGAAATTCTGTCTTAGTAAAGCATTTATTTTTATTTTGAGTTATTTCTGTCTCATATGGTTGTGTACTGTTTCCTCTTTCCATGTGTTTAGGGCATCATGGGGATGTGGGAGCTCCCATGGCTGATGTTATTCTCCCAGGAGCAGCGTATACAGAGAAGGCAGCCACATATGTGAATACTGAAGGTCGGGCCCAGCAGACAAGAGTAGCAGTAACACCTCCTGGGATGGCAAGGGAAGACTGGAAAATTATTAGAGCTATCTCTGAGGTACTGTTGCTGTTATAAGTTCCTTCTAATAAAGGTATACTGAGAGGTTAAGTTCTTTTTGTAAACGTTTTCCAATGTAAAAAATAGTAGATTTTCAGGGAAACACATCGTTTTAAGAAGTAATGTTCTGTATTGAATCCTGTGTTAATTCTGTGAGTTAAATCATATTGTTTCCCTGTTGAGGGTAGCTCTAATATTGTAGCTGCTGTACGCTGTTGGAATGCATAATGGGTGAGGCTTTGCAAGTTTTGCAGGTCTTTGTGAAGTGCTTCAGAGGAAGCTGGTGGCAGCATGCAGTTTCTTGCTTTTTAGAAAGAAAACAGCATAGACTCTGAGGCCAGGATCTGGCATCATTAGATGAGGTCAAATATGTGCTCACTACTCAGAGGGAACAAGATGCATTGATAACTGCATCAACTTCGATCTCATTTGGTGGTAAGCTAAGGAAAATGCAAGTATGGAAGGAGAAAAGTACTTTCTTTTTATCCTTTGTATAGCAGACAGGACAGCCTGGTTTTTAACGTGGGGAAATATTGGCTGTGTAGGCATCAGAGGTCCAACAGAACAGTGACTTTGCTTCAGTTTGTGCATTTTAACTGCCTGTGTTTTCAGGAGTGTGTAGCCTTTCCCTCATTTTACTTTAGGGATGTTAATGGATTGGTAATCTAAACCACTGTGAGTTAAATCCCTAGACTTGATGGCATTTTTTTCTGTGAATCTCTCAGTTGGCTGGTTTGACCTTGCCTTATGAGAACCTTGATGAAATACGGAAGCGTTTAGAAGAAGTATCACCCAATCTGGTTCGATACGATGATGTGGAAGAAGCAAACTACTTCATCCAGGCAAACGAATTGGCAAAGGTAAGCAACAATGAAGCATCTTGGCATGATTTAGTGCTGTTATAGAGCATAATGCTTCTTTGAAAAATGTTCATGTGTAGTATGAGAAGCATTTTTTGACTTACACTGAATGCACTGAATGCAGAATTCACTAAACAAATGCTTTGGTAACAAGCTTCAGTCATAGAGGTGACTTTCTTTTCCTTTCTTACCACAGTTAGCAAAGCAACAGCTTCTTGCTGATCCTCTTGTTCCACCTCAGCTCACAATAAAAGACTTTTATATGACAGGTATGTATAGTGTGGTCTTTCCATTCTGAAATCAGAACATTTTACTTAGCTTTACAGTAAGGTTCTTATGATTTATTTAAAGCTTTCTGCTAAGATAAATAGGATTTGAGTCTTTCGAAAAAACAGATTTTTTTCAGTAAAATTATTTGGAATTTACATAAAAGCACAGACTGCATTTTCAGCTAAGTGATTTTATTTGTCCTCTTTGTATCCAGTCTTATACTAAATTTATTTTGTGTTGTGTCTGTGCACTGACGTGTTTGGATTTGTATTTTTTTACAGATTCCATCAGTAGAGCATCCCAGACAATGGCCAAATGTGTGAAAGCTGTTGTTGAAGGTGCCCATGCAGTAGAAGAACCATCCATCTGCTAGAGACTAATCTGACTGCCGCCACCTTCTTCTAGGTTTTTGTTGCAGCTACAACATTCTGCAGATATATTTTTTCCAAAATCTATTTGACAGGCCGTTGCATTTTTTTTCTTCCTTCATTCACATTTTCACCACTTCAGATAGCCCCATCATACTGTAGGACTGTTGTTGTGTCTGGGGGAACATGCAGCACTCAACTTACTGTACCCAGAGGCAGGGTACATGATGATTGTATACAAATAAATTATAAATACCAAGTGTAATACCATTACCTGTGTAATTCATGTAGCTCATGCTTCTTCCATGAAAAGAATTCAGTAAGCAACTCAAATTCTGTAAATCTCGATTTTCTAGGAAGGTGTTTACATGGCAGAAATACTAGATTGTAACTTCCTTCCAGAGTATCCAGGTATGTTAATATTAAACCCTGGTCAGAATGTCAGTGTGCTAGTTTTGTAATGTACTTTTAAAGCAAGTTGTCTCTCATACCTGGTTTATGCCAATGTTCAGACCTATCTCTGCTCTGGATACTTTCATGTTTCTTCATTTAGTTTCGGTTGAGACTGCTCTTGGAGGAAATACAAATAATTTTGATATTGGGGGGAAAAAAAAAGCAGCCTTTACCCACCTTCCTCATACTGAACTGCTTTAAAAATTAGCAAAAAGACTAAAGGTCTTTATACCAGTTCAAGTACAGAAAAAAAAATCTCAGAATAGTTTCTCTGCATTGATCTTTATATTGAAAAGTGGGGCAAGGGGTTGTGTGTGGTGTTTTTTTGGTGGTTGGGGGGTTTTTATGCTTTAGAGTAACTTCAGAACAGTGACTCTCTCCTCTGTATTATGCTGCTTAATGTAAATTTGGAAGAAGCATAACTTCCTTTTCAACTGGCTACTAAAGTTCAGTGTAATTCTTCCAGGAACTGTGAAAATGGGAACAGTATCATAAAACCATCATTTCCAACTGCATTATTTTTTAAAAATGGTGTTAATTTTGCATGAGGAAAAGCTATACTTTTCAGTGTAGAATAATACCGAGTACATGGGGGTGGTGCTGTAGAAGTCTTAGTTTTATAAAATTCCTTTTTTCTTCCATGCTTAAAATTTTTCAGTAGTGAACATGTAACTTTTTAAAAACTTGTTTTCCTTTTGCCCAGGAGCAGACTCTTCCTGGTTATCCCAGTGCATCACGGTGTCCTCACATGAGCTAAGTCTTAAATGTTGGACATGGTTTTACTCAGCCTGCCATCTCCAGTTACCAGCAGGGACAGGGTCAGTTCTTGTGGTGGTACAAAAAAGGGTAACTGTTCATTTGATTCAGATACTGCTATGCATGTTAGGGAGGCAGCGAGGGAGACTGCAATCTGGTTTTAATGTGGCAGTTCACAGCACCAAGTACAGCATGAAAACTTCCTCCTGTCCTTGTGGAATGTTACTTCTTTAGGAGGAACAGGGGTTTATTGGCACATAGCAAAAGAAAAATGTGTGTGACATATGCCAAAATGTTTAGCAAGAAAGGGTGTAGCTGAATCCTGTATTCAGAAAAACATTTGGTTCTCAGGTTCCTAGGATGGAAACTTTTTTGTCACCCCCCTGCCCCCGCCCCGATGCTGTACAAACACAGAGGAGTAACTTCAGCTGTGCAACAAGTCAGTTATCACTTCAGAATTTATAAACGTTCAAAAGCTTTAGGGTTTGTTTTTTGTTTTGTTTTTTTTTTTTTTTTGTCAACTGCTGTAGCATTACTTTGGGAGCTTTCTGGTTTTTTGACAGCTCTACGTCCTTCAGTTAGTATGTAGATTCTTGTTTCTGTTAAAAAACTGTCCAGTTTAACTGCCTTTATCAAGAAAGGCAAGAAGGGAAGAAGTACATGTGGTGCTCTCTGTCCTCTTTCTACACCCTTTCCCACCTAACTAGTTAAGTACAGAATTTTTCAGCCAAACTTGGTAATAGCAACAAGGCTGTCTAAAAAATTGACTGTTGGAAACTAGATAGGAAAGAGAAATCTAAATTAGCATTCTTATCCACTGAGTTTAGAGTGTGGCCCATCCCTTATCTCTTCTGTTTGCTCAGGTGGCTGGACAGTTGGTGCACATGAGGACTTTTACCCAGCTAGTGACAAAAGGGGTCTGCAAAGGCAGGGAAGTAACATAGGCTGGGCAAAATATTGCAACAAAAATTACAGAAACAGGGCTATTCACGCAACTTACCTCTGTTTATTTAAGAGAAAAGGTTTACAGATAGTGCTGCTACTTGCTGATCCCGAAGCTGCAACCTCAGGTTACCGAGTTATGAAAAAGTGGCAATGAAGAGCTGGGATGGTGGGAGATAAACACGCTCAGAGTATTCCTGGTGGTAAGGTAAGGTGGTAAGGGCTGACCAGCCAGGTAAAAACACTGCCTGAGCCGTCAGTGTGCTGATGCAGCTCACTCCACATGGTAGGCTGGTGGGTGCTTTATCCCGACTCTGCTGGGGTGGGCAGGGGCTTTGTTACACTTTGTTTTGGAGCTGAGCACAGCCCCGGAGGAGATGCAATTCCTGCATTTCCCCGGGTGCAGCCCTGGTTCCATCTGGTGGCCAACTGGCAGAACTTCTCAGCGGGTGCATTGCCAGTTACCTTCAGGTGCAGTAATCTTCAGCCTGTTCCTGTGCACTCCTGCCTGTACAGCCTGCCAAAAAACAGGAATGTGTGTGGGGAGAGATGGATGGGGTTGGTCATTAAGCATCCTCCTCTCTGAGCACAGCCCTGTGTAAACACTGCTCTTGTGTCCAAACTATTAATCCCAAACATGACTTAGATTAAACCTTGCCTTTTTGTGGTCTTGTCTTCAGCAGGTGCTTGTGGGGAGTAGAGAAGGCAAAGGGTGTGTTAATTCCAGGTGAAAGCATACTATGCAGTTTCAAGCAAGTTTAGGCCAGGTGCATTCAGATCAAAGGGAAACTATAACTGCAGGCAGATTTCAGCATCTAAGTCTAAAGTTCTGATTTCAAACCAAACAAAACCAAAACCAACCAAACAAAAAACCCCCAAAAACAAAACCCAAACCCCGTTCTACAGCCACCTTAGTGAAAGCACCAGCATCCCATGGGTGCGCCCCTGTAGTTCCAAAGGGAGAGTGTTGAAAACCCTGGGCAGTGTAGTGAGCTGCTTCAATGAAAAGTAGCCTAATGGAATTCCAGTCAAACAGGTATGTCCTCAGCAAGATTCTGAAATGTCCAGCAAAATTAGGCCAGTCATTTAAAAAGCTGGAACTGGCTTATTTTTAATGTATTTTGAAGCATAACTCAAGGCAGAAAAGCAGGTGTCTGTAGCATTTCCCCAAGAATTTTGGATCAGTGCCTCTTCTGAGGCTGATAAGATTCTTTTGGCAAGACAGTCTGCTGTATGCTTGCTCAGGGGGTGTGCTGTATTTTAATGTTGAAACCAACAGAGAAACAGCTCAGGGTCATAGCTCTAAAGGAAAAGCAGGGTGGCAGACTGGCATCAGCCTTAATCCAAAGGAGAAAGGTAATATAACTTCATCTCTGTCCCCACAATCCTGCTCCTCTAATAAAACACACTAAACAATGGCTAAGCCAAAACATCCTCTCCCCGAACAGGACAGTCTCATAATAATTTGTTGTGCTGTCCTTCGAAGATGCAGTAAGATGAAATCACCTTTAGTGCTGAAGGGTTGGAAAATGACTCTTAAGGCATGGACAGGACTAACAGAGAAAGTGCTGAGAAGCAAATGGATAGAAGAGGACTTCATGGTGACTACCAACATGGAAAAAAAGTAGTAAGTAAATGGAGATTGCTGGAGAGCGGCTAAAAGATAAGGACTTCGCTGACAACTGCAGTAAGCTTTTTATAAGGAGTACAAGAACCCCACAAAATGGTAAAATGCTTAAGTTCTCCCAGTATTACCTGAGAAGTTTTAAAATTCCTATTTAAAAACAACAAAAATCAAAGCCAAACACAACACACCGTTTTCAATTTATTAATAGATGTTAACAGATGATTATTATTCATTAAAAACCAAATGGGCAAAGTGCCTGTGTGAACAAAACACTGAAGTTTACAGAGTCATAAGGAAAATTTGTATATAACATATATAAAGCCTTGTCATTCAAACGAAATTAGCAATTCCATAATCAGCAAAGCCTGCTATGCTAAACACTGTTAATAATTGTGTTTTCCTCCAGCTACATGTACACATCTATTCACAGTGCCTAACGCTGAGAAGCCTACTGAGATTTAGAGGCATAAGACGCAGTAGAGACATCATCTCACTCAGCTAAAGCTAGATTTTGAATATAATTAAGTAGTATTTCAAAGAAATAGTTTTATTTCTTCTTATCATCTGTACACCTGCATTTATGTTTGAAATTGATCAGAGATGAGAAACATGTATCAAAAAGAAACATAGTAAGAGCAAAAAACTTCATGTATAACAAATAACTCAAAATCCACTGGAATCCCATGACTGTAGACACTAATTAAGCCTTATGCTTTGATGTTAGCTCAGCTCCAACTATTTTAGAAAAATCCTCTCCTGCATACTCTTTAGTTCTCAATTATCCATCACAGGATATTCCACACCTTTGTTGGAATCTACTCTGAGAAGACTTAAGAGACTGTCGATTTGGTCCAGAGTGGGAATTCTCAACTTTACAACTTGCAGTGGTGACGAAGATCCTCTGCAACCTGAATGTAAATGAGTAACTGGACTAACAGCAGAGAGGACTGGTGATAAAGTGTGGAGATTCTTAACCACTACAATTACAGTTAATGAAATATCAACAGACAGAAGCAGATAGTAAAAATACGATAGTATACTTTGAATTAACAGAGGGCTTCCCGGTAAAATGGGATGGTATTAGAGCATTCTAAGGGACAGCTTATTCCATTTATTTGTCCTCTATTTAAAGAGGTCTCCACAGATGCCCAACATACTCTGGACAACCTTCCCACAATTAACAGTCTTACTGCTTTGTCTTTGCTGAGCTTCAGGAAGACAATACCATTTATTTAATGCAGATTAAAATACACATTGCTAATGAAGAACAGATTAGTGAAGTCTTAGTTAATTACCATTTTCAGTACAGTTCACTATCAATTAATTATATTATCATGTAATAGCTAGCATACATCTGCTCCCAATTGGTTAAATACTTCTGCAGCTATACTCCTACTGAAACTCACAGCAAAACTCCCATTGCTGAAAAAAGCTTTTAATGAAGCCCCTAAGACTCAGGAAAACAAGGCTAGTCATGTGTAGTTTGTGTTGCTTTGCTAGCATTTGGGGCTTTAAGCAAAGTCAAGCAGTTACTCCGTTGTACATATGGCTTGTCCTATAGTTTCTGCTGTGCTATTTGCCACACAGGAGTGCACTACAGCATGGGTTTAAAGGAGTTCAGCAGCTGAATTAAGAAGCTTAATTTATGCCATAACTTGGATATGTTTCCTAGAGAAAAATCCTCAGATCATAGACTGTGTTTTTGACATAAGGACACTGTGGTTTGGAAAAGTGGCAAAAAGCATGCTGGTTATCACAAACATACAACTGCAGCAGAGTAACTGAAACCCAGATTTGCAAGAGACAACTGTTGCTATAAAATTTCCATGTTAAAGAATTGCTGAAAAATAAGCATTTTCCCATAATACTAATATGCTGAGATTTAATGGTTAGCTTTACCCCAGAAGTTGCCACTATTACACAAACTAATACCATATCACAGCTGCTCAAGACATTGAGAAGAATGTATCATGATTTTGAGGTTTATTTAGTTTATCACCCTTTTCAGTCTTCAAATGCCTAAAGACAAGATCTATACAAATGTGGCTCTTCCAATATGAAAATCTTGAATTAACACTTAAGAGTTGCTCTTTCCCCTTCACAACACTCACCTGCATTTTAAATAAATTGCTAATCCCTTTTGCAAGCGTTTGAAGACATTGGAACTGTTTCCTCAGTATGTGTCTTTCAAAAAATAATACCAAGATGCCAACATTATAACACTCTTTGTGGAGAACCCGAGAGTCTTCATCACACGCACAGAGTCTTAAGTCAAGCTCCAAAAATTCTTGAGGTCTGTGCTCGGGGTGCGTACGACCTTGGGAGAGAGTCAAGGTTCATTTCTTGATGCAGTCTCCTCCAGTAACTGGTGTACAACCTAAAGCACCTATTCCATTGCATTATTAGACTCACAAAGCTTATTCTCTGCGTCACTGCCCTCCATCTCACTGCTAACACAAGTGAGACACATCAGCACAGAATGCCTCATTAGCCAGAAACCTGTGATTTACAGAACATTAATGTTCTCTGACCACTGTGCTCAAGTGTACAATAAGTTTACTGGATGGAGCAGTTGGTCCAGGGATGAGGCAGACTTAAATCAAGGCAGACAGACCCATTCTGAAGAAACAGAAGTTCCAGAATACAATTCTGAATGTTGTACAGGGGACCTTTAGTGCTTTAGGTCTACACATTGTCCTTGTACAGAAGTTTCAGAGTCCAATTTGTTCTCCAGTGTAATTTCAGAGCACTGCTCTACCCATCAAAATAATGTATGTCCCAACTAAGGAGTCCTATCCATTAAGATAAGCAAATCTTTTTTTTTTAAATAATTTCATTCTACATTACTAAAGCTAGCAGACTGCTCCTTTAGGTTGTTACCGTATAACATTTTATTTTCAGCAAAACAAAGTGATATTTGCACCTCTTAGTAAATTAGTGAAAAGCAAATCACTCTCAGGTAAATAAAGTTTTGTTAAATAAATTTATCTATCCAGAAAGTACAAATTTTCATTTCTCTGTTGAGTGATTACACAATAGTCCACACAACCAAGATCTAGCAATTTTTTTCTCTTTACTTTCTCCTCCTTAAAAAGATTGAATTTTTTTTTTTTTTTACAAGATACTTTTAGTATCCCATTTCAAGTTTTCCTGTTCCAAACTTCCAGATTCAAAATGTTTCTCCTTTTGCTTGGCATTAAGCTTCTGGCTTCATAATTAAAACACTTCAAATAGAAGAATGTCACCAAAATGTGTACGCTACGATGATGCATGTTTAAATTTAGGCAGGCAAGTAATCCGATTACAGTCAGTATCTGCAAAGTCAAACACATAAGCCAAAGAAAAGGTTTAATATTGTTTCTGTGCTCAAGTGCATTCATAGCCATTGCTCTTAAATGTTGAATCATCTGCATCCCATTTAAAAAACACAATTCCAAGATACTAAGTGTGCTGTACAGATATTCTCAAGAGTACCACAGCGAGATGCAGCAAAGATTAGTTGTTCATGGTGTGCATCCCTTCCTAAAACACAAAAAACATCTTAATAGCCCAACGAAGAGAACTTGAACTGTAGTTGAATTGTACTGAACTACTGAATTAAGTTGAAAGTAGCAATTCTCCTGTTTAACACAATGGCTGAAACAAGAAATCACTTTCTACAGAAACTTGACTTTGGTACTCTAGCAAAATCCTACCGACTTGGTAAGAGTTTTATACAAGGAATTACAGAGTGATCCTTCAAGCACTCCTGAATTAGTAAGTGTTAATAAGGCCTGCAAGCATTTGGAAAACTGGAGAGTAAGACTTCAGCCCTTTATCTATCTATTTAGAATACAAGAAAAGGAGATATTAGCTTATGCTGCATTTGTTGAATTCCCAAAACAATTGAGATAATTTATTTGCCATAAAAGGGTTTGTGGTTTTTGACTCATCCCGTACCTGACCAACACTTGTAATCCCTGCCATTCCTGCAATGAATTTTAGGTATAGGATATAAAAGTAGTTTTTTCTTGAAACAGCTTACAAAAAGAATAATCATGCTCCAAAGCGTACAATAATGACTGGTAAAATTATGGAGGACCCTAATTATTGCCATTACTTCTATACAAAAGACAAACTCTTTTGAAATACAATATAGGAAAAACACGTTTGAGTTTGGGGTTTTTTGTCACTTTCTAACATCAACAGAACTATGCATTTAATAGATTAATAACTGAAAAACAGAAAAAAAATTCAAATAACAGAAAAACACCTTCCATGCAATAATTCCATTGAACGCAACATTCTTGATTATTAAAATGAGCTAGGTAGACTAACCATAACTTAAAAAAACTCCTGCTAAACAAAACCAGTTTGACACAAAGACCAGCTGACTTTTAATTATACTTTAATTAAAACCTATTTATCTACATGAAAAACCCACTATGAACACTCGAACTACGCTCACCATGCAGGCTGGGCAAACTCAAAGTATGTTTTGAAATGCGGATGTACCTAAAATATGGGATTTTTTTTTTTTAAGATTACAAGAACTGAACTAAACCAATATATTTCAGATTTGGCAGGGGAGAGGAAGAGGTTGATAATATACTATGTAATTCAGTACCTTCATCCATATGACCTTAGTCTGACTGCAGTTCAATTAGTCTATACCACCTGAATAATTTTTCCAATGGAAAAAAACATAATGTATAGCTCATTAGTTTCCTAATTATTTCTTCTTCCTTCGGGACAAATAAAAAGGCATTTTTGCAGTTCATCTCTGAATAAGGCCGTGCATAATACTACTTCAAGAAACATTATCACAGGTCTGCTGAATACAGTGTTTTCACCTATAGGTACACCCCAGCACCTGACAGTGTTTTGACAGCATTTAATATTTTTTTTTAAATATGCAAAAAAGAAAAATACTATTAATTTATATTACAAGACGCTGTAGTATAAATTTATAGCGTTTCTCAACTCTCTAAGTAAGTTAGGAATAATACTCATAAATATCAAGAACAAAGCCCCCAAATCAAAACAGTAACTTAAAAAGAACCAAAACAGATTTTTAGAAGGCTGTGAAGTGTTTTGAAGACATTAAAAACAAAACTCAACTGTTGCCCCCAAATTTCTTGCTATGAGTTCTATTTTTTCACATCCCATCCTGAAGGGCAGACAATGCTAAATTTATGACAGCACAATTTCTCAGATATCTATCACAGGTTCCACTCACTCGCATTAAATCCCCCATTGTTTCTCTACATAGCCTACTCGAGAAAGAAATAAAAAAGTAAAAATTAAAAGAATATGGGTTTTTTCCTTACCTGTACATGCAATTTTATTTACAATGCCTTAAGAGAGAGAAAGACGTTAAGGTACAGTTACATCAAACTATCCGACATCAATCTCGGCTGTTTACTAAGACTACGAGTACCAAAAAAAAGTTACACGAACTTTCACAATTACACACTAATTTTTAGAACCATCACACAATGACAAAAAAGTTATCAACTTTAGAAATACAGAAAAAAAAATTACACGGTTTTAAAAACAACGAAATTACTAAAAATATATTTTTTTACCGTACCTCCTTTAATTTTTTTCCAGAGAGTTGATCTTTACAGGTTATCAAAAAGAAAAAAAAATATTTCTTCAGCCTCGAGCCTTTATATTTTATTTTAATTTAAAATAAAAAACTCACACAAATGACAAAATATTTCGTTTTGGTCATTTGGCTCCCTCCTCCAAATTGACACTTTATAAAAACCTTCTGTACTTTTTTTCCCCCTCCCTCTCTCCCTCTCTACTACCTCCAAGATGGTAGGAAAGTTGTTGTTTTGGAGGGCAGTGGAGCCGCTCTCTGATGTTATGTCCTCTCGGTGCCTGTAGTGGTGCTATAGGAGGCTGCTGGCTCTCTTCTTGAGCAGCCCCAGCAGCCCTGCCTTCTTTGCTGGAGAATATATTCAGGGATTCCCCTTAATAATCACCTACCCTCTGAGCACTTTGTAGTTTTAAAATAATAAAGAGCCCCCAAAGCTTCCTCCCCACAAAAAGCAGGATCTTCTCAGAGACAGGGGGGCAGCAGCTCCTCAGCACAGAGCCCGAGCACATTCCCAGTCCCTCTGCTGGGGAGGAAACTCTGATCTGTCAGCCCAACAGAGGGAAAGGGGGGAGAGGAGAGAGAGGAGGGAAAAAAAAGCAGCTGGAAAGGTAAGCCAGGCCCGGCCTGGATCCCCGGGCTCGCGTAGCGCGGCAGGCGGTGCGGAGGGTGCAGGGTGGGCGGGGAGGCGGGCTACGCGAGGCCGGGGATCGGCCGGAGCGGCGTAGGCCGCGGTAGGGGGTGCGGGGAGCCAGGGGGGTTTTTGAAGCTTTCGGGCGCCAGGAGGAGC
>VZSR01000028.1:1886313-1943660 GCA_013398615.1 Brachypodius melanocephalos | reverse complement strand
TCCCCGGCACACGCCGGGGCCGGCGGCTTCCTGAGCCCCGCCGAGCCCGGGCTGGGCTCCCTCGCCCACCCCGCGGTCCCAGGAGCCGCCAGCGGGACAGGAGCCACAGCCCACCGTCCCCTCAGCCAGGGGAGGGGATCGCCTCAGTGCCCCCACACGGCCCGGGCTGTGCCTGGCCCCTCTCGTGTCCCGGTGGGCACACACACTGTCCCTGTGGGCTGCGCTCCTGCCGGGCTGGGGCCAGTCTGTGAAGTGCTGCTGCCCCCCAGAACTGAAAATGAAAGGATCCTTTTTTTTTTTTCAGGGAAAAGAACGTCTGGTAGTTGTGAAGTGAGTGCACTGGAAGACCCACCAAGGCGCTTCACCCCGCACAGGTGAAATAGCTCCGGTTTCTAATGCGGGAGGTGGCACATTTTGGTCAAATATTCCTTAGTGTGGGTTTTTTTTAGGTCAAAGTGATAATGGCTTTGTACAAATAACCTCAAATGAATTTTGCAAGTGACAGTGATACTCACCTTAAAGCCTTATACCATCTGATTAGAATACATGCAGTTAGTTCTAACTTTGTTACTCAACAAGATTGCAATGCAGGTTTATTTTAAGGCCTTTCAGTTTTTGAGGACTGGGAGGCTTAAAAGTGACAAAATTAGAGCAATGGGCCGTTCCCCTGTAGCCAGGTGTCCTCCCCTATGGGCTCACCTGTACTGGCAGTGTTTCATGCTCAGGCTATACCCACCAGGTACCACTGCTGACGGCTGAACCGGAGCGCTCGTGTTTTATATGAAGCTGTCACAACCTGGGGACATTCAGCCCTTTGCATGAATTGTTTGTGATATATATAAAGATCACGCAAGTTTTATTAATTGTAAAGCTAAATTATTTACAGAGAGCAGCACAAAATTTACGTACCGGGGGGTTATTTTGACGTTCGGTGTTTTTGTGGTGAGTGAATGAATTTGTGCGTAGGGCCTGGTCCTAGAGAACTGTGTATACCATGTTCTCATGGTATGGTAAATCATCAGGAGATGCAAATTTATTTTAAGCTGAAAGTCCAATAACATATCTGCTGAAAGGCTCCTCTGTGAGGAGCTCTGTTGGTTTATTTAGGGGGTATTCCTACTGAAGCAAGAATGATATTGTATTGTGAGAAAATAAGCTTATTTGTCTTTGTAGTATTGGGACTAAAAATAAGACAAAGGTATTTTGCTTAACTTCATATGGAAGGGCAGGTTAACTGTTGTTTGAATAAATAAAAAACTTGGGCTTTTTCCCTCCCCTCAAGTACAGATGTGAGGTGTGTTGTAGCTGTTTAATCTCTATCTCACGATCTTGCTTTTGGTATTTTGAGATAATGCTTTTAAAGTACATTTGTGCCGTGTTGCAGTGTCCTATGGGTCCATTTGTTGCTGTATCTGAAGGCCACCTCTTTGCAGCCCTGCTCATCCTGGCAAAACCCAGGCCTGCTCAGAACTACATTGAAATAAGCGTGTGTGACAACCTCCCTGGGAGGATGTGATAGCGGGACTGGAGGGCCTGAGAGCTTCTGCTCAAATAGAGAAATCCTTGTTCAAAAGACTCTAAAGATACAGGGCCCATCTTGGACCTTAGGTCAGTAATAGCCATGTTTAGGAAATTATTTTTTTGAAATCTACAGGAATGTACTCTTGGCAGTAGTTAGAAATTTTCCTACGTAAATTCTTTTTTTCTTTAGAAATTCTCCGAAGGTCCTAAAATTTGTAGAGTCTTAAATGTTTGTTGTTTTTTTAGGGTTTGAGCTATCTTTGTCAGGTTTACTCTAAGGTACTATGAGGTACAGATGAGTGGATCAGCTGAAATGAAAATTCCTGCTTAAGTTAATTTGGTGTAGGAAAACAAAAAGAACCTGTTCAGTTTGTGAGCAAAGACTTCTTTTTTTCTTCCTTAGTTATGTTTTCTGCTCTTGATCATAAGTAGTTACAAGTCTGTAAGTTCTCTAGCTGTTGCTATTATTAGAAATGATGCTTAAGTTTAATTTTGTATTTATTGTGCTATATTTTAAAATATAATCTGTTTTACCAGTGTTGCCTAAAACATTCTGCTGCTTTTCTGTTAATATATTGGACATCCCTATGCAATGTAAACTGCCTTTTGCCAGAGCTGAACTAATAAGCTTTCTAAAAAGGCAGAATGAGGGCAATATTGCTTCTTCCTAGGTAGATCTTAACATATGAAAAAAAGTAGTCCAAAATATGATTCCAGGTGGTAACTAAAAATACCTTGTGAGATCTTAATATATTGAATGCCTTGATCTGTCAGGGTACTTGCATGTGTGTTGCAGTACCTGCACTTCAGAGGCCTTCCTGAGGAAGGACTGTACTCTAGTTAATAAAAGTGGTCTGTACAGGAACTCTTGTAGTTGACTTTGGTTGCTTCCCAGTGTTCTCTGTCTCAATCTGAATGCATTTACTGACAAAAAGACTCTTGTTTCCACAATTACAGCATTCTTGGTTTGGTAGCTGAGTGTAGTAGAGAATTGAGCTGCTAAAAGACTAGAACTAAGCCCAGCTTACAGTTAGATCACAGCACAGGGACAGAAGTTACAACTTTGTGGTGTTGATGTTGATCACAATTAGATATGGTACAGCTTCTCTTGATAGAACAAAACATTTCAAAGAGAGGTATTAGTTGCTATGAAATAGAAAAAAGTGAATGTTTTAGATTCCTACTTAGAAGTGTACTTTTCACTAATACTGATTGAAAAGTTTTGCTATAAAATAGCTTTAAGTGCATGTCTTTTTGTCCTGAGTTTTATGGCTTCTGTTCGTCTTGGAGTGGATGAAATTCCATGTTTCCAAACATCTTGCACTCCCAGTGTTTTCTCAGTTTCAGGAAATGCCTCTGACAGTGGCAGGTACTTGTTCTTTCTTGGTCAAGAGGAAATGACAAAAGTACTATTTATCTTACTTGTGCTTGTGGAGAAGCTGAGGTTCTTGTGGATCCATGTTCTTCTTCTGGCCCCAAGCTGATGATTTTGGGAATGTAAGGAGATGACTGTACCTTGTCTGTGAGAGGTCACGAGCACACCAAGCAATTTAACATGAAATTTAGGGTAGTATTAGCCAATGCAAACAACACAGTAAAGACCTCTGTAGTTGTGGATTTTGTTTGGATGCAGTGTGTGAAGCTCTAAGCTGAGTCCTCTTAATTATACATCTTTTAACCACCAGCATATAATTGCCTTGCAATTTACAATGCATTTGGGGATTCCATTGCCTAAAAGGGTCTTACGTACGTTGAATGTCAAGTTGTGAGCATATGTTTAAGAATGCATCAGCCCACATGATTTAAAATACTCTAATATTTTCAGCACAGCATTTGCACAAAACTACCAATCTGAGTTTTGAGGCTCTGGTGCTTTGGGCTTTCTATTAGTGAGTAAGCCTTTAACTTCCCTGTAGATTACTCACAATGTCAGGTACCAGATTTCTGTATGACATAATGCTGGTACTTGGGTATGGTTATGGTAAAGATCTTCCTACAAGGTTTGCTGCTACACTGTTTTCCAGCCTCTCTGAAGGACTGTTTAACTCTTTTGGAAGAGGGTATGTGGAGTGTGGAGCTACTGTGTTGTACGACTGTGTTGTCTTTGGAGCTGATGTGCACTGCAAGGGAGCTGATTATGCCTGTACTGAAAAGCCAGTACTAAAAGCTGTTGTGAGCTGGCTTGTTCCAGAGGGCGATAGTAGGTATTGGCAATTGGACAGGTGTGTACCTGTGTGTATTGAAATCTTCAATTTCTCTTTTTGTAATCATTGTGCAAACCACCTTCAGTTGTCTACCAGTGGCTGCACTCAGCAGGACAAATAGCTCTGCTCTTAAGTGCTGATGTCTCAGAGTGTGACTTCGCCTTGTGTCCTGCCTGTCCTTGCTATAAAGCCTTGCTGGGGTGGTAAATTTGTTACCCTTCTTCACATGTCCAGATAGGACTTAAGCCGGAGGGAGTAGTAGATTGTCTTCCAGTCAGCTGCTCAAGAATAAAAAATGGGACAAGGGGAGAAGTGAATGTGTTATAAAGTTACAAATATTAGTGATAACCTCGTAAGAACATGAAAAATACCCTCTGGGTCAGATTAGCTTGGATCCAACCTAATGTTCTGTCTTGGGCAGTAGGAATGAGTGATGCTACTTAGGAAGGGCATGAAAGCCCAGACAACTTTTTTGTGCTTTCTTCTCTTACTCCTCCACCGCCCATATTTGTTAAATTGGTCATGCTAGTGGGTGCATCACTTATGTCCCTGTTGTCTATTAATTTCTCGGTCGTCTCTTTGAACCTGTTGATACAGTCTGCTTCTATAGTCTCATGTGACAGCAAGCTCCAGCAGTTTACTACCTGTGAGTAGTAAAAATGAAGAAATACTTGATATATTATACTTTGATATGTTTTGAGTCAATCTCTTACTAACTTCATCAGGTACCCCTTGTTGCAGTATTGTGTAATCTGGTATGACTGCTCTATATTTACCTTATTTCCTGTCATGATTTCTTAAACCTCAGTCACGCATTACATCATTTGGCAAGGGCACACATTTTGAGATTCCCTCCTGTTCTTTGCCCTGTTGTTTCCAACTAGCTCAAAATCTTTTATTTAGAATCAGTTGTTGAAGGAGAATCTAGGTTCCTCAAGAAGCAGCTTCTGGTTTCTTATTCACAGGCTGTGGCTAAAGTTAGTTTGAACACATGCAGGCATAATGTTTTTTTTTCTGTTGAACCTTCCTACATCTTCAGTGTAGAGTATAAATGCAAACCCAAAAACAGCTTCCAGGAAGTTTTGTATTCTGATATTTTTATATGAAGTACAGCTGCTTAAGCATTTGCTTTTTTCCAGGGGAAGTCCATGTTTCCGTCATCTCTTACTGAATCCTATGGGACAAAAATAATTTCTCCCCCACCCACTATTTAGCTAAGTGTAGTTTCAGTTCTCTTCAGTTAAGTGACATGTGCCTGTTCCATGCTTGTGCTGCTTTTTACATAGTAGCAAATAGCTCTGTTGAGAACTCCTGTAAATTGTTAAAAATAAAATACTGCATCAGATGAAATCAGAATGAAGAGATTTAAGTGTCTTTGTTATTTTTATATATATATTTATACACACACACACACACACACACACACTTATATGGTATGCCATGGAAGTGAAAAAAAAAAACAAACTTGTTTTAGATTAAGTCCAACTTTATTCTCTGATCCTGGCAGTGTATCCACATAGTGACATGTCTTTTGGGGAGTCTGTTTAAGAATCTGCTAATAAAGATATAATTGCAAGTTTGAGAAAATTGCTGTGTTGGTTTTTTTAAGATAACATTGGTTGGCTACTCTGTTTATTGGTTTTCTTGTTCCTTGCACTGTTTGCAAGGAATTAGTTGCACTAATTGATTACTGTCAGGATTTTTAACATGATTATATTTGCCTGAGCTTCTCTTAGTGTATATATTTTATATAGACCCAAAAACTCGTGTTCATGCTCGTTGGTTTCCCTGGGGATTATTGTCAGTATTTTTGTGTGAATGTTTCATATGGCACTGTCCTTGTGCCCTGTATCTCTCAAACAAGTGAGAAGTGAAATACCATGCCTGCCTTGACACAGTCAAGTTAAATGCAAAAATAAGACTTAATTATGAGTTAAATCCAAAAATAAGACTGTGGCCACAAGAATAAATCTAGGATTATAGTGGCTGGGAACTGTGGAGCAGTTTCTTTACAGAAGCTTAGCGGAGGCACACAAGGTATGCATTTCTCACTGTTTACTTTGGAACCATCCTGAGGAACTCTTTTTCTTTGGTCTCTTGCTTGCTAACCTTCAGAAAAGAGTTATGGCTGGGTTGTACAAAAGAGGAGAAAGTTAGTGATCCATCAGAAACTCTGCAAAGCATGATAGCAGTAGTTTAAAAGAAGGTGATAAATCAGAAGAAAATAGAAAGCAACGTGTGCGTCACCCCAGCTGCAAGATACGCTTGGTCTTTCAAATTTTGTGTCCAGTCCAGTATGCCACCTCATACAAGCTTTGATTAACTGAGAGAAGCAGACTCTCCAGCAAAAGGCTTTCTGTCAGTGCTGTGTGTGTGAGATGCAAGTAGTTAAGACTAATTTGATTACTTTTGCTGCCATAGTAATAAAGAGTCCATCTCTCAAACGTAGAGGATACAAACACTGACCACAACTCCTGTAATGGCTTGTGTTCCCATGGGATTTATCTTTTTCCTTCATGTTGTTGCTGAATAATACTGAAGGGTATGTCAGTGTCTGCCTGAGCCAAGGTGACTGAAAAGAATATTTGATCTTTAGCATGCTAGAGAAGAGATTGTTGCCTCTCACCATTCTGTCTTTTTGAAGCACACAGTCAACAATGAACTTTTCTTGTTCTTAAGACTGATGTGTTGTGGAAAGTCATACTCCAGTGATTGATTGGTTTCAAGTATATATATAGTTTCAAGTATATATATGTATATATATATAGTGTATGTGCTTCTATGCCTTGAGAAAAGTTGGGAAAGGTGATTGGAACTGGACTAGGTGTCTGTGCTTATGTTGTGGCTCTCTGGTGTAAGCAAAGCGCCCGTCCCCTGCTTCTGGGGCTGGCTGCTTCCCTGTGTGCATGGAAAGGGAAAATGTGTATCAAGAGGAAATACAGAGTTACCATTGTTGCCAATTGATTGTTCAGCTCGTTTGCAGGAGTTATATTCTGTAGCACCTGTCTCCATTCATAGGCTCTGTATGCTGTACGTGTGCATGTACAGCTGTTCCAAGAATTTTAAGTGTTTTTAAATCTTGTAGTACTCTTCTGTCTTTCTGCTTCTACAGCTAGATATATGCTAATGAAGGCCAGATTTATGCTGTTTACTCTGTGGGATAGGGTGTTTTGTTTTGCCCTGGTGACTTAAAATTGTTTTTCTAGATCCCCCAGTGCCATAGTGCTTTGTCATTTTCTCACGATACTTTTTTACGGCAGAAAGTGGAGGCTTGTACCTTTACAAGAGGAAAGTGCATCTTTCCTGCAAGGTCTGTGTAGGCTTCCTCCTTGCAATTCTGCTCTTGCCATTTTGGGCCTCAGGAACAAGTAATTTCGTTGAGGTTGTAATCTGTACATTTGTCACATGTCTCTGATTTATTACATATTTCCTGACTATCACCTCTATGAACATTCCTTCCCTTGGTGTATGAAACACATGAAACTGAACTGAGAACTGAATGAATAGCCAGTGTTCAAAAGAGTTCATTCCAGTGCTTCAGGATGGCCTTTCTGAATAAAAGCTGCCTTTGGCAGGTTAAGCTTAGTGTATCACATTAGCTGCAGAATGTATGTACTGTTAATTTTTTTAAACTGCTTTGGGATGATTTGGAGGTTTTATTTGTTTTTTTTAAAAAAGATGGTTGCTAAAGACCTCAATAATGTGAGGAACTGAGAAAGTACCTTGTAGCTGCATGGATTTGCACTGTAGGAAGCTACTTTAGGGGGAAAACCACCCCGCCTCTTGCTGAATTGACATTTCAGCCCTTCTGGCATTGATGGGAATGCTGACTGATATCAATGCCTGCATTTCACTCAGATAAGTACAGTGAGGTGGGATAAACTTTGAAGAACCATGATGACCTCAGGAAGGACTGCATATGGTTGCTTGCAGAAATTGTGAGGAACTACAAGGTCTGAAAGACTGGTCATCAGGTGTGGTAAAAAAAGCTTTTCTTAAAAAAAAAAAAAAAAAAAGCTTTGTTGCAGTGACTGGCAAAATAATTTTGCAGAGCAAAGACAGTGTGTGGTGGTTTTGTAAGCAAAGATACCTTGAAGTAAACCATCTGCAATCAAATGGATTCATCATCTTTCAGCTTGATTTACGAAAGCAAATGATCTAATCTGACACTTAACCTTTTGCAACTTGCAGCTTCTAATCACTTTCTGGTAGATGAGTGAAGTTCTGTTAAAGTGATTTAAGTGTGGTGGCAGTAGAATTTTCTTTCCCCCAGTAATTTCTTTCATGTTTTCCAAAGATCTGTGACTACTGATTGAAAACTATTGTGCTGTTGTTTTATTGGATGCTAGCTGGACCACAGGCTTGATTCATGTGCCCATTTACTTATTGTAGTAATATCTGTTTTATTCTGACTGACATTGACCCTTTTGATATTTTCCTTAGACAATCTGCTTCATCTTGGTTCATCGTCATTCCAGGATAGTGGTGTCCTTGGGGCTCTCTCTTAACACTGACATGGTACAGAAGATTTAAAATCAGGTATTGTTTTGAGTCCTTCTTTCCGGCCAAAACGAAACACACAACCTAGAACTGAATGCAGTTTTTCTTCCCTTGTGTGATTTGTCTCAATATTTTGGTTCTTTCAGCTGATGTTCACAAGGAATAGAGTCACGTGATGTATGAAGGCAAACACATACACTTCTCTGAGGTTGACAATAAGCCCTTGTGCTCATATAGCCCCAAACTGTGCAAGCAGAGGCGACTGAACGGCTACGCCTTCTGTATCAGACACGTTCTGGAGGACAAGACTGCCCCCTTCAAGCAATGTGAATATGTGGCCAAGTACAACAGCCAACGCTGCACCAACCCCATCCCCAAGTCTGAGGACCGTAGGTGAGTTGTGGTTTCCTCTCTGCAAAGTGGGAAGTTGGCTGGGATGTTTTATTTAAGTTGCTGCCTGGTTTCAGGATGAGGGAGGAACTGGCCTGAGTGAATTGTATTCCAGGATGTTCCTTTGAGGGTTTTGTTTTAAGACCAGTAATTTTTATTTTATTTTCTGTGGGAGTCAAGTACTCAGCGAGAGGGGAGTAACTTAATCCCAAGGAAGTTTATGGGAGAGTTCACTACTTTTCTCAAATTCACTATAAACTGTGGATCAAACCTGCTACACAATATCAGCTTTTGTAAAACTCCCTTGCTTTGTCACTCACAGTACATGCTCTTAGAAAGGCCTACTTGTTTAGCCAGCAGTGCCAAAAGCTCACTTCCATCTGCTTTTTCAGGACAAATAGTTAAAAATGCTTATCTTCTGGACATGGGGAGCAGTGACACATAGAGACAAATCCAGAATTACAATTCAGTGCTGGTGATTTGGTACTGATCTGTAGTGTTGTTTTACTGGAATAAAATAAATATTACTCGACAACAGATAGCCAGCTGGGAAAGTGCCACATACTCCCTTTTCTTCTTTGCTTCCCTTGTTTCTCTCCCACTCTCTGCCCAAATGAAGATGCCCAGAGTGCCCAGGTATTAAATTCCTTGCAAAATATAGTCCTTGAAATTGTTGAGAGCTGAGAATTGAAAGCAGGTTTCCTGAATTGCAGCCCATACTGTAACCGCGAGGGCATTCTTCCTTGCTCTTTAAAACTTCCTGAACACCAGTCTCACTGGTGGTGCTCAGGCTGAAATAGCAGAATTTGTCTAATCTTGGCTGCCATCTATATATGACTTTGTTTTTCAGAGCTGTCATTGCAGGTTTTTTCACTAGCACAGTGTTTAATTAATGTGTGTGTTAACTATCGGAGACTTGTTCTCTTAGAAATGCTTTTTTAGACCTAAAATATGAACAAAATATGCCAAAAAATCAAGCCACTATTCACTGACCTTTCACCATTATTAGCTGCCATTCACTAACCTTTTGCATTATTAGCAGTGTTCCCACTGTGCCCTACATGTAACTTCCTTCTCAGCTCACAGCTCCCTCTCTTGTCTGAAACAACAGTTGGACTGTGCTCTAAATGAACTTGCACTTCACCTGCCATTTCAGCTGAGGAGACTGATGAAGTGAGAAAAAAACATGAATGTTTGTCAAAAGCTGTAGGGCAAATGCTCAAATGGCACATGATGAATAACTTCAAGCTGTAATTTGACAGTCAGCGAGTGTTTCTTTGCTACTGTACAATTGAGGCTCTTTGGAAATAAGCTCCCAGAAATGATCATAGAAATTGTTAGCACAAATGGTAATGCTGTAATTTCAGATGCAAGAACTGACTGAGAGAGTTCCTGTTTACCAGGGGTCATACTGAAAAACAATAGAAGTAGTAGTACTTAATGACTTTTTTACGTCTCATATGTTCCCATGGAATTTTCTTTACACCTTGAATTGAGTTCACACTTTGTTCTGTTTGATTTTTCTCAAGTTAAAGTGAAGTGTGGTCATGACATCTGGTGTATGTTAGAATAATTCAATTGCATGTCGAGTGTCACATTATAGTACTTGAAGAGGACAGCAGGTGTCTGAAAGAGAAAAACTTTTTAATTTCAAATGAGAGGATGTGATATTTTGAAAGAATATTTTAAAAGACTGTTTCTCAGGGCAGGGTTTAATTTTAATGATAACATTTAATGAATGCTAGTGATAAAACTGCGGCTGTTCAAAATTTCTTTTATTTTGGCAGGCAAACCTGTATCTGTTTCTTAGAAGACTTCTTTCACACTCTGTTCAATATAAAGATGTTTGCAGTGTCTGAGTTCTTCACTCATATCTTTTCATTTTCTGTGTAGAGAGTTACTGTCAGATGGTCATTTTGTCACAGTTTTAGACACGTAACTGTACATGATCAGAAGCAGGCTGTATGATGCTCTGACAGCTATCTTCTTTCATACTTTTAGAGATTGTTAAAAAAGCATTTCAAGAAGATCCATGTATTATATGCCAAAAGCTTCATAGTCTGTCCACAAATAATTAAGAATTATCACTTGGCCCCAGACAAATGAGATGCTACCAGCCACAAAGATGGTTAATACAATGCCAGATTATTAGATTTCTTATTAACCAATAACATAATACAAATTAAATCTATTAGTAGTGTGTGAGTTCATTGCCTTGTTTGAAGTCTGATTTTTCTATTCACTACCTTGTTTTTTTAAAGAATATATATATGTGGGATGATGCACACATGGGTTTCATATCTCTGTTTTCTCGGAATACATCTCCTACTTCTTTCTTAACCAAATACACACAAAGATAATGAAATGCAACTTGATTTCTAAATATAAGTTTACTACACGTTAGTTGGGTTAAATACTATTTTGTCTCTAATTCTCCCACTTAAGAGGATCTTGAAATATTTTGTTAATATACAAGCTGCTCCCCAGTTTATTTGGATCTTCTTTGAAGTAAGTGATGGAAATTGATACCAAACTGGGGTGTGCTAAGAAGCAGAATGCATTTGTAGTAGAAAACCTGAATTCTTGCCTTCCCAGTGGATGCAGGAAACTGTCCAGCCGAAGTCTTCAGAGCCCATCACATTTTATGTGTTTCATGTTATGATAATTTTAATGGATATCAACCCACCATATGTGTGGACTTCATTTGACCTTACCTGCACTTAATAAGTGCCTTTGGCACTCCGTGAGGAAGGGGAAGAAGCCTGTATTAGACACTTACTGTGAGACTATCAGCTGAGCATAACCCGCAAACAGATTATAGAAGTGACAAACTGAGCCTCTAAGACAGGCTTGTCAGAATTGGCTCCTGTAGGGCCAGCTTGACCCTAATGGCTTTCGTGCTCAGAGCTATGTGAAAAGCACTGTGCTACTTGAGGGTTCCATTCCTGCCTTCCCAGTGATCTGACTTCCATGGAGCTTGAACTACTGATGCAGACTCTGCAGCACTGTCTGGAGTCAGAGCCAGTTTAGGGCCAACTAAAAAGGCATCCTGGAATGTGCAGGATGGGGAAATGTGGGTGCATGCCCCCCTGGCTGTGCTCAGGGCTAGCAAGAGCCTGACAGGGTCAAGGCTGAAGTGGTGCTAATGAGAACTATGCCTAGGCAAAACTGCTTGTGTGCCGTCTTCTTTACCCTGAGAAGACTGAACTGCTCTTACTGGTTTCTTCTTGCTCCTGTTAGTCCAAGGTGTAATAGCCTTGGTTATATTGGAAGAGGGGGAGTTGACAGAGCCTAAAGCACAGAGCCAAGTCAGTGTGTACTGGAATCTGAATGTTGTAGCCTGGCATCCGTGGGTTTGTGTCCAGAGGAGCCAGTTGGCTCTCAGTGATGCAGTATGGTCAGCTGTAAGAGCCAAAGCTTTATTCTCTGCCATATAAAAATGATTCTGTTAGAGTTAAATAAACAAGAGAAACCCTTAACAGCCTAAAACTCAAAAAAATTTAGCAAGCTTATTACCTTTCCACAGACTTATTCACCTTTTCTATTTCTTTTCTTACTGTTTTTGCAATGAAAACAGACTATGCAGTTCTACCTCCTGACATCAGCACAAGCATAGGATGACAATAATATAAGTTCTGAACAATGTAAGGGAAGCATTTGTGTTGAGCAAAACACTCTTTTTATTGGCATAAGAAGGAAAATAATTCCCTTGTGTTTGTTTAGTCTGTTTATTGTTTTTTTCCTTCTGTCGTACTAGAAGTGCTGTGGTAACTGTTCAAACAAAATATTTTAAATATGGAAACAGTGCTTGTTGACTTTAAGGGAAGCTTTATTGAGCCCTCATTATATAATTTTATTTTTAGAAGTGCATGTCTCAGTATGAATTTACAGTATTCCAGTGTGTTCTAATAAGGACTGCACAAGTCGTTGGCTTTTAGCTTGCCTCATCTAGGTTTATTTATTGCTTACAACATAATGTAATGAAGAAATTATTTAGC
The DNA here is from genome assembly GCA_013398615.1 of Brachypodius melanocephalos. Taxonomy (NCBI): domain Eukaryota; kingdom Metazoa; phylum Chordata; class Aves; order Passeriformes; family Pycnonotidae; genus Brachypodius; species Brachypodius melanocephalos. The sequence continues at coordinate 1,931,047 of VZSR01000028.1, read as the reverse complement.
CAGTAATAAGTAGCAGGGCTTTTCAGCTTTTTCTGATTTGTGAAACCTTAGGAGTGTGGCTCTCTCAAGAAGCTACATATATGGAGACCAGTAAAGAGCATATAGGAATTTGCTTTCTCTTTTTTCCCTTTTAAGGACCCTTTAGAGCTGTTCACACATTGTTTCTTTAGAAATGGGTGGACAAGTTGAAAGTGACTAAACTGAAGTGCTAAACCTTTCTGGGGAGGTTGTTTGGGACTATTCTGCCATTTTTTGCTTTACGAAGACCAGAAAAAATATAATTCTAACCTATTTTTTCAACAAAACTTACTGTTCTTAGATTCATACTGATCAGATTTTAAAGAATACCTTCAGGGGTATTTCATTATCTTGTCCATAATTACCTTGATATAGACATCACTCTTTCCTTGTATCTTTGGTCATCTATAACCTGTAAGTTACAGATGAGATTCTGCAAGGGCAAATTTTGGTTGTTGGTGGATTCTACAGAGGCAGGAGTGCCTGCCTGTGGCATATAGGAAAAGGATCTCATCGTGGTTCCTAAATTTCTGTCACATGCTTGTTCCAATCAAACAAAAGTTAATTGCTTACTTTTTAGTAGGTTATCTGTGGCATAAATGGTAATTATTTTTACTTTCATGACAGATTTTCAAAGACCTTTTCGCTCTCTTTTTTGTTTTTTTTTTTTTTTGTTTTTTTTAAATAGCATGACTTTGAAACTTTTTCATATTAGAAGAACTTAAAATCTGTGCTTGTGGATTGTATGTATACATATTTCTGGCATTGTGTAAATTCTTTCTAGCAGCAGAGAATTTGTTTTAAACTAGATTTTTGTTGAAGAATATTCAGCTAATCCTCTGGCTTCAAAATTCATCATGTTAAACTACAAAACCAGAATTTAAGTATTTATGCTACTTGTTCAGTAAGTGGACATAGTGATCTTTCATAGCAGATAGATATCTACTGAGATTGTCCTTATAAGAAACTGGTCCCTACTACAATGGAAATAATAATAATATAAAAAATAATAATAAAATGTGTGGATTGACGAAAATGTTATCTCCTTCCACAGAAGGAACAGGCAAATGAAAGGAAATAGTCTTCAATGTACTTTTTCTAGGGAGCTTTTGAACTGATCAGTTGATGGCTTGTGTTCTTGCTGCTTTATGTATCAGACTGCCCATTTGTTTTGTTCACTTTGGATTTTGGCTGTTTACCCTATTAGAGAGTTAAGATTTGGAATGATTGTATGTGATTCTCCTGTGAATAATGAATGAAAAATCTTATATCTTAAGATTAGAAATAGTCACTTGTGTAAGTTTTTTTCCTGCTGGTTTGGGAGCACCACAGTTACCTGTTGTGTTAGAAGCAGTTGTGTACAGTTCTTATAAAACCTCTTGTGTTTCAGTTTGTATTTGCTTGAGATGTGTGTGTGGGTTTCTCCTAAGTGATGTCTTGTCTTCAGATTTTACTTAGGGAAATTTAGTTAATAACCGACTGCTTTTACATTTCAAAGGTACTGCAACAGCCACCTGCAGGTACTTGGCTTTATACCCAAAAAGGAGAGGAAGAAAAAGAATGATCCCATAGAGGAGGTGAAGGTCAGGCATCAGATGGATGCTGTGGCCTTCAGTCTGACAGTGCCCACCCTGGCCTTGAAGATGCCCAACGGACTGGATGGGATGTCCCTCTCCCCTCCAGGGGCAAGGCTTCCTCTCCACTACCTGGAGGCAGAATTAGAAGACCCCTTTGCTTTCAATGAGGAGGATGATGACCTAAAGAAAGGGGCAACAGTGAAGAAAAAGTTGCAGAGCAAGTTGGCTCAAAACCGGCAGCGCCAGAGAGAGACAGAGATTTTAAAAGTTCGCCAAGAGCACTTTAGCCCCATTCCTGCACCTTTGCAGCAGCAGCCTCTGCAGCAGCAGCACTCCCATCTGCCACCTTCATCAGCTTCGTTAAAGCCGACAGGGCTACCGCAGGGCATCGTCTGCAAGTCACCTCAACCTCTGAACACCAGCCTACCAATGCAGGGAGTGGCACCCACCACACACACTATAGCACAAGCACGGCAGTTGTCTAACAAGAGACCTCTACCCCTCCTGCCACCCGCCAGGGCTCCTGTCACGGACCCGCCAAGGACTGACCGCGTCCTCATGAAAGCCACAGCCTTCTCTCCGCACTCGTCCTGCATGAGCCGGCTCCAGAGACTGGTGAAACTGTGCACTCGAAAACAGCAGCTGGACACTGATCTGTTCCCTCACTTAGGTGAGTAGGTCGTGGATGCACTGCAGCCCTATTTTTTAACTTGAAACCAAAAGACTAAAGGGGACTGTCTTCCTAGCCCTGTCCTGAATTCCCGTGCGGTCCTTCCAAAATAACCCTGAGCTGGGTAATCTCTTGGCATTTTCTTTAGCCCTGTTGTCTATGAAGGGAATTCCTGAACCCACCAGAAATGGCATTTTGGTTGTTTATTCTTCTTAATGTTCTGTTAACCATTTGAGAAATCAAGCAGAGGTGTAGAAAATAATGTTTGGATTATAGAGACCTCATGTAGAAGGTTTGCAACGTGAGTAGTAAAGGTGACACTAGCGGTACCTGAGTGGACAAAGTTAGGTGTGTGATAAGTGCATGTGACATAATGAATATAAGTAAAAGTTTGGCAATTTGGGCCATCAACCTCTGCAGATTCGAAATTCCAGTTGACTTAATTAGAAAATTGGAACACATGCGAATTTTTCTTGACCAGGCCCTATTTATGTATAGAATATGGATGAACAAAAGGAAAAGACCACTTCAGGAGACCAGTACTGTTACAGGAGGTAGTTGGAAGGGTGAAGTCTTGTCTGCATACCATGCAGAAATAGTCTTCCCCTTACATATAATAATCAATAGCCGCTTGTGAAAATATGAGCAAATATAACCAAATTGGTGCTATCATAGTAGTGCTCCATAAGCTTTGAAAAAGCAACTGACCTTGAGGCTGATTTGTCTGATTGTGAATATAAACCTGCCTGTCCTTTTTATCTTCCTCACCCTCTCAAGTTACTTTTCTGCTTAGTTTTAGATTGTACATTTCTAACAAGTTAAATACTGGCAGGGAAAAGGAAATAATGAATCTGTGTGACTTAAGTTAGGAACACCATTTATGATGTTTAAAATAAAAAAAGACTTCAGATAAATCTGGACATTCCCTGTATAACATCTTATTTAATTGCAAACATCTGTAAGTTTTGCTATTTCAATTAACTTTTTCTTAATTTGCTGTTAAGATCTGCCCTTTGGCACTCATGGGATAGTTTGACTGTTTGTTCAGGAGATAATTAGCATCCCATAGCATGTCTCCAAAGGAAATTGTTCTTTAGAAAACAGCTTTGATGATCCTATATGTAGTGCAGGTCTTTAGAGGAATGGCAGCTCCAGAGGCATTTCTGAGTGTCACAGACCTCAATAGCTTAGAAAGTGACCTGTGTCTTGAAAGACTCTGCAAAGATCCCTTTCTGTGCTTAATGTTCTACATTCTCAAGTGGTGAAAAGGATGTGTTTTTCTAAAAAAGAGGCATAGTAAAAATAAAAAACAGTTAGACCTATACATGTACATTTAGGCAGGTGCCATGAGTATGTGGATTCATTTAGAATGGTTTATATTTGGCAAAGTAAAGGAATTTACATATTAATTACGTGAGAGTGGAAAATGTATTTGTTATTTATTCATTATAAGCCTTAATATTAAAGAGTAGGTATGCCATTTCAGGATTTCTTTTCTATATTTGAGCAGTGCTAGAGATGAATGCACAGAATCTTTCAAAAGATTAAGCCAGTTTTATGTGCACCAACATCAGAGCCATGGAATTGGATATTAATGTAACTGCAGTCTTCAGTGTCAGGATAGCTGAATCTGGATTAGATTTTGTCCTTCCTTTCTGCAGTGCCCAGGAGAAGGAAAACAACTCAATTTCTGATTTTGTTTTTAAACTTTGGGTAAACAGTTTGTTATGTGGTTGTCAATTGCGGACATCTTTATGGAATGATTGTTTTTTCATTCTTTTATGGAAGAGACAACAAGGAAAAGAAACATTTAAGTTGAAAGTATAATTCTGACATTTTATGAAATGTCTTAAGGTATCTTAATTTAGCTCAAATGTATGTCTTAAAAACAAAAATTAATTTTTTTAGGATGCTGAAGTTCCTGCAAATTTGGGTTTCTGATATCTGTGGTTCATGTTAAAGTGCTGGTTCTATATGATGAAGAGTTACCTGATGATTGTATTCCAAGCATGTGTGTGTCTCTAACTCTGAAAGTGCTTGACCAAGTACTGATGCATTTCCTAGATTCAAGGCATCTGACTTTAGAATCATTTCAGATATAGCTGTTTAGCTTAGTTTTAGCAAAAATGAAATGCTCCTTAACTCTATCAATTTTCAAGGAGAACACAAGAAAATGAAAAAGCAAAAAGTGCTAGCTTGTAAATGCAGCAATGGGATTTTATCCCACCTGCTGCAAGAAAGTGGCAAGAATTTCACTGGATATGGGAGAGAGAGTAGGAAAAACTACAAAAGACAAAGTTCCAGATAAAATGTTCCACCTGAGAACTTACTGGCCTCTTTCTGGCTGTCCTGTTCAACAACTGTGTGTAGGTTGACTAAATGAGGCTGCTGGAGCACACCCTAAGTGTATCATACTGCATCATCATTAAGTGAAAACATGCTGCTTGATGAAATTGCAGAAGTGTTTGCATCTCTCTCTTTAGCTCTTTCTTCTTGCTAATGTGTGCATTTGGCAGGCAATTACAGAGAGTGAGCAGAGGAACATCCTGGGTAGCTGCATGTCTGTCTCTGTCCATGCTGCTGTGTCTTAGTTTTCATATTCTTCCATGTTTTGGCAGAGAGAAGGGGTCAGAATATAAACAGAAATGAAATTGGCCTATTTAGATCATATCATATTAAAATTTACCAAGTAGTCAGTTCTTGGTGACAGGGACTTCTCTCTTACCTCGTACTTGGTTATGAAAACTAGTATTTCTCTGTGAATAAGATAGTTGGTGATTTTTCTTCCACTGTTCATGGGTAAAGAAGCCAGTAAGGATTTTAAAAGGAAAACTCAGGTATGACAAAAATCAGCGGATGCTATTTGCACGCTGTAATGGAGCTGTTACTGTAGCTTTTCCTGCATAATTGAGAGTACTGCACGATTTAATTGAATGTAATTATGCTTGCAACTATACTATACATTCATCTTTTGTGCCAAAGGTTACTCAGGGGCATATATAAGGTAGATGCTCTTTTCATCCAATTTCCATGTTTTCAATTCCTTTAGGGCTGGATTGGTCTGAAGACAGTGGAGAAGAGCTGGAGGATTCAGAGCAAACCTCCCCTTACCAGGTTGCGTGGTCTATCCGAGAAAGCCTTGGCTATGAGAGACCTGAGTGAGTATGATTCTGTGGTATTCATGCTGGCCTTGAGGGAATAAATCATGTAAATGTGAGCTTCATTTCAAGTGGAGTCAGTGGAACCTAAGCACTTGTCGAAGTGTTTTGCTGAAACAAAGGAGTGTTTGAACTCATTTGTTTGTAATAGCTATGGAACAGCTTGTCACCTTCTGACCCAGTTTCCAGCTGACTCAGAGACCTTTGTGCAGTCTGCTATCAGAAGGATGCATCAGGAAAGGATTTAAGCTTGTTTGCCTGAATTTAATTGAGTTTAGTGAAATTTATTAATGAACTTGTGTGCCTTGATGATTGGAGGTCCTGAATTAGAATCGAATGGGGTTGCTGTTAGTTTCCTACTGGTTGTGAATAACTTTGTCAGTAAGCTTGCTACATTTTACTCATTAATTCTTGTAATAATTATGCAGGCTATTGTTTTAGTGTGCTTTTTTAAAGGCCATGGTATTTCTTTTAATAATTAAGTGTTGACTAAACCTAAACAAGTTGACTAAACTTGTGAGCATTGGAAGGAAGTTATGAGATCAAAAGGATGGAGCTGCTGGTTCCATACAGCAGGAATTAGGTGCTGGTGCAGAAAGGCTTAGGATGGTCTCTATATACTGCTAAGTCACAAATCTAAACTTACAGCAGGATATGATAATATAGGTCATTAATGTAAATTTGAAGGTGCACAGTTAAAGCATCCCAGGTGTAGTATTGTAACAAAACTGTTGTATATTATTAAAAAAGAAATTGGAGTCTCACTAGAATTTGATTATAGTTTCTGTAATAAGACTCTCATTCACTGTGCAACTGGACTTTTTGATACTACAACTTTCCCCTATTTTTTTAAACTATCACGCTTAGAATAATGGTGTTAATTAAACCTTACTGTGCTGTTACATTCTGAAAATTCTGGAACTTGCTAGGATTTCCTGCCGTCTCTGAAGGTTGTCCTCAAGGTGAACAACAAAGTTGTATCTCTGTCACTAGGATGCTAAATATTAAGAGCCTTCAGTGAATCAAAGCTATTAAGCAGAGTGTAGACTTCACTTTTTTAAAATAAAGGGGTCTTTTTTTGTTACAAATCACTGTTATTTTTTAGGGCATCAGCAGTTTCAGGCTGAGCTTTCGCCAACATTACTTCTCACTTAAAAGGCAACTTTTAAATAAAATGTTTTGGGAAAATGTGAACAGACTTTCAGACTTCTAAATCATACATAATTTCTCACAGCAGATATATCTATTAAATAACTTCCCTTACACTCTTCTCTCTTTGACATTTGATTTGATTCTTCCATAGATCCCTATTTTTTGTCAACTTATAAAGGTCATCTCTGTGTGTTTTGTCTTAACTTCCTTTGGATTCTTCCTACTCTTTTCACATACTGAGAGAAAATAATACCTTGTCTTGACATTTTCTGTTCCATTCTAGCATTCTGTGCACCTCAGTTAAATGCTGTCTTAACTATCCATGGTGGATAAATTTTTGGATGCAGCTGGCTGCTTTTGTACTTCCATCATCCTGCTCAGTGTTAGCTCTTCACCAGCCTTACTAATTTTGATCATGGATAAGCATTCACTTGATGTCAGCCTTCTAAAACTTCAGTTCCTATGCTGCAAACTTCTGTAGAGGTTTTTATTACCTGAAATGTTTCACTTTGACACTTCTGCAGTGTGGTCTGCCTGCTGCTGAAGATGAATTAGTTCAGGCTGTTTCTGGGGAGATTTGATTTGTCAAAATGACTCTGCTTTGCTAATCTGGTGGTGCACACTGGTGACTCCTAAAGTCAGCCAGTGACTTGTTGCAGCTCTGAATTCTGGACTTACTTTACCAGAAAACCAATGGAGATTATTTCCCAAAACTTTTAGTTTCTAAAATCACATACCTAAACTTAGGGGATTTACTTGCTGGTTTTCATAGCAAAATTAAAGCTTTTTTTCCTCTGTTCATTTGTATCTGAGCTTGTGGTCCCCACCAGCTAACTTCATTCTGTCTTTTTCCTTTTGACTGCATGGAAGACAGTGGGAGGAATGCTTCTCAGAATAGACTATTGAAAGAAAATGAACACTTAATTTCTGCTTTACCAGACAGCTGGTTCTCAGCATTTCTGCTTGTGTGATTGTGGGGGAAACCTCTGTTGAACTTCTTGTGTGATACTCTAGCTGTTCTTAAACTCTCAGAATTTTACCAGGTTTGTTTAAAATTAATGTCTTAGCAGTGTCCTGGTTTTGGCTGGGGTAGTGTTCATTTTCTTCTTAGCACAGCTGGCACAGTGCTGTGTTTTGGGTTCGGTACGAGAGCAGCGCTGGTAACACTCCGATGCTTTGGATGTTGCTGCTGAGCAGTGCCAGCCCTAAGTCAAGGACACTTCAGTTCCCCATGCTTCAGAAGCCATGAGGGAGCACAGCTGGGACAGCTGAGCACAGCTGGCCAAGGGGATCCTCCACAGCCTGGAACATCATGGCCAGCACAAAAACTGGGGGGAGCCAACCCTGCTTGAGGTGGCCTTGAATATCAGTCAGTGGGTGGTGAGCAACTGTAGAGGGCATCACTTGTTTTGTTTTTCCTTGGGGTTTATTGTTCTTTTATTTTACTTTTTTAAAAAATTACAATAAATAGTAGTAGTATATTTTACTTTGTTTCCATTAATAAGTTATTCTTAGCTCAACCCACAAAGGTTTGGGTTTTTTTCTGATTCCCCTCCCCATCCCACTGGTGAGAGGAGGGAGAGGGAGCATGCAGCACTTCGTTGCTGTATGGGGTTAAACCATGACAACAATAATACATTTTTTGGTTCACTTGCCTTCTGGCCTTTTAATCTCTAAAATTCATATTGTTGCAATCATCCGTGGAAACACGGGCCAAATGTTTGCTTTTATTATTCCGTGCTTTAATTTTGAAAAAATTGTGTTCTTATGCTCCCAGGATTTCGCGATGCAGTGCTTCGAGACAGGCACAAATATTTGAGTTCAAACAGTGCAGGAGTTGGCAGTGGGCATGGTGCAGGCTGGGTGCTGGCAGAGGAGGTTGCTGGGCTGGGAGGAGCAATTTGGAGAGAAAGCAGGGGCTGTTCCCTGCTGCAGATTACTGAAGCTTCCCCCTAGATTATTTGATTGCTGAGTCTGGTATCTTAGAAAGTGCTGGAAAATAAATGACTTTATAACAAAATATTTTTTCACTTCCTACACCAAAATATAGCTAAGGCAGATGTTTCAAGCAGCAAGTTTGAAAAAGGAGTGTGAGTCCCTCCTGATAACCAGCTCACTCAAAGGATTAAATATCAACACTGTGTTGTCAAAAGTTGCATTTAATAACTCCCAATAAGTAGAATAACTAAAAGAAAGAAGGGAAAGTTCTTCAAAATGCTCTGTAAGGAGGGATTTGAAGTATAGTTGAGGTGTCTCAGAATAGAGAGCATGTTCTCCTCATTCCCTGCTGGTGCCTGGCTGCTCGTGCTACCCTTTTGCTCTTCCATTCTGCTGCTTTGTGCTGTCTTTGTTTTCTTCATGAACACTCAGCAATAATCCCCCTGATGTTTCCACATGACAGTCTGAAAGGGAAGGGTTGGGAGAAAGCATTTTGGATTATCAAATGGCTCGTGTGCACTTTCAGAAATCTTTGTAAAAACGAAATGCCACACACGTTAAGTTGAACTTCAGAAGTTCTGTATGCAGCTTAGGAGAATAAATAGAATTTGGCAAACTTGTTTATGAAAGAACAACAATAAAAGTACCTTTCATTTTCATGCCTACTGAAGAAAAAAAGGTTTTATTTTGATATTTTTAGGTTTCTTTGAACATATAAATGTTTTGGCTAATCTTACTGGCTGGGGAACAAAGTTCTGAACAGGCTTTTAGAAACTGGCTTTTAGAAATTTTGGCTCAAAATAACCCCTTGCCCACTGCAGGCATGATTTCTTTCTATACCTTTGATGTATGTCTTCATCTATTTTTTTAAAAGATCTCGTGAACTGAATATCAAAAATATTTTTGCATACAGTGACATTTTTTCTGACTCTTTCAATGTGAGGGAAGTCAAAAGTCTCAAATACAGAGAAATGTGCATTAACAAACACTCTTTCCACACGAAAGAAACTTCTTTCCCCTAAGAAATACTCTTGTTATTCTTAAAGTTAATTTTAAACAATATTAAAATTAAATCAGTAACTTTGTTTAAAAATCTTGGCCCAGAGCAGTAAGGAAACATCTAAGATATTAAACCTACCAATAAATATATATGCTATCTATGTTTTCTTCTTTTAGTAATACAGTGGAAAAGGAAAATCTATATTAAATAGCCCACAGTCAATTCTTTCTAAACAGGTAGTTTTCCCCAGTAAGCATTCTTTCCTAAGAGATCTTAAAAGTGTATTTTCTTTTTATTTCCAATGTAAAAATATTCCAAACATTAGATATATTAAATATTTTTAACAGCTTTTTATTTGCTGCTAAGCATGTAGTTGCAGAGATTAATTACTTGTAATTTATGCTTCTGGAAAATAAGCTGTAATCTGTTTTAAGAGATAAAATTCGTAGTGTGGTTGACTTTACCTAACACTTCACAAAAACTTGCATTTGTGTCAAAGGCAGTGCTTGGTGCTGCGGAGTTTTTGTGGAAAGCCTTGGTGGAGATGGCTGCAGTCTCCATCTCCATTTGGCCTGTGTCTAAATAGAGGCAGAGTTTCCAGAAAAGAAAGTAGGTCTTCTCCATATTGCCTTTCAGGGACGGATCTGCTGTCTGCTTTTCTGGATCTTACTTTATTTAGTAAATATCATGGCTCGTATTTCACATCTCTTACATCTCAGTGGTGGCCTCCTTTGCTGTGCAGGTTTGGGTGTCAGCTCATTCGGTCCCACGGGCTCTGAACGTTGCCAGCTTTTGATTTGCTTCATTTCTTTGGATTTCTCTTCTCTCCTCTGCGCTTTCTTTGTGTTAGAGATGGGAAAGTTGGCAAAAAGTTCCTCTGTTCTAGAAAAAAAAAAAAATTAGAGGAAAAACTGAACAGAGTCTGCTTAGATTCAGCACGTGTGTTTTGTTGCTCCATGAACAAAAACCTCATTCTGCAAATTAGGGCTTGTTGTGGAGAACTTCTGGGTAGCTTCATGGACCTTGTTGTTTTTACAAGTTCCAGTGATGATTTTGTTTCATAACTTCTACTTCATTTAACTGAATGTGTTGACATGGTTTGATAGTCTTGTTGATATGTGCCTGGAGATTCAGAGAGCCAAGATAAATGGAGAAGGGCTTTCTTAAGCCAACAGAGAGTTGGATTAGTCCTTCATCTGGTCATTGCTTAGCCCTGGTCTGATCTTTCCCTCAGTATCTTTGAGTTAAATGTGAATTTCTTCTCCACTGTTGTACTGCAACTCTGCAGCAAGGGGAAGTAAGTATCAGCTGTTAGCTGTGTTAGTGTGTATTTTGGTTTAAAAAGGAATACACTGCCTGGCAGAGTAAAAGGAATTGGAAGAAGCCAGCAGTTTAGGTACGTGTTAGAATTTGACCATCTTCTCCAGCATGATCATTCCTCAATAAATTTCCACTACACAATTCCCCACTCTTGTCCTCTCCATTAATTGCACTTTGATTTAAGCATTGGTCTCATTTGCTGAGACATTTACAGTAAATAAAGGTTAACAGTATAGATTTCTTTTTGAACAGCAGGCTCTAGACATTTAAATGTGTCAAACTTGATGATAAATTGATGTAATCTCTAATAATGGCATACTAAGAAGAGCAAATACCTTTAGAATTTAAAAGGGATCCTGCTCTTGCTACTTCTCAAGTAACACTGCCTGATTTCAGCATTTGGATGTTTGTGTGGTAGAAGATGGATGCCACCTTAACAATTGTATTAGAATGACAAATTAGCTTAGTGGAGGGGGAAAAAAAAAAGTAGTGACTTAACACATATTTGTTTTTGTTTTCCCTTCTCCAGGTCCGATGATGACAATGCAGATGACAGGAGTTCCAGGGTGACCAGACTTTGCACTTACTTTCAGCAGAAATACAAGCACCTCTGCCGCCTGGAGCGGGCAGAATCTCGCCAGAAGAAATGCCGGCACACGCTCCGGAAAGCCTTGCTGCAGGCGGCCAGCAGAGAGCCGGAGCGCGCGGGGCAGCTCTTGCAGGAACTCCGGAGGGCTACCTGTGCTTGTACCAGGTTAGAGCTGCTGCCCTGTGAGTGCAGGAGCCTGGGGCTGGGCCAGGGGAGAGGTGGGCTGAGCATCCAGCAGCTGGAATGATCAGCTCTGAAACCGTAGTCGTGCACAAGGCAGAAAAGACATGACATACGAATGCCTGTCGGTGGAGTAAAATAAATGTGGCGTATGAAGTTTTCCGTGGAGACAGGCCTTCTTCAGCTTTGTGTTTTAAAATGTGGATGTTTTGTTCAGCAGTTTCTGGGCCCAAATATCTGGTCTTTTTCTATGCCAGTAGAAGGTGTGCAGTCTGGTCTGCCTCAATTCAGATTTTATTTTTCAGACAACTTCTTTTTATAAGTCTGTACCTCCTCTTAATTATCTTCCCAGCAAACCAAATTTGAGCTCATGCTTGTTGTTAGATTTAACTCAGTCTAACATTAAATAAAACTTGGCAACAAAATATGTAACTTCTAACAACTTTGAAGGTTATCTTCTGTGGGAATTCTCTCTAGATAATGTCAACATCCCTCCAGCTCTCAGCATATGGAGAGTTGGTTGATTCATATTAGTGCAGGAACAGACGAAGTCTGAACCCTGGGATCACATTTGGGGTATCAGAAGCATCCTTTTGCTGTTGTGGTTTTCCTTTACAAGATGTGTGACTGTGGGGTGTAGTGGATAGTATGAGATGCAGATTGGAGCTAGATACTGAGAGTATGTTCTGTTTAATGGGATGCTTTTGTTCCTGGATAGTGGGATGTGGTTCATGACAGTTGGAGGGTTCATTGTTGAGGAGGTGGACTGATTCTGAAGAGCTGCTCTGAGGTGTAATGTAGAAGTCCATTAGTAGTTTACAAAGTTGTGTATAAATGTCTTCAAGCTTAAACTACAGCAAAAGTTCACCTTAACTGACAAGCTCTTGCTGTTTTGGTTTTTTTTTTCCTATTATTTTTGCCTTTTATTAAGCTAAAAAAGTTTACATTATTTTGGGTAGACCAGCAAAGCCAGGTATGCCTGTCATCACTGCTCTAGTCAATTTGAGTAACCACAGAGTCTTTTCAGATACAAAATTTTTCACAGGAGTAATACTGCTAACTAAAACTTTGCTCAGTCAAAGTGCAGTTGATGACAGAAATGGCTGGAGGAAAACAGTCAGGCTACAGACAGCTTTTTGTCAACCTAGAAAACAACGTGTACAGAGGTGCAAGTCAGCCCTGGAATCGCCAGCTTTATCTCCATGAAGGTGACATGCCTGGAGAGCAGGCTAACCCCGAGCGAGCTGTGTAACGCTTGAGTACTCGTCCACACTGCTGCCTGCTCGCCTGCTTGCAGCTCAGGCTCAGAGCACAGAGGCTGTGCTGGGGAAGCGCCCAGCTCCGGGCACCTGCTGGTGGATTGGGCTGTAGCACGACGGAGGAGAGCTTTTATCCATGTTGAGCACGCTCAGGCTCTGCCATCCAGAGCTCAGTCTAAGTTTGTCTGAGCACATGCTTGCATGTAAGCTCTGGGGATGCTCGGCATGTTTGGATTTATGATCAGTGCACTCGACTCCCATCTAGGCATACTCAGTACATTGAATTCTAAAGACCGACCTCATTTGGAGGGTCTCCTGTGTTGACACTCACCTACTGCTGCCCTTTCTGTTGCAAGGTGTTGTAATATTTACATGGTAGTAGCACATAGCACCTCTCATTACAATTAAGGCCCTGTGAAATAAGAAATAATCCTGTTACTACAGTCACACCTTCACCTGTCATTGACATCTATTCGGTGTCCCTGTGTAGAGCCTGGTAGTAGTGTGCACCCATCTGGATCATGACACACACACACACGTGTGTCACAATTTTTCATCCTACTGTGCCACGTTCAGTATAATAATTGTGTTGAGTAACCACCCGAGACTGGGGGTTTGTCTGTAAAAATCTTTCATGCTTTCTTTTCAGCACAAGCCAAGCAAGGCAGAGAGATGCAGAACCAACAACCTGCAGTGGAACTTCGAAGGGAGAGCAGTGCACTAACAAGGCCCTTCCATTCACCAGGCACTGTTTTCAGCGTATCCTCTTAACTCTGGGAGTTGCATTCAGGCATGGAAGCTGTTCTGGTTTAGGGGGATTTCTGTTTGTTTGTTAGATTTTTGCATGATAACTAAGTTTTCTCAAAAAAATACCTATTTGTTAGCGTGTCATCAACTCCTTTGCTTTTAATTTGGCTGTGTGATTTGGGTCTGTAGACAGTGAGGATAAGTAGTCCGCTACTGGTGTCTGTAATAGGAGCTTCATTTTACTTTGTGAGCTGTGGTTAGTATGTGCAAGAAACCTTTATAAAATGATCATCCTTCACAATGGTACAAACCATGTGCCTTTCATCCTCTTAGCTTTCATACAGCTCTTGGTAGGTTCCAATAGACCACCTTCCTGTGACAGATTAATGGAAAAAGGTTTTTATACACAGTATAAAAAAACGGTTTACACTGACCAGAAAGATGGAAATCATACTTTGTGTTGTCTAAAGAAGCAGAGTAGAAGGAGTCACAGAACCTCATAGTCCAGGTGAGGAGGGATTCCCTGTGCTCGGAATTTCGAGCAAAGCCTGGAAAGGATGTTAAAAGTGAATGGCTGAAGATCGCAGAAAGAAGACAGCACATTAGATGTGATTTTGGTTCTGAAGACTATAAAAAGGCAGACTTATGACTTGTAATACTTAAAAATTCTGCAGACTTCTCCTTTTGTTTGAACTTTTGGTTTTGGTATTAAAAGTGACTAGTGCTGATGTGTTCAGCTGCTATCAGACTGCAGCACCTTTCCAATCTTTTTGTTTTGCAGATGCCTTGTTTTTATTGCTTGAATTTTTGCAGGCCACTTAAAAGCAGTCTGCAGAGTAGTTCAAAACCTCTATGAGAGAGCATCATGGCATACAGCTGTGTTTAGGATTTGCCTCATGATTCTAATGGGGTTTTTTTGTTTGGGTATTTTTTAAATTTTAAGTGGTCTTGCTTGTTGCTTTGTGTAGAGCAGGGTAGTCAAGAGCAATGATTTTGCATTTACACCCATTTTTTCTCTCTGCATTTTCTTCTTTAAAATGAACCGGTTCTTGGTTCTGACCCATACATCCAAGTCTGCTATCTGGATTGTCCTGCAGGATTTTCATTTTCTTTGTCCTTTTTTTTTTTGTTTTGTTTTAACATTTTATAAACATACATAGTGATATTGAGGTCTGAAAACTGTTCAAGATGGAAGGAGTGCTTCTAATGTTGTTTGAAAAAACACACAATGAAATATCTGTTTGATTTGCTGTAAGTCTGGAAACATTTTTACTCCTGCTAAGGGTTTTTCTGAAGGAAATCTCACACAAGCTTACGTGTGGATTTACTTGACCTTTCTGTCTGCTTGCACATCTTTTTTTTTTCCAGAGGAGCAGGAAGGATCTTGAAACTTCTTTGTGCTCTAAAGATAAATGCCAAGAATGTACCTTAAAAGATTGAATTAAGAAATACTCTGTCTTTAATGTTTCAGTATGGATTGTCATTAGTCTGTAAGGAAATAGTCCTGTTGACTACACTGTTCCAACTGCTACTATTGATCTATTGATTAAGGCTCCAGGAAAAGGCTTCTTTTTGCTAAGAACTCATTAGTGAAATGGCTGCTTTTATAAAACTATCTCAGTATATAATAAAATCATTAGAGATTCTGCATGAATGCAGTTTTTTTCACTTTAAAAGTTGGGTTTGAGCCTTACCTAGCTTTGAACTTAAACAGCAAACTTCAGGCACTCATTAAAAATAGTATCTATGGACAGATAGAGTTGAAGGCTGTGATCTTTATCAGATTGATAAATCAAAGGGCGTTCCTCCACCATTGTCTTGTGTTATTCCTGATGCAGAAATGCACAGATATCTTATTGAACCGTTCTCAGCAGCTCTTCTCGAGTTGCACAGCCAAGTTTGCAGATGGTCAACAGTGCTCTGTGCCAGTTTTTGACATTACACATCAGACACCTCTGTGCGAAGAACATGCCAAAAAAATGGTAAGTACAAAGCCATCACTGTATTTTTTTTGTGTATTGGGATGATCAGGAGTTTTAACCCCAGTCTTCCTATGAAGTCTTCCTTGACAACTAGTAAGTTTATGAACTTAAGAGTTTGTTTGCTATTATCTTTCTTAAAAGATAACTTGCCAAACATTTCCAATTAGTATAAAGTACATAAGGAAAATCTTTTACGCAGTTTGGAGCATATAATAAAGTATACATGGGAATATTCTTCACTGGAGGAAATTTGATTATTGTCTTGAATTGAGAAATAGAAGATCATTGTGAGAGATCCTGTGGTCATTTTATTTGGGCTCACTCCTGGTCCTTGGATCTGAATGTAATATAAGTGTTATATTAAGAACACTGCATCCTAAGTAGTCTCAGTACACGGGGCCCAAAGTACTTTCTAAAGGAAATGTAGATAGCAATTAAAAGGATGCAGATAATAGGTTTGATACTTTACCCTTTAGTAACTATTAGAATTTATCTTTAACCTCCTTCAGGGATCCATGGATCCCAGAGAAAAAACAGTGGCCTACCTCAAATTAAGAGAATGGAGAAATGAAGTTGATGTCCTCTGCTCTCCTTTTATGACACCAATCTTCCAGAACAAAACCTTTAGGACAGTTCACAAACCCACTTCTGCCCTGCCCCTCCTTCAAGGCTTCTTGTCCTACCTTCAATTAGGTGTAAAACTGCATTTTTTTTTGTTGGGTTACTGAACATTTTTTCTTATGGTTTTTGTCCAGCCTCTCCAATAATTGTGAATTATGGAATTTTTTGGATTAAAATGTGAGGGTTTGTGCTACACAGATCTGTATGGGGTTTCCCCCTCTTCTAGGCTGTCTTCATTATGTCCCTCAAGGTTTACTTCTGTAGCAAATATAATCCTCTGCCATTCCCAGTATGATGGCAACTGAAGACTGATGATGGTTTGATTTATTTTCTAATGTGTCAGTGATTGCTGTTCAGAAGGAATGAGGCCATAACTGTTTACCCACATCCTTATCCTAGTCCAGCAGTATTAATTTTGTCTCCTCAGGGCTGTCCCTCTGTTATGTCAGTGGGCACTTGAGGATTCTGGCTTCAGCTGCTGCACGTTATTCACGTTAACACTACCTCCCAACAGCTGTTTGTCTTTAATGCTTACCAGAGTGCTGCTGAAGGTTACAGTTTTGCAGTATTCAGTTAGAGTTTGCTATGATAATTTTCAAAGTGACAGGGCACAATCTCCTATTTGCAATACCTCGTAATTTGGTCTATGTTACTTTTGCCATGGGGATCAATGAGGAAGGAGACAGCTCAATTTTTAAAACTGGTCTGGGTGTAAGCTAATGGTCTCTCTTACATTACATATGACATTTCTGTGGAATGAGCGGGGTGAAAAAAGCAGGGAAAGTAATACTTGTTCTTAATATGCTCCCATTGGTATCTTTTTGCTCCCAAAGGATAATTTCTTGAGAGGGGACAGCTCCCGTAAAGTTCAGCACCAGCAGCAGAGGAAACCCAGGAAAAAAACGAAGCCACCTGCACTTACCAAAAAACACAAGAAGAAGAGAAGGCGAGGCCCACGGCGGCCCCAGAAACCCATTCCTCCTGCAGTGCCCCAAGGGAACCTCACCATGCCTGCCAGTGTCTCACTGCCAGTAGAGATACCCCACATTCGGTCAGTGCTGCTCCTGCCCCGTTCCCCACTGCTGGCCTGAGCATGGCCAGTGAGCGTTGTTCAAAGCTGCCAAGCAGCATCTGGAGTAGGGCTAAAAATTGCATCTCCATGTGACTGTTGGGAAAAAAACCTTTAGAGTGGGTCATTTCAGATTGGAGCAATTACTGGGTTTGATGGGTAAAAATATCTTGCTCCTGATATTGCCTCTTGCGTAATTAAGGAGTAGCCTAAGTGTAAGCTTCCTAAAGAAACTGCCAAAAAGCTTTTCTTTCCTAGATAATGGAGAAAGAAAAGTGTGGGGAAGCATCCATTGTAGATGGATATGCACTGATAGTTGTCCTTTGGAGCCAGCAGAGTTGAACACCAGGGACTAATGTTCCTTTCTGTTCAGGAGCCCCTCCACACCAGAGCTCAGTGCTGATGAGCTGCCTGATGATATCGCCAATGAAATCACAGACATTCCACATGACTTGGAATTGAATCAGGAGGACTTCTCTGATGTCCTGCCGCGGCTGCCTGATGACTTGCAAGATTTTGATTTCTTTGAAGGTACCATTTTATTTCATGCTAGCATGAACACAGTCAGTGAACTGAAGAAGTGAGTGTTTCTAAACTGCATTTCGAGGAGTTGCTTGCTAGAGGTAATAAATTCTAGAGGAGGTGTGGATTTGCTCTGTTGCTTGTGAGCTCTAAAGTAAAGGAGACTTTAAGAAGGCTGTGTGCATAGTTCTCTGCTTGCTCATATAATTACTGCTCTGAAAATCATAATTGGTTTAGTATTTTAATAATTCATTTTCCATTTTTACTGCCTGTCAGGGTTACAGTTTAATCAAGAGTGTTCTCAGTAATGGCATCTTCCTGCCATAGAGTGGGGCTGGAATCACAGTCAATGTTGGCCTTTGATAAAAAGAGAAGAGAATGAGAATAAAACCTTTAAATACATTTTTGAAACTAGCTTTTGATCAGAAATGTGCTTGAATTTCTGCATTCTAAAGCTTACTACCTATAACATATAACGAAGAAATCAGAACAGCCTGGGTATGTGATTTCTTTGGTCATTTTCTGATATAACATGACATTAGACTGTGTCTGAATTGAAATTAACCTAAAATATATTATCTGTGTAAATTTTAGGTCTGGGCTGTAATGTGGTAAGTAGAAAGAGGGATTGTGGACCATGTGTTATTGCAGCATTGAAGAAGATCTTACTTCTTGAAAAAGCATTTTCACTTTAAATCTAGGAAGTCTAAGAGGCATCTGCTATTGTAGTAAGTGGAAGAGAAGGGCAAAAAGAGGGATTTCCATTGAAGAGGAAGGTGTAATTTCATGGTTTTCTTACCTTGAATGATGAATGATAGTTTCTGTGTACTGCAAGGCATGCTGGAAGGTTATGATACAATGCAACTCTGTACTGAACTGTCTGTACATCTTCATCCTTTGAGGGCCAGGCCAGGCTCACCTGAGAGCAGTGCACTAACTGCTGGTGTCCCTGTTTCTGCAGGTAAAAACGGAGATCTTCTTCCCACCACAGAAGAGGCTGAAGAACTGGAACGGGCCCTACAGGCTGTAACTTCTCTTGAGTGCCTGAGTACCATTGGAGTACTTACCCAGACAGATGGTGTGCCAGTTCAGGAGCTGTCAGATAGAGCGATAGGGGTGTTCTCTACAGGTGCTGGAGCTCCAGGAATGCAGTCCTTGAGTCGAGAGGTTAACACGGATCTGGGGGAGCTGTTGAATGGGCGTATAGTACATGATAATTTCTCCGGTCTGGAGCTGGATGAGAACTTGCTCCGTTCTGCTACCTTGTCCAACCCACCTACGCCCCTGGCAGGGCAGATCCAGGGGCAGTTCTCAGCCCCAGCCAACGTTGGCCTTACTTCTGCCACTCTGATAAGCCAGAGTGGCCTTGGGGAGAGAGCCTTCCCGGGACAGTTTCATGGACTTCATGATGGCAGCCATGCCTCCCAGAGGCCCCACCCTGCCCAGCTGCTGAGCAAGGCAGATGACCTGATCACCTCACGACAGCAATACAGCAGTGACCATTCACACTCCTCACCCCATGGAAGCCATTATGATAGTGAGCATGTGCCGTCTCCCTACAGTGACCATATCACATCCCCTCACACCACATCCTTTTCTGGTGATAACCTGGCAGCTACCTTCTCAGCAGAGATGCCCATGATGGCACAGCACTTGCTCCCAACTCAGCTGGATGTGCCACTTAGCGGGGTGGTCAACCCCAGAACTCACTGGGGAAATCTTCCTGTCAATCTTGGGGACCCCTCTCCGTTTAGCAACCTTCTTGGTGCAGATGGACACCTCCTGTCCACCTCCCTGTCCACACCACCTACCACCTTGCACTCAGAGACCACACAGCCTGCCTTCGCCACTGTGACCCCCAACAGCTCCAGTGTGCTTCCGGGGTTACCGCAGACCAGTTTCAGTGGCATGGGTCCTGCCTCCGCTGAACTCATGGGCTCCACCTCCCCTAAACAACAGCTCCCTCAGTTCAGCGCGGCCTTCGGGCACCAGCTGAGCTCCCACAGTGGCATTCCCAAGGACCTGCAGCCCAGCCACAGCTCCATAGCTCCTCCCACGGGCTTCGCAGTGACCGGTGCCACCGCTACCAGTACCAATAACGCATCCGCGCCCTTCACCACCTCCAACTGAGCTTGTCTGCCTGGCTCCCTGCAGGTAGATGGGGGACCTGTGTTTTCTATCTTTCCTTTTTTCCTTTCTCTTTATTTTGTCTGTCTTCTCTTCCCTTTTTTTTAAGAGGGGGTTGAGAAGAAAACCCCTGCTTCAAGTACTGACCAGGGTTAGCCCTCTGTGAACCTTGCTGTAGCATTCACATGTGCTTGTTAGGCACCGGTGCTCATTTATTGCAGGCAGGTTCACTGTTCCCCAATAATTCCTTAAGGATACAGCACAGTTTCTGGATGTAATGGATCTCAGCAGTAAGACCTAGAAACGGGAAGATACCTCAGATCACTGATGCATGTTACTGTTCCCTAGGGTTCGGACCAGTGCTTGCCATCCCATTAGCATCTGGTAGAAAGTTTTCCAGTGGGCAGAAGTCTCTTGATTTTTTTTTTATTTTTTTTTTAATTTACTCTTTTTCCAAAGGTAGCATCTGGCATGGAAAACTTGGCTGCACACATTGATTTGAGAGTGGTGCACTGAAGTCCTAAATCAAGATCATGATTCAAGGATGAGTTTGGCAGTTTCGTGAAATAGTCTCTTGACCTCCTCTGTGTGTGTGTGTGTGTGTTTGGGGTACAGGGAGCAGTGATTCCTTTTCTTTTGGTGAAGAAGTAGGAGTTGTCCCCTTCAAGAACTGGTCACTGTTCTTACTGCATGCTGATTTTTGGGGTTTTTTATTATCATGATTTATAATTCACTGGGTAGCAAAGGGATCTGTTGACTGGTTGCCCATAAATTTGAAGGCTGATACGAAGTTGGCCCAGGGAAAAAAAAAAAAAAGAAAGATAAACAGAAGGATCGAAATATAGATCATGGATTAGAGGAGATTCCTGTGAGAAATTCCCTTCCTTGCTGAATTACAGTGGCCTTGTAGCATTGATGATTTGCCTTTTCAAGTGTGTCTTTGTCCAGAACTCTTTGCCTGACAGGCTGACAGGAATTTCCCAGCTGAAACAGGAAGAATTAGGTTGGTTTTCTGCTCATCCACACAAGGCTAGGTCAGACCCATTGTAAGTTTCTAATGGATGCATTTCTCACAATATATCTAACTACTAAGGCTTTCTTGGACAGTTTTTAATCCCCTGAGAGCCATATAGTTTTTCCAGCACTTGTAGGATTTGATGCTCTGTTTGGGAAGCTGAATGTACGTAAGGAACTAGCAGGTACCTATCAGCAGTCATGGCTAACCAAGAGAGAAATCACTAAGGCAAAATAGGTAACAATTCCTTCTGTCTGCAGGATGGTTTTGTTTGTACTGATCACCTGCTAATGACAGTATTCACTCTTTGGTAATTGCAGTTCCTAAAGAAAGAAGTCAGCTAGGTTTTAGATTTTTAAAAATAATTATTATTTTTAAATTTTGTTTTTTAAAACCAAGAGGTAATAGCAGCAGAAATCTTGAGGTGTTTACTTGCATCTCCTTATCAAGAAGGAATTTGCTTATGACTCTATAGGGCTCAAACTTGCTACTCTACTCTGACTTTGACTGTAAAAGTAGCTCCTGTTTAATACAAATCTCTGCTCTTCTTGGTTTGTTTCAGAGATGCAGAAGAGAGAAAATAGAAAGTTCTACATTTCAGTCTTGTACTGTAGATGATGGATTTTATTCTACCTTACAGTAAAAATCCTACCTGTGTGTATTCTAGTCTATTTCAGGAAATTAAGAGAACCAAGCACATGTAATAGGGAGGCCTAATAAACTTTCTGAGCAAAGGATCACTGAATGAAGTTTAGTTGCTATAGAAATTCATTTCGTTAGCAGTCAGGCACACGCCAAAATACCTGACCCAAACCTCTCCTTCCATCTTCCTAAGGAACAGAGTTTAAATGGGATAGGTCTTGTGTCTTCTTACTATTGTAGCAATCATACTATCCCTCTTTTCTTGAATGATCTGTCCTCTTTAAATATAAAAGAGCATGGATGATGCATATGTCCTTTTCTGAAATTGCAAGTGTATGTGGGTGGAAGAAACAAAAATTACTTTCATGCTTCTGTTGTTATGAAGTCATTATTTCATATTTGGTAAAACAGATATAATATAAGCCGAATATTTCAAGTGGTGAATTTAAATATGTTTGTAACACTTAAATGTTTTTAAATCACATAAAAGTTTAATTGAAGCCTATGAAATCCTGCTTGTGATTGTCCTGCTGATTGAGGAATGCCCAGTGATATTGTGAATGAGGCAAATCTGACAAGGCTTTTATTTATTTTTGTATTATGTTACCCATACTTTATTGAGGAGACAACTGTTTGATTTGCAGATGATTTTTGTTGTGTTCATTTACCTTCTTCAGTGTGCTGGGATGTCTGAAAAAGAGTGGAGAACTAATATACCAAATGGTTAATTCTTTCATCTGCTTTTGTATTCATGTAATTTTAGAAGGTGTTAATTTCTGTGTAGTGGTTTCAGGACTTTGGTCTTGAAATGGTTCTTGTGCCCATCAAACTTCTAGTGAAGCTGCAGCTAGTGCAGAGTATATTTTCCCCACGTCATATTTCTCTTTCTTAGTAAATGCTGGGGGGGAAGAGAGGATAGGAAGTGAGAGCCAAGTTCTGCTTGGTTGCATTGATACAAATTACAGAGGCGCTCTCTGGTCTAAGGTCACGGTGAGTTTGTACTGGTCTAACTCAGAACAGCACCCAGCTCCTAATCTGTGCATTGATTTAGGCAGGGAATTTCAAAAGCTGTCAGAGCTATGCAGGTCCCTGATCACTGTTTGAAATCAATGGCCTTTGTGTAGCTGCGTTTATTTAAAGTAGCTTAGGACGTCAAGTCTCTTCCCTACTTAGATTTCAATTTTTGTATATCGCTTGACAACTCTTCCCTGAAAACTGACTGCATAATATTTTTCCATGAGCAAACTAAGTTTGCAATAAAGCTGCACTTTCAAAAATAAACTTCACTTTGTATACAATTGAAATAGGAATCCCTCTGTCCTGTCTGCCGCAGTGTTCTGAACTGGGCCACCACTCTTGCCTTTTCCTGGTTCACCTCTCATTTTTTTCACTACTACCAATTTCATGGTTACATGGCTACCAAGCAGTTACGGGTCTTGATCTTAGCTTTACAAGGTGGATCATTCCAGGTGGGTTTCTACACCTGCACAACCTTGATGACTTCAGTGCATCAGTGTCTTACTGTTGGGTGCAAGAGATCTAATTGAGAGGTACGTGTAGTCAGAGATACTTCACACCTCTTCCTCTGGGAAATCCTGCTGGCCTGCTTAAGGTGATCCTTGAGGCTGTTATTTATGTGGTTCCCAAGTGGAATCCATGCTCCCTCACAAATGTTTTTGAGTATCAACTCTTACAGCAATTACCATTCTTGTCACCCCTTCACCAAAGAGCCAGTGTAGCAATTTCAGATGCTCAATACCTGTTGTGCCCTTTATGTGTTGACAAATGGAATAAGGCTAGTTGAACCTAAAAGTTAATTTCTTCACATAAGATTGGATTTTTAAAGAATGAAAACGATTAGACATAGAATAGAATAACACTTACATAATTTTGGCAATAATAGCAGCTCAGTTAGTCTCTGTTCAAAAGTACTTAACACAAGATGAATTTTGACAGTGTACAGAGGCTTACCAGGAACAGCTTCATGCTCTCCTGGTGCAGAAGGCATTCTTTAAGACATGCTTGGATGTTTCCTTTCACCTAGGAAGACCTTACACCAGCTTTGAGGGGAACCACATGCACTTAGATAGCTCAAAGTTGATTTGTTCTTTGGCTTCATAATTACGATACAAGAACTTTGTCTCCTCCTGCCTTCCAGTTCCTCCAGATTCTTGCTTATATCCCTTCTCGTTAGTAGCGTGCTTCTCTCTGTGGCTGAGCACAAGGGCTTTAAATTGATAATGCTGACAGGTAGCACAGTTGCAGGTCTTCCTCAGGCACTGTGGAGAAAATGGCAACAGGTAGATTTCTCACTGAGAATGGGGATTTGCAGTTCTTGTTTGGAAAGCATTGAAAGCTGTGAGAAGCTTATTGCCTGCTAGGCAACAATCAGAGAAAAGAAATTTTCAAAGAGAAATTGTACCTAACAGCAAAGAGAAACCAAGGGGAGTGGCATTTTATTTTATTTTATTTTATTTTATTTTATTTTATTTTATTTTATTTTATTAATAAAAGGAAGATGAGTAATGAAAAAATAGGTTATTCCATTGCGAGCTGCCACTGGCTTTAGGGGCATGGCCAAGGCAAAAGACCTAGGGCTGAACCTGCAAACCAATAGCCAAATTCAGTTTGAAGCTTTGTCTTGCTGTAACAGCACCTAAATACAGTCTGGGATTGAATCTGCTTGCCAAGAGAGCCCTCCAAAGGTGTAGAATAAACAGTGGGTAGTTTTCTTCCTTGAGAAGCTGGCCCTGGTGGCCACCTACGCTGCTTCTGAGCTCCTGCAGCCTCCTTGCTGCTGCATATCCCTGCAGGCATTGTCAGGCCTCCAAGGGTATTTCTCCCTGTCTTTGTGCTGCAGTGAGCTAAATCTGCTCATGAATTCTCCAACAGTATGAGCTTTTGGGCAGAGAGGAGGGAAAAGTCTTGAGAAGAGCCAGCGAGCTGCAGTTAACCTTTCAAGACTTGCAGGGCACAGGACAGTGGCAGGAGGTGCTGTCAGCCAACAAACAATAGAAAAGTTACCGGCAGTGATCTTTGGCAGTGAGACATTTGTGTGGCTGTCCAGGCAGCTTCCCTGCTGGAACTGGGGTGTTTTTTCTTTTGTATTTTTACACGTGAAGGAGTCTCCTGTGCAGATACCTTGCAAGGTCCAGTGGTGGCAGAAATAGTAACTGAAGGAATATTTGGGGCTAGTGTGCTGGCCAGATCTTTAGTCTTTCTCACCTTCTGATCACAAGGTCTTTCTGATCTTTTGGGTAACATTTAATGATGGGGATTTGTGGGCTACTTCTTGTACCTCCTTTATTTCCTTCCACTCTACATTCTTCATCATTCTTGGTTCTATTTTCCCATTCTCAGACACTTCTCCAGTGTAAGTTATGCCAGCTGGTAAGTCTTCTGTGGTTCTGAGCAAATCTGACTGTAAAATGAAAAGGAGGAAAGATTTCTGCAATTCATAAAATATATTTGGATGCTAGAATGACAGTGCAATAGATCAAAGTGTTTTTCAGATCAGTGAGTAGGGAGATGTCTCACAGCATGCTAATATGTCATGAACTAGATGCTGAGGGTACATGATCATGGGAGTGCACATGCTAGCAGTGAATATACAGGCATTTTTAGCAAGAATTAACCTTCTCAGAAGTTCCTCTTCTTTTGAGATGTGTATCAGTAGAAAGTCACGAATTAAATTTAAATTACCCTTTCTTAATACACTCAAGCCCAAATAAAAGTAATGAGGGTTGGTGACAAAAATCTGTATTTGTGTTCACTAAACTTAAACTGTTGGACTTCAGGAGTGATCTGGTCATAAGAGACCTTAGTTCTGACCAGTTAAAGTTTCAGTCTTGTCTTTAAACCTAGACAAAAACACTGTAGTTGGGAAAGAAACGTTTGGGGGAGGAGAAGGAGTTAGAATAGAAAAGATGCATCTTAAAACAATTTTCTCACTTGTGTCTTCAGCCTCTTTTTAAGAAAAAAACCCAAACAGTAGTGACTATTTTCCCTTTGCTGTCTGGTAGTTCTTACGCTTGTTGAGTTCTTTGCTTTCCCGTTTTACACTGCTCCTTCTCTAGCTGCTGTGGAATGAGGTAATGTAGTGGAAGCATGAAAGGACACGGTGAGCATGGCTGTAAGTTGACAGCAATGCTTGGAGAAGGCTTTCTTTATCTGTCTCCTTGAAGTAAGTGTTGGCACCTTTTCAGTCTACTCTAGATCACAGAATTCGGTCTGGAAGTGAATAGGATGGAACTTGGCCTTTTGACCATAAAACTGTACTTACTTGCTGTGGAAAAATGCATTCTTCCTACTCTTCTTGCTAGTCCCCCAAACACACACAGTGAGATGTCCAGGGTTTCCCACGTCTCGAGCACATAGGCATTTGGAACTCGGTCCAGTAATGCTAATGTTTAACCTGCTTTCTGTCGTTGTCAGCTGACGCCCGCAGAGATGAACTCTGGATAGGTAACGTTCCCAGATACCCTCTGGAAAACTTTAACTTTGGTGCAGATGGCTCTGATGTAGCTAACTGCGATGGCATTGGCTTCTACCTTGGAGTGGACTGATTGACCCTGAAATGACTCTCTAACCTGCCTCTTAAACAGCGTAGTTGGTTCTGGTGCAGATAGATGCATTCTGAAGTGATGGACATTTTGATTCTCATGCAAAATAGCTACATCCTACTAGAAAGGGTTGAACCAGTTTCTCTGAACAGTGATGACCTTCACTGTACAGTTTTGGGTATGTCTCAGGGATTCCTTGTGGAAATAAGGGCAGTTAACAAAAAAAAAAAAAAAAAAAAAGAAAGAAAAAAAAAAAAGGAAAAAAAAAGGTTAAAAAAAAGTAAAAAAAAAGTAAATAGTTTTAAAAGTAAATAATAATTTAAGGTAGAGCGTCACCTAAGTGAGAGCGCAAGAAGGAGAAATCTTTGCTCAGTTTCATAGTCAACGGTGTCTGGCTTACGGACTCTTTCTCTTCTCGGGGCTCTCATCTCAAGTTCAACATACAGAATCTTTTTCATCACGCTCAGCTTTAAACTTTTTATTTAAAGATACCCTTCCCCAATGAGCTTTCAGAATACTTATTGTAGATTTTAAGAGAAATGGTATATTAATTTATGCTATTAACATCACCTCATAAATTATAAGTTTTATACTAAAGCTGTATTGAGTGTAATGAATTATGTTGCATATGTGTTTTTAATAGCTATAAAATTATATACAAGCTTTTTTGGAAAAACAAACTAGTGAAGCACCTTTTTACACTGGATCTTTGCCGTGTCAAGGTGTACAGCTATTCTTTGCTACCTTGCAGATATCTATATCTATATATAGATATATATATAAATAAAATAAAATGGTATCCTGTATCAACAAGTATAGAACTCTTTTTAACCCTTATATTACTGTTCCTATAACTCTTTTTAAATTTTGAGTGTTACATTCTGCAATAATTTATCCGTGGTTTGTACCTATGATTAGAAATTTAGTTACAGGGTAAATAGATCAAATTTAAAAATCCAACTACTGTAGCTGGGAGTTGTGAACCAAGTTTGTAAGACCTTTTCTTTTTTTAATGTATTTATTTCCAGTTAGCTCTGTGAGTTGGAATTTGAAAAGTTGGAACATTAGGAATCTACAGTGTCTTATTCAGGAATTTCCCCCTCCTTTCCTCACAAAGGAATTCCCACTGTGACTTAAAAATAGAATTAGACTGCTTGTGTGCATGTATGTATTATATATACACACAAAAAATATGCATTGGGGGGGGATGTATGTGCGATATGAATGTGGATATTGTATGTAGGTCATAGTTTTGTAAAGAGAAAAGTAGTCAAGAGGTGATGGAATGTATTGTAGAAATGTGATTATTTAGTAGGGGGTTGTTATGTCCTCACTGTTGTATAAATAACTGAAACTCTCTACTATATAATCTTCTGTTATAAGGCTAACTCTGATATCATGTCAATTTTACTGTTTTTCAAATGAGTTGCTTTGAGCCCTGTTTAAAATGCCATGAAAATACCAAGCTCCCAAAGACAGCCTTTAAATAAAACAAATGGGGGAGGAGGAGTGACGGAAGAAATGAGTTTTTCAGGACAAACTGAATGGGAAGGTTTGCATTCAGTGGGATGGAGAGGCATGAGAATTGCTGTATCTTTGCAAATTAATACCCGAATCTCCCATGGTCTGACTTGGAAAATGTTGTCAATCAGTGTACTTGTGTTTTCCAATTAGACTGTAAGGAGTACTGTTTGTGCAGTGGTTTCCATTCCGTAAAAGGATCTTGTCTTCAAAGCAGATTTTTCTTCTCTTCTGAGGATATTTGTGTGTATCAATTTTGCCCCAAAACTGCTGTTGTGGGATTGCAGAACAAAATATGCATTCGGTCAAGGGAGTTTCATTTAGGCTGTAAGATTCTGAATTTGGTTGTGACCACTTACCTTTTTTTTCATCATTGGAGAAGGAAGATTTCTTTATGGGAGCTCTCACTTGAAATTGTGAGAAGTCAGAAACATTCTTGCAGCTTTGCTTACTCTTCATACTGTTCTATTTAGGCTGGAGAAAGTAACCTAATCGTTTTTTATTCATACGGTATCACTTCTAAGTATGATGATCCTGGTGACTTCAAAAACCTTCTTAGAAAAACAGAGCTTCCAATATTGAATAGAAATCTGATTTTTTTGCAATTTTTTTTAAAATATTCCCCTCCATATCATTACGTTGATACTCCATCAGGCATCTCTCCCCCTTCCCTTCTCCCCACAATTTGTTTCTGGCACATATGCATATGGGTGAAAGGGTAGGGAGGTGGAAGTTGTCAGAGGCCTTCTGTTCTGCTTATTTAGTGGTAGTGGGAATTGGGAGCATAAATCTTTATGCCTTTATGGAGGAGAACAGACCCATTTTTGTGTATACCTGTACAGAGAGATATATCTGTATATGAGATAATGGTAGTATTTTGCTGGATGTGGACTTGCCCTCATGATGTACAATAAATATGTATGAATGCAATCAATCTAAATCTATATATACATGCATACAGATTGATAAATGGAATATTACTTGTATCACACACCTGTACATTAGCTGTAACATGAGTGAGTGTGTGAGCTAAAGAGAGGGACTATCCACATAACATACGTGTAACAGGTAAGCACTTGTGCCAGACAAGTTGTTTTAAATTCTCCTGAGGGGTCTGAATGACTCAGACTGATCTGAGCTCGGCCAACATTGGTTTGTGTTACCTCAGCCCTCGCAGCGGAGTTTTCCTTGCTATGTCTCTGCTTCTGTTTTATATTTAGTCTCATTGAGGCCTCTTGCAAAATGCCAACTTCTTCAGCTTCTCTGCTCCATTGCCTCCATTCCAGCTCCTCCTTGTCCCTGCATCTCTGCAGTTTCTCTCGCTAGCAGCAATCAGCTTTAATGGCCCAATCCAGCTCTGCTGATGCATGAAGGAAATTCTCTTGGTGACTGGAGTGGTAGCTGAATTGGGCCCTGAGCACCTGCTTGAACTTATGCAAACTTCTCCAGCTTCAGTTGTGATTCAGTAGGACTGTGATTGATTTGCAGATGAATACAAACTTTTCCTGGAACCTGATGCAAAGCTTCCTAGCATATTAAAAGGTTAATCCAGCATTATATTTAAGCGATCAAAATGAGAAAACCACACCACCAAATACTGCCTTCCAATTTTCAACCCTAGGGAGGAAAAAGAAGTTTGATTTGTGTTTCTCATAACACAGGGAGTAAGCAGAAGGCAGCCCTGTGCTCTGTTCTGAGCAATGGGGTTGTCATCAAACATATCAAAAGAAACACAGTTTGTTACACTTTACCATAAAACATTTTAAAATGAAGCGCAGAGTTGACCATTAACATGCTAGCACTTTGCATCTAATTGTGTATTGGGTGATCTTGCTTATGCAAGTAAATTATGGGCTTAAGTGTTTTATTTTCTGTTTTCTGGCTAAATGGAGCTTCTACATCCTTTTAGCAGAAAGCACCTGTCAGCAACCTGCTCAGTCACATTGAAGTGCTGTGTAACTTAGGCTTAATTTTCAGAGGAGAATGCTGCTCCAGTTCTGTCATCGAGCCATACTGGATTCCATGTTTTCAATATGGCTATGACACAACTTTTCTTGGCCACAATTCCGCCATGGGATTTTGTCTTCCTTGCATTTCCTGTTAGAAAAAAGGTAACTGGTGTACTGTTCCATCTGAGCTTTCCTGCAGCCACACACAGCTTGTGTGATACACGCGTTGGGGCGTGTGTATGGGTATGTCAGTGGATAATACATTGATGCGCACACGCCTATTACGCTATTTCAGTTTATGTATGTGGAGAACGTACCTGCTGGTTATCTCCTGATATATACTCATGCATACCTATATTAAATATGTATATAGAGTGTAGGTGTCCTGCATATACATATGTATATGTTGTGAAACTTGGTTGGCAATTTTTTCCACACTTTTTTTTTTTTTGCAAATTGCTATCCCTTATTACTTATTTTCACTGAAGCTGCATTATATAGAAGAAATGGAGAAGTGTGTTATCAAAGTTTTATTTTAAAAAGGAGACTTTTAATTATCTAAAGCCATTTGTAATTGTCTTTTGAATTTTTACTAGAAGGGTTGTTATTTTAAAAAGGAAAATTTAAAACAAAGGAAATGTAAAAACAAAAGCAAGCAGACAAGCCCTTTTTCCCACCATCGTTTAGGTGAAAGAAATGGAAACACAAGTTTCTACGTGTTTATTTCCTTCGAATGTTTCTGAGGCATACAATAATTGCATTCTGCCCCATCCCTCTTTAGTCCAATTATAATTAATGATTCGTGATTTTCTTTTTCCCTCAATACTTTTGTAAATCATTGTTCGCCTCCTACATTCAGTAGTACTGATATCACTAAGGAGATTTCATGTCCTTCTGTCCTTTTTAGGAGAAATACCAGTGCATCACTATTGTGTTTCATTTTAACATACTTTGTGGAGGATGGATGTTTTTATTGAAGATGTCTGTAACCCGTCTAACTTATTTAATGTGAGAAGCCTTCATTGGAATCTATCGTCTGTTTGTTTCCAACAAGTTCAAGTTTCTGCAACTGTTTTTTCACCAACATGTTAAATAATTCCCTTCTTATTTTATGCCTGAGCTTTTAAAATTTGGGTTTGTTTTTTGGGTTTTTTTCCCTCCAATTCCCAAAAATGTTTTTCTACAAGTGGAGCAAAACAGATGTCAGAAGCTCAACCAATATCCTTTTTGCTGTTAAGGGTAAATCTATTTATCCTAGACTTAATAAAAGAAGGTGGCAACTGGACAATCTGAAGTGCTTAGAGGGAATGCTCTCTCTTTTTAAGGCTGTCTCCGAGAAGTTTGTGTTTGGTGTCATTTTAAAGGTAGCTTGATCATGCTTTGATATCAGAAACAGCCTTGTAACAAAGAGCCTCATACAGTTGTTTGGTCACTAGAGTTTAAAATGTAAACAAGTTGCAGTGGGAAAGCAAAGGTGAGGCAGTGTATTTTGAACCAGTGAATTGTAGCTTGCAAACGTACCTGATTTTGAAGTAACTGCATGGTAGCAAGGATTAGCAGTCTCTTACACCCCTTCCTTCTTCCCTCTCATCCCTGACACACGTGTTCAGCATACCATACATTGGGAAAAATAAGCAACTTCCTCCAGCCACGCTAATCCACTTAATGACTGCTTAAAGGGAACATACAAACGGGCACTGCCGCGTCCCGTCTCGTGGTATTAGCTGGAAGACTGGCTAATAGGCACAAACAGCCCAGCCCAGCTTGCCTCTGTGGATGTGTCGCTTTGGGAGAGCGTGGTGATGGAGGTGCCCAAGAAGAAGGGTCCCTTCCTTCAGGGTCCCTGGCAGCAATGGCAACTCCCACCACTGCTTCTAGTGCTGGAGGCTCACGGACAGCATTCCAGGGGCGGGGAGGAAAGCTTGTGTTTGTACTTTCCCTTTAAATAGGAAAGGTTGGCTCACATGTTCCTCATACTTCTCAATGAATGTACTGTATTACCATTTAAAAAAAAAAATCAATTAAATGATAATAGATTGGTCTCCTTTTGTTATCTGGTCCTTGTTTAATTTGTTTAAGGGTTTTTGTATACAAAAGTTTACATTTTTATGTATATTTTTCTTGTGTAAAAACTGATGTAATATGTGTATAAAACACTGTATGTATTATCTGTATATAGTGTGACAAAATGATTTTCTTTCTTTCTTTTGGATGTATTAATAAATCTTGCTGTGAAGTAGCTGTGTTTACTATGATGAAACCCTCTTCTCCAAGCCATTTTGCCAAGTCCAAGATGTATGGATATTGCCCAGGAGGAAATCTACTCCATAAAGTTGGTTTTCTTTTTTTTTGTTTAAAACATATCGTAAGTACAGTTATTAAACTGTCCTTTGCTTAGATTGCTGTAGAGTCTGAGTCAGCCCTTGCTTGTTCTCTGTTGCTTTCTAATGACATTAGCTAATTAGTTTTGCATACAACCTGGGGTCTTCAGTCTCAGTCCTGATTCTAATTATAGTGCTTTCTAGCTCTGGATAACTGGTCTGGAGACCAGATCCTCTTCATCCTGCTTTCCGGTTTGAGGAAGTCTAATTTAAGGGGTATAGAATAGAATTTCTCATGTATGTTGTTATGTTTTCTGAGATTTAAAAAATATACACCTGCTTCATCAACAGAACTGGTTAAGTTGGAGTTTGGCGTTATTTGGTGATTAGCATGTGGATGAGCAATGGTGGTGCTGTGGGGCTCTGGTCAGCTCTCAGGCAGGCTTGCCAGGCCATGGCATGGATGTTACCCACACTGGTCAGACACTGGGAATCGCCACCACCTTGTTCAGATACAGCTGCTGTTTGTCCCACCCTGCTGCGGCTGGTGCCACCAGAACTGCCTCGGCTGGCACTGCCCTTCCAGGGCCAGGGCTGAGCTTCCAGAGCGGCTTTTCCACAGCAGCTTGAAGGATTGTCTTCTCTTCAGAGAGAACCAGCCCTTGGAGACTTCATGGTAAGTAGATGGCTGCTGCATCTCCTTCTCACTATTTGTTTTGTGAAGTCTTTTTCCTCTGCTTTCTGACACGAGGGTTTGTGCTTCCAGTGGTGTTTGCTTTGCTTGTCTCCATCTTCAGTGTGTTTGAGGTTGTGTCCTTGGTGAGACCACCTCCCAGGTTCTGTTTTTCATTAGCAGCCTCAATGCTGACCTGGTCATCAGAATAACAACCAGCAGAGATTGATGAGAGAGAGATTCAGTAATTTGACTTCTCTTTTAATGAACAGTGGCCCAGCTATTCTAGACAGTGTAATTGGGGCAGCATTTCACAGTACCTGGTTGTAATTCAGGCCGAGGGGTAAGTAGTGTCAGTGGATGGTGTAGTCTTTCATGCCAACGTGTGCTGCAAAGGTTTTGTGGCAAAGATGAAACCGTGCTTTAATACCTCGTGTTCCCGGGAGGTGGGAGTACACTGGAAGTGTCGCATCCAGACCTTTATCAAGGCAGAGCGATGACAGAAAAGAACAGATGCTTAAAGTCAACAAAAGGAGAGTGCAGCAGTGTGAGATCAGTGTAATATGGCTTGAGAAAATCTACCCCAAGCTTGTCCTTCCTAGGGAATTCTCAAGGTTATGGGCCTGAGGCAGTTGGACACTCTAGGGATGAGAGAGATGAGACAGTTCTGAACTGTTACTGATGCAGTTCTGGCTGTGCACATGGATATTATAAAGCTGATTCCTTCAAAGTGCTCCATCTCAAGTAGCATTCAAAATGGCAATAGGAGGGTTTGATTCTTAAGGAGAAAATGCTTGTTTGAAATCTGCTTTAAAGAAAACAGCAAGTTGCCATTTGGTGTAAGATTTGAGGCTGTAATGAGGACTAAGAAGGTGGAAGTTAGGAAAATGGGGCTCTTCCCTGGGGTTGACGCCCTGGCAGAAGCAGATGTGTCCACTCTGGTCCTGAGTGGGACATTCCCCAGTGTGGACTTGCTGAGAGATGGATCGAGTCTCCTCTGCTGGCTAAGGCAGAGGGTGACTGACCTGTGGGTTTTTTTCGCCCCTATTTTCATGAACAACACAGAAAATGATTGCATGGCTCTCAGTCTGAAACTTTACAAAAGCAATTGGTCATTGTTCTAGTGCCACATTTCAAAACAAAAATAGGTTTTGTTTGAAGTATCAATTCAGGAAGAATGTAGTACATTTCTCTTTGTATTTTAATAGTTCTCTCAAGCTCCAACAGTAGCTTTTTAATAGCTGGCAATTATTTTCTCAGGAAAGCTCATTTATTTTGTACTTGAAAAGCAAGTGACATTTTGTTACAAGAGCAAGTGTTGCTCTGGTATTCAGTGAAGCAATTGGAAGGAGAAACCTTCATAAATTTGGGTGCTGCCTTCCTGCAGAGGAACCTCTCACCCACCATAGTGACAGGCAATTGTCCCATCTGCAGGAAATAATGGGGCCCATCTTCCAGAGTATCCCCTGGAGCCCATACCCCAAGCACAGGGCTGGTACTCTGCAGCTTTCAGGTCTGAACTAGAGATACAGTTTTGTTTTAAGGGGCTTGTTTTAAACAGCTTGTTTCAAACAGCTCGTTTTAATGTGCTAAGCGGTGATTGTCATGTTTACTGGCATGAGGTTCAGTCCAGGAATGGCTGGCTTGCTTTATTGTTATTGCTAATTTATAAATTGTAGAAGGTGGCAGTGAAGAGTCTTGGTACCACTGAATCTAAGGGGAAAAATTGAAGTATTGTGCTAGAAATGTCCCTGAAAGCAAAGTATCTGATATTCAGGTGGATTCTTGTGCTTCTCTAGGGGAACAGTGGTACAGAAGTTCTGTGTCTATATCCAATACCTCCCTTGACCTTAGGATCAAGAGACTCAGGTCTTGTTCACCGCCCACACCTCATTTGTGCTGGCCAACATCTCCTCCATAGTGTGAAGGAGAGTCCTGCAAGGTAAACTCAGTCTGGCTCTGATTGTTTCTGCTCAGCTTGTGCACCAGCTTCAGGTTCCTGCCTGTTGAGAGTGTTTACTTTCACACTGTGCAACTCTGGTGGAAAAACCTCTTTGTAATCAGCCAGCCCCAGGGCACTCCTGCAAATCTGATTTGTGGGGCCCTACTGTGGTGCCTGCCAGGCAGCTGAGACAGCCCTAAATGCTGTCACACTGAACAGTGCTTTTCACAGCTGCCTTGTGTTCAGCAAGCCCATGTTTCCTGGGAGGGTGTCTCATGGACTTCAAACACTTCCAGCTTCCCCATTGCAACCGTGCTGGCTGTAGTGATGACCCTTTGCAGCAGAAGAGAAAGTGCTCTGGTGACAGGGAAGGGAGAGGGTCTTGCCAGCTGCAGACCAGTGCCATCAGCCTGTGCTGTGACTCCAGGGAGGGCAAAGCTTTGTGTCAGGAGCACAGCTGGCATCTGCTGTGGCACCCTCCCCTGTCTGTCTAGTCCTGTGTCGGAGCATCTACAGCATAACAGCATACAGCTCATGCTATAAAGAACTTCTCAGAGGAAAAATATCCTGTTTTTTTCTAGGGTTTTAAGTGTGTTGAAACCTTTCTCCTCAAGCTGTGGCTTTCTTGCACCAAGGCTTTGCATGTGCTGAGAGTGGCAGCACTCAGGAAGGAATGCATTGGGAATGAATACTCCAGCTGAAGGGGTAGCAACAACTCTTCCTCAGCCAACTTGTGCCAAAGCATCAGCAAGAACAGAGAGGCTGATTTATGTCAGATCTGGGCCAGTACTCTGCCAAGGTTTGATTTCAAGCTGTGAGTCTCAGTTATAATACTGCCACATTGGCAGAGCTGGTCCATATTTGTGCCAGTGGAATTTGTGCAGAACCAGACCTTGGAATTGCTCACAGAATTTCCCCAAGTGACTGTTGTTGCCATTTCCACATGGGACATGTGGTACATGGTTACAGCTTCCCTATATTTCTGTGGTGCCAATCCCTTCCAGGGTTAGGAGAGCTGCCTGAGTTCCGGGGCCATTAAAGTTCTTTCAACCAGTGTTGGGCAGGTCTTAAAGATAACATTTGTTAGATTTTATTTTCCATTTGCTAGGAGAAAATGTTTGCCATCACTGCATTAGGAAGAACCCAGCTGGATGGCTAGAGAGGTTTAAGGGGTGATTCTTTAAGTGCCCAGAAGGATATGGATGGGTGAAATCCAAGACACATAGGGTTCTTCTCTGCCTGTTTCTGTTGCCTGTGACTGCAGACAGTTAAACGTGCTGCCTGAATCAAGAGACAAGTATTAGCATCAGCAAAGGAGACCTCCTTAAATGTGCATTCTTCTATAATTTGTGCTCTCAGCAATTTGCATACATTTGCTATGGTTGCTTTAGTAAAGAGCTTTTTTAGTCCAGTTGAGTGTTCAAGTCAGTAAAACCACTTGACTTATTTCTGAGAGCATGTGATTATTGGATTTTTGTTGGCTTTGTTTTTGGGGGGGGGTTTTCCCTTTTTTTCCCCCCCCAACCAGTTTAATGGCGTGTTTAATCGTGCAGAATTTAATTTTTTCTGTTTAACAACATATGCTCAGTGGAGCCAGCCAGTTTCCTCTCTTAATAATCTCATTTTTTTTCTGTTCTCCCTTGGGTCCTACTGTTTAATATAGCTTTTAGGTTGGTTTTTTTTTCTCCTCCTTTTTTTCCCCAGTGTTTTGCTCATTCTATACAATGTTTCTGTCTTGTCCTCTCCATCTCCTTTCCCTTCAGACTGCAACTAAAATTGTTGCTGAAGAGATTCTGGTGAGCAAAATTAGATTCCTAGAACTCAGAATTGTTCCCTGTCAAACCTCATCCTCTTCACTCGTCTCTTTTATCTCTACCAGCTCTGCCCAGGTATGAGACCTTGCTTGGCAGAGCTATTCCTAATATCCCTAATTATGAAATTAGAATCAGGCAAGGTCTCAGTTGGCCCTTTTAAAGTTGATGGGGATGAGAATGTTGACAAACAATCTTAGAAAAAAATCAGTAAAGCTTCTGTGATATTTAGCTTGTCCTGCTAAGCTGGCTGCCTGTAGCAAATTTTCTCTGATGGCATGCCAAAAAGATGATGTCTTTATCAGACACCATTTCCCATTAAAAATGCTTTAAAAGCTACCAAGCCAGCTCATCCTGGTTTGCTGTGATGTTGGCTACTTTCACACAGCCCTGTGCTATGGGGAGCAAAGTGTTTCACTGAGATCGTGCTGTGCCTCTTTGAGTCTGTCCCTGGCTTTGGGCACACTTTGCCCACAGGCAGCACTGATGCCATCTGCCTTTGCCAGGTGACAGAGAACAGGGCTGCTGGGTGGCAGCTTAACTCTCAATTAATTGAATACTTGCAGGCACTCTTTTTCTTTATTTCACCCCAGTAACACGGGATATTTATCCACAATAAATTCCACTTTCTCTCTTCCTGATTCTTGCTGGATTTTATGACTGGTGCTCTTAACCAATACCAAAATCCCCATCAGGCTGGTCTGAGTATGAATGAGACAAACAATGCATAGATCTTCTAGTGACTCTAAAAATAATCTAGACTGTACAGAAGATGATGGAGGATATAAGCAGAAAAGAGCCAGTGACTCAATGTAACTCAGTATGTTCAGAATCAGTGAGTGACACAAAAAGCCTCTCTTTGAGTTTTCTTTCTGTTCTGGTGTCTGCATGCACTTTGGAAGTCCATCTCAGAGGCTGCCCATTGTCCCATGCACCTCAGCATCCCTGTGACACCTGGCAGCACAGCTGGCTTCACCATCACCTCGTATACTCTCTGCTCCACATCTGCCTCCTTGTCTTTGCTCTGTCTTAGCACTGCTCAGTGACTGTCTCTGGTGGACAAACTGCAGATATTGCTGTCTTAGATCCCAACTTATCCCAGAGGATCCAACTCTTGCAGTTCTCTCTTGTCCAAATCTCCAGTTTGCAGTCCATGCAGCTGTGACAGACAGTTATTTTTAATTGTCTTGCTGCCTTATCAGGCCCCCAGGCCACATTACTTACCCTGTCCTGTATGGGTGGCCATCCTGGTGTGAGACTTCCTGTCTGGAAAACTGGTGGGTTTTACACATCATGTCCCATCTGTTGTTATCCTCTGGTCCTGTAATTGAAATGCAGCCTGTAGTGCGAAATTCTCAAAATACATCAGAACTATAAAAGAAACTCCCCTTTTTACTTTGGTCATCTCTAATGCCACAAGAACAAATCATCCATACACTTCACAATTCAGCCTTGTCTTCCATCTGCTTCTTGTTTTTCCACCAGCTGTTTGGGACTTGATTTGCAGTGGAAGATGGTGTTCAATAGAAGGGATACACTAATGACAGCAAACAGCTTCAACCTATTGCACTTGGAGTATTAAGTTTTATGGCTTTCCCAGTGCTGTAAAACCAACACATGGTATTTTATTTTTCATTTTGGACGTAATTCTGTTTATTTTTCTTGCAAGGTTTTATACTAAGATAAGCATTCTCAGAGGTTTTTGTTTACTCTGGGAAAATGGCTTGGCAAAGGAAAATATTACTGTGCAAGGCCCGCAATGTGAAATGGCTTATTGGCTGTAATTTTAATGTGAAAGATGCCAGACTGTTAACAATCAGGAATTAACTTTTCTCCATTTGTTTTCAAACAGGTAATTTGCTAATTATTTACCATGGGATTGTTCCTTGCTAATGGCCTGGGTGCATGGCATCCTTCTAATGATCCTACTGTCACGATCTGTGCAGGAGGGAAATGCTGTTCTTTAGGGTGGAGGTGCAGAATGAAGGCAGTGGTGCTCTCCTCTGCAGTCACTCAAGAGCGTGTGGTAGAGCAGAGCCCTGGTGTCTCAAAGGACATAATCTGATCTTAGCAGTGTTATCTGCAGAGGTGTGTTTGCCCCATCTGCAGGGTACGCCCTGGGGGTTCAGTGCCTGCTGAATTGCTCTCCAGGTGGGAGCAGCCTGCTTGTGCCTGCAAGAAATGTGCAGTGGTGGGAGAGTGCAGAGTGCTGCCATCACAGACCCGGCTACAGCCAAGGCAGGACTGGAGCATATTCTTGTTTGAGATTCAGGCTGAAAGAGCCTTGCTGGCAGGGGCTCTCCTGCTCAGTCCTTCCATGCCTGAACTACACCAAATGTCCAAATGGAGTGTGTCCTCCAGATCAGACCAGTGCCAGTCTGACAGGGCTGTTTGAAGGGGCCTCAGAAGTGTGGTCCCAGCAATTTTGTGGGTAGTGCTGCACATGGTGCTGGGCCCCGGAAGAAGCAAATCATGAGAAACCAGGTGGATGGCCAATGGGCTGGGCTGGGCAAAGATGCTGCAGATTGCCACAGAGGGGCACTAGTCCTGCTCGGTCCATCATCTTTGGTTTTGCATTCCTGATTTCATTTCATTGCCCAGACTCTGTAAGGAGCAGCAGACCTTTGTAAGAGATTTTTGAAATATAAGTGTAGCCTGAGTTTTTAATAATCAACACAAGGTAGTTCATGTCCTGTGCTGGGTTTATTCCAGAGTGGCCATGACAGAGCTACCAAGGAGCAGTGACTGTGAAGTGTTGCCATGCCATATGATGGAGGAGGCAGCAAAGATTGAAATCCAGACCAGTTCATAAGAAGAAAATACTATACCAACATGAGGGACTATTTATACTGAATGAAAACCCTGCATTTGAATTCTAGACCTTATTAAACCCATTTCTTTCAAAACTGCTTCACTTCACCTGCACAAAACTCATGACTGCCATCCATCTCACCTCTCCTAGGGGCTGTCCTGATGCAGCCAATCGTCCATCTGCTGCAGAAATCCCACTTGCAAGCTGAGTGATCCTCCTTGTTTTCAGTTTCCATCAGCTCTAGGTGAATGCCTGCACATGATCCCCCAGCCTCCCTTGGGAAGTAAGAGGCTCCTGGCTCTTTCTTTTCACCATATCCCACCAAGAATTGCATTTTTTACGGTGAAGTTTCCACTTCCTTAACCAGCCCTTTGCTGGTGACACTGGGTAAGATGCATGAATTTGCTGGAGACTTGCAGAAAATGTTGATGCTACTCCTTCCCTAACTGCTGCTCTGAACATGTATCTCATTTTCAGGGGTAATGAACCTCTCTAAGCTTTTCCTTGTCTCATCTTCCACTCTGAACATTTTTTGGCAGTTACCCATGAGAGTCTGATGGGAAAGAAGCTTTACTAGAAGGGTGTGTCACGTGCTGATTACTTTTTTTCCTCTTTTGTGATGAAAAAGCTCCTGTCGGGTATTTATCACCTGGGCTCTTCTTCACGAGAGAGATCAGACTGGCTGGCAGCAGCTTCAGCACTAACAGGCTGTCAGGTATGTGGGTCTCATGGTCCTTTTAGGGACACAGCAACTGTGCCTGCCTGGCTCCACAGGTGACAACAGCTGCCCTGTCCTGCTGGGATGGCTCTTCTGCAGGCTTCATCAGCTTGCCTGAGTTTGATTCTGGGTTTTGTAGCTGTTTTGTCACTGATTTTAAGGCAGCCTCAAAACTGCAGGTGTGCTCTCCTGTTGACAACTCTCTTGCCTCCAGTTAACACCA
Source organism: Brachypodius melanocephalos (assembly GCA_013398615.1). NCBI lineage: Eukaryota > Metazoa > Chordata > Aves > Passeriformes > Pycnonotidae > Brachypodius > Brachypodius melanocephalos. The sequence continues at coordinate 1,890,929 of VZSR01000028.1, read as the reverse complement.
GAAACCAAACTGTGGGGAAAATTAATGGCACCTGCAAATTCTGTGCACTTAAATACTGAGATGCTTCATTTGCAAGTACAATGAGGTATTTTGGTGTCTGAGGCCTGTGCCTCATGTGTCTGCATATCTTTAGCGTGTAAACAGCTGGAATTTGCTCCTCATACCTGCTCAGCAGGCAGGCAGGCAGGCTGTGCACAGCGTGCTGGGGGTGGCTCCTCAGCATGTCCAGCGGCGTGCAGGTGATGTTGGTGATCCCTGCCAAAACAGCAGCTCCTGCTCTCTCCCTGTCCTCCAGTGGCTTTGGGAACAGCTCTCTGTGGTTCTCTTCAGGACACCTGATTATTACTGAGGACTCAAGATCACCTTAAAGTTTGCTCCAGGGTACCCTAGCCCAGCTGAGACCCTGTACCAGAGCCAGAAGGGGAGATTAAGGCCCAGGGGACTTACCTGGCCTTCGCTGAGCCCAGAACAGCCTTGGTACCTTATGAAGAGGACCCATGTGCCCTCAGCCAAGGGTGCAATTTTCTGGAGCCCACCAGGGCTACATTGCCTGGGCTTTGCAGAAGGGCAGTGTGTGCGTGGTGTGCAAGCAGTTAAATCAAGCAGGGATGTGCTGTGCACTCCTTCTCAGTTGTTTCCCTCCAGCTAATCTCAAGTTATTTCGAAAGCTCCTATTTTGATCTCACTGTATACAGAAAACGTAACAGCTCCGAACCCTCATCCCGACAGCACACAGGAAGGCCATTGCTGTGCTCTCTGTCAGCACACACGGCTTTCTCTCATGTCCTGGGGCTCGGGTCAGCAGGCAGAGCTCTCCTACAATGCTCCTAGGCTGGCAGGAGCTCAGACAACACCCTCACAGCCCATCCAGCGGGATGTCAGGCTGGGGGAATATGGGTGGAGTTTCCTCCCTGGATCTTTGTGCCCCTCAGAGACAGGCAGGAGCTTCAGCAGCGGGCTGGGGCAGGGCTGCAGGGCTGGCCAAGGCAGCAGATTGTTGAAGCCTTGCCCATGGCAGCCCTGAGATGTTGCCCATGGGGCTGCTGGGGTGTGGCCCAGGGGCCCTTCCTGGGGAAACAGAAACCTCGTTCTTAGGAAACAAAATGATATTTTGGGCACCTCAGCTGCCAGGTTGCTTTGTGGTTGGGTGGCAAGGCTCATGGTACCGACCTATCCCTTGGGCTCTCTGCTGCCCAGCCAGGAGCCAGAAGCCCCAGGGAAACATGGAGCACAACACACGGCAAATCCTAATTTTAATTCTAACATTCAGTTGCAGGAGCAGCTGCCTGACTGCCAAACTTCTCTGCCCTCCATCCCACAGGGGTACAGCTGAAGAAGTGCCTGCAGTTCCTCCTGCATCTGAGGCTGGCAGATCAGCCCTGTGCCTGGCCAGGGGATACCAGCTGCCCTCCTTCGCCTGCCCTCATCTCCTCACCTCTCAGAAAGGGCTGAGGCTGCCACCTCTTCATAGTCCAGCTGTGGGCAGTGCTGTGCAAGGCTGGCATTCACAGCTTCAGCTCATCCCTTGCTCTGGATGAGAAGGAAATGTGTTTCCAAAGCTGAATTGCTGAGGAAACACCACGTTGAGCATGCAGGTGAGGCAGGCAGAGCGAGCTGCCGTGGGGGAAGTTGCTCCGCAGGACAGAATGGACGATGTGAAGTCATCAGACAGGCGAGTGAGCTGTGTCAAATAGAGCAGAACTGCCTGCAAATGCAAAAAAATCAAGGTTGTCAGGGAAAGCAGGAATACAGAAGGGATAAAGAATTCAGCATTAACCTCCTCTTGGGAAGAGTGTCAGGGCAATAATAACTTGCCAGGGCTTTGATTTCTGGTGAATGCCTACGATGTAAGTGATTTGTTCCCTGCTAGTGGAAGATTTTGTTGGGGGTAAAGAGACCAGGGGAAGCAGCCCACGCTCATTGGCTCTCTCCAGATAAGGAACTGTTTGATAATGTGACATCTCTGCTTTCTGAGCGGGGAGAGCTCGTGGACTGCTCTGCACAGGCAATTCAGTCCAGCTGGCAGCATGCAGGGTCCTTTATTACTGTTTCTTATGATTATTGTAATTTTTGTTACTATGATTACTGTTATTTGTTAATACAGACACCTGCCAAGACACACATGCCATTTTTTCTGCCTTCCTAAACGCCAGTACCTAGTTTGTTAGCTGTGCATCTGTGGCCACATATTTGAGCAAGCCACAGCTTCCCCTGCCAGAGTGCCAGTGTGGAGGCCTCCACAGGGGATTTCTCAGAATGAACCGAGCAAGGTGTATTGTAGGGTGTGTGGGTGCACATCCATAACACAGGCTGTCCTTTTTTTCCTGTCTTGCCCTCTACTCCACAAGGCAATGTCCAGATCACATAAAATCAAGCTTCAATACATGGAGAAATATGTTTCTCCATACACTTTTATATGCCCAAGGCTTGGTGTCTCACAGGGCTGCAGGCTGTGCTCTTTTGAGTAAAGTTTTTGATGCATCCTGGGAAGGTAAGAACTACAAGACTTTAAAGGGGTGATATTTTCAGGTGCAGAAAAGCTGACTAAGATCATTTGGTATCCTCTGTATGGACTTCTGCCCTGGAGCATTGAATGCAATTTGGGAATCAGGTGCCCAACATTATTCCTAGAGAGGGTCAGAGCCAACCCTGCTGCAACAGGTGTGCAGCCAGGGCACAGGCAGCAGCATTGCTGGCAAAGCTTTTGCAGACCCCAATTTACAATTTATTCTGTTTTTTTCTGGCAGAAGAGGTGGGTGATGTCTGGACTCATTAGATTCACCAGGTGGAAGCAGGCAGCCACGGTGTCAGCAGTGCCCAAGGTCTGTGTGCCAGCACAGCACAGCGCCCTGCTGGCTCGGCCATAGCTCTCCCTGAACCTTTCCAGGTGCAGGTGGCACCAGCTCCGAAACACAGCAGGCACGATGGCAGAGGCACTGAGAGACCACGGGAAGGCCTGGGTCCTTGATGAGGCTGTTAGCGCTCTTTCAGTCCTTTAATGTACAAGTCCTTACGAGAAGACACTGCCTTAATCTCAGCTCAGCTGGAAAAATGCCGATGACTGGAAATGTCATCGGCTGCCTGTGGGCCAGGCTGGCCCTGAGCTGATAAGGAGCAACACAAAATAAAAATGTCAACACAAAACTGGAGAAACACAGAGGATGGTTGCAGCTCTTCTCCATCCTGTAGGAAGCAGGGAGCCTCTGTTACCAGTCCTTCTAGGAGCTGAAATTCCCCTAAAGCCTCAGTGACAAACTCTGCTCTTCCTTAGAAAAGAGAAAGGTGGCTGCTCTCAATGCTGCAGAGAAAAAACTGAACCCTTGCCCCATTGACTTCAATAAAGAGGGTAAGTAAACTTTTGTTGATTTCTTCAATTTTTTTCGGGCAAATCTCATTATGTTCTATGAAGCCACCTTGTTTTCTTTAAGCACTGCTAAATGTGGGGAAAGCACACCCAGCCAGGAGGGTCGATCCACCTCCCTCTCATCTGGAGCACGGGCTTTGAACACCACCTGGAACACTAGGTTTGGGCAGCAGCTCCTCTTACTCCATGCAAAGTGTGCTCTCAGGACTCCACAGGAACACCAAATACTGCACCCTTTGGGCAAAAAAGTAATGCTAGAAGTGACCATCTAACCATCTCTCTTCAGTGGGAGGGACATGTTAATTCTCCATGGAGAATGGGGTGCAGAGCTCAAACCTTGTGATTTCTGGAGCAGAGCAGTCTGAAAATGTCACCTAGGCCTTGAATCTGTCTGCATCCCTTCTCCAAGTTTACAGAGAAAATGAAATCTAAAAAGTCTAGGGAACTATACTTGAACAGCCAGCAGATTATAAGTAACTTACTCATAAAAGCAACCTGTCAACTTTTCTACGAGTGTTTTAGTGAGAAATCTTTGAGAGAAAGAGCCAGAGAGAAGAGAGGTGATTTAGAAAGCCTGGAGCTGTCATCAGCGCTGGCTTTATGTCAATAAAGCACTGGGGTTTAGAAAGGGCGGGGGGGAAGATGCAAACATTCCACACCCAACTGAATTCCTTGGCTAAACTCTGACCCTGGGATGTGCCTGCTCTGCCCCAGGTACAGCACCCATCTGGGTTGATGTTATGATGTTATACCTTGCCACACCAGCCCCGGTGCCAGCTGTGCCCGGGAAGGCCCTCCGGGATGCAGTGTTGTATCATGTGTGTGTGTGCCCGGGGGGATATTTTGTGGATGGTCCTTTAGAGGCCATTCCTTCTGGGGCAGCGTGTGCCAGGACAGCCCCTTACCACCGCAAACCATTCTCCCCGGCCGAGCTCCCCGCTCCTTTCGGCAGCACGGGCTCTCTTTGCCTGTCATTACGGGCTCGTCTTAAGAGATTAAATCCTCGAGCCTTCTGCTGGCTCTGGTCTCCCCTGCACGGACACGGGCCCTGTGGGCAGCCGAGCGGCGGCCGGGGCTCTGGGCGAGGGCTGGCAGCCCCCGGAGGCAGCGGTGTTCCCGGCAGCGAGGGGCTCCACAGACGGGCCCGGCCCGGCCCCTGCCGGCCCCGCTAGATGGAGCTCGGGGCTCAGGCACCGAGCGGGCCCCGCGCTGTGCCCGCCGTGCCCGGCCGCGTCAGCCCCAGAGCTCGAAG
>VZSR01000028.1:1769769-1886213 GCA_013398615.1 Brachypodius melanocephalos | reverse complement strand
AGGGGCCCTGCCCGCCCCGCAGCCCGACCAGGACCGAAGCTGCGCCCAGCGCTCTTCCGCTGAAGCCGGACCGTCCCTGCTCTGGGGAGCTGGAAATGTCAGTGTTGGGCTCGGGGGGGGCAGCCATGGAGGCGTGGGCAGAGGACGGGTGTTGGGACAGCAGGGGGAATGACGCGGTGGTGAAGGTCAGCGTGACAAATGTCATCCTCGCTGTCAGGCACCGCCACGTGCCTTTGAAGCGCTGTGGCAGAGATGGGCTTCAAGGAGAGATGGCGTCGGTGCAGGGAGAGGTGGCCTGGCAAGCGCCGAGCTCCTGATGTGCAGATGTAGGTGAGAAGAAAAAAGCTTTGCTGAAACGCTTGCTTAAATGGGTAATTTAATCAGTGACATTAAGTCCTTCCAATTATTTCTTTCCATGGGTACTTCCTATTTATTAATTTACTTCATATAAATCCATCAAGCAGTTGCCACACAGCAAGTAAACAAAAGCACCCCAGAGTTTTGTTGGGAAAGGCATAAAAGTAATCGAGGAGGTTAATTATCACTGTTAATTAATTGCTTAACAGATTTGGCTGTGCACAGCGTCTCCCGGTGCCCTTGGTGCTGGAAAGCCAGGGCCATGGGGCTGCGGTGATGGCAGCAGCAGGGGCACCGGGCAGGGTGCCACTGGCAGGGCACTCATGGAGCGATCATGGTCGGGTATCAGCCTATCCAGTCTGGGAAAAAGAAGTTTCATGGAAGCCTCGGGACACCAGGGGTGAGTCCAGCAGCGCATTTCCTTACCGTCCAGAGTGATTTGCTTAATCAGCTTTGGCTTCCCGTTCAATTAAGCAGCTCAATTAAGGTGGGGCAGCGGGGCCGGAGGGGTTGCCAGGGGTTGCCTTGGAAGAGAAAAAGGTTCAGAGGTTGGAAAACTTTCTCTGAAGGGAGCTATGAAGGAAGTTTAAACTAATTTAGCATAACAAAGGAAAGGTTAAGAGGTGACTGGATCATCATCTCTAAATACTTATTTAGAAATAAGCCTTCTGGGAACAGAGGGCCATTTAATTTGGAGGACAAAAGCATAACAATATACAACGCCTGAAAGATAAAGACAGGTGAAAATGGGGTGTCTCTCTTGTTAATGATTAAGATTCTCTACTCATGTATTTGGAAGGATGGAAGAGTTTCCATCCATCCATCTCTTCAAATCCAGACTGCAGATCTCTCTAAGAGAGGAGCCTGGAGTCAGGCAGAAATTATGGGCTTGTGTTTCTGTGGCCTGTGTCTTGCAGAAGTTCATATGAAATGATTTTATCTGATCATTTAGCCTTCTGGTCTATACATCTCCCTGCAATAACTAATAGATGCCACAAATGTGCTAATTCCATCTGGTAGTTTGCAGCTGACCATAACGTGATACATTTTGCGTCTTCCTCTCCCCAAAATGTGGTTTCAATGTACATCGGGGGCCTCTGCCATTGCAAACTGCAGAGCCCCCTGAGAGCCCCCTTTCCCTCAAATGGATTTCAGTGAAGCAACATTTTGCTGTGTTGGTTTTCTGTCCAGGGATGGCTGGAAGCTTGTTGCTGCAGTCTGGTTAAAGCGTGTATTGTGGTCCAGGCTCTGCTGTTTACTGAGGACTACTGAGGTATGCAGCATCCCATCATCTGCAGAGGCCATAGGACTTTATTTCTGCTGAGCTCTGGTTACTCTGAAAAGTGACTGTCACTGAAATATAGTGAGAACAAATACCTGCTTTTACAGAAAATGTTGCAGTTTAGGAGGAGTCCTCCTCCTCAGAAAAGTTCAAGTCTCTGCTGCGTAAGTCTGAATTTGCATGATGGGAACATGAAAAAGTTCTCAGCTTCCAAATCCTCCTGATTTAAGGCAGCTGCATGGTTTGAATTTCTTCTCATCAGTCCTTGAGTTGCTCAGCTGAGCGTTGTGTTAATGCTGGGCTTTGAATTTGCTGTTTCTCCCTTGAATGGCTATGCTCTGTTGCCCAACCGTGCCATTGTTCCTTGGCTGATGTAAATCAGTTTAGCTCTGCTGCCTTTGCTCCTCTGTCACATACCCCGGCTTACAGCGTCTCCCACAGCCTGGCGCCCCAAGGCAGCCACCTCAGCAACCTCACTTGCCCCCAGGGGCCGTGCAAAAGGAAGGTGAGGTTTAGCTGGCGTTGCAATTAAAGCCCGGTTGGCTGAGACAGAACTGCGGTGGAGCGGTGCTGTTGTAATCTTGGTCCCAGGGCCAGGGCTGGATGCTCACATCTCCCAGTCTTTGGGACAGACAGGTGAAATGTTGCCCTCTGTGAGCCCCCTCGGTGCTGGTGGTGTGGAGCATTCGACCCGGTGAACACTATCAGCAACACAAAGGAAGGCAGGCGTCCCTGCACTGGGACCTTGACTTCAGCAGGCTTCCTGGTGTTCAAACTTCCAGCATGACTCAGGGTATTGCAGTGAATCTTTAAGATAACATCTTTTGCTTGCCAGCATGTAGGCTGGCTGCCAAAGGTGGGGGAGGAGATCTGTTATGAGTCTTTTGTATGTGCTCATAGTAAATAGATTCATGCCAAATTGATTACACTTGCCTTTCTATTTCTCCACTAGGAATTGAAGGAAAGGAAGAAGTAGTCCCCTGTGGTCTGCCCCAACCCCCTGCCTCACATAGCTTGGTTTCTCAGGTGCCTGTAGCTGCCCACTGCTGCTGCAGCAGCCAGCACACACCCCAGAAACAACAGCATCAGGATCCAGATTTTGCAGCATGGATTGGGATCCCTGACCTGCTGGGCAGGATGCTCTCCCATTCCATGTCTGAATGTGCTACTGGGTGAGGGAGTGCTGGTGTCCCTGGTGACAGGTGAAGGGAACGAGGATGCAGCAAGGCACAGTGACATGGAGTGCTGCTGGCTGAGGTCTGAGCTGCCCATGGCAGGGACACCCTACCTGGCTTAGCCCTCATTCTGCAGAGCTGAGCAGCATGCTGCACCAGCTCAGCCCCACCTCATGCCCTTGGTCCTTGCCTACTTGCAAAACCCCAGGACAGCATCAGTTTTTGATCTAGTGTCTCACTGCCAAACCATTAATTTTTCCAGTTTAAATGCTTAATACAATGGCCTTATTTTGAAGTCTGCCAGCTGAGCTGCCTCTGAGCTGCTTAGGACTATCATTTCCAACTGTTCTTTGGCAAGATGATTTCTCAAATGATTTAAAAAAAATAATCAAAGTTCTAACCACATCTGTGGCTGCCTTTATCTCTGGGAGCAGAGAAAATTAGCTCGGAGGCCATCAGGTGCTTTCTGAAATGGAAGTCTTCTCCTGCAGACGGCATAGCTCCTGGCAGTGGAAAGACCAGCCACTAATGTGGCTCTTGCTGGGATTTCTGGCACCAGCGTTTTGTGCCTGACTGAAAAGAGCAGGCTAAAACCACCTGATTTAGGCTGTTATCCTAAATCAGCTGTGGGTTCTCTTCACACACACCATCCAGCTGTGTTGATGCATTGGCAGGCTGACCTGGTAAGGAGATCTATAGTGTTATGAGTGGTTTTACTTAAATACTTCTCTTTACCTATTAGTTCGTCCTAGACTGCAGTATTGGTCCTCCACCCTTTCCTAGCACAGCTGGCAGAGGAGGAAGCAATACAAATTTCTGCTTCCATGGCAGAGACCAGCTAAAACAGAGAGCACATTTGAAGCCTTCTCTGTGACATACCAATGAGATTCTACTGGTGTGCTGCAGCTGAAGCTCTGTTCCCATCATCTCTAGGAAAAGTTGATTAGGTCCAGCGGATTGCTGACTTCTTTTATGAAGAAGCTGTAAAAAGTTTTTTCCTTCTGCTAGTGCTTTTCTCCAGAGAGTTGTTGGCAGAGAGAGAGAGGCGAGTGTCTCAGCAATAATACATTTCAAAGTTATTATGCCAGCAGAAAAGAAACACAAGGGTTTGAACTTGGTAATATATATTTTTTTATGACAGTACAGAACTCTGAAGGGGCCCTCCTGCTGTGCAGACCTCCCTGGGTTTGCAGGGCTCCTGGCTGGCTGCACTGTGGAGTGACGGCGGCTGCAACTGGAATCCCATTTCAGGCCTAATCGTGAGGGAGGTTTCTGCCACTGAGCTGGCTCCCACACTGGCTGGGGAAGATGGGGATTTGGATGGAACTTGTCTGTCCCTTGGGCGTGTCCTGTCTTCTGACTCTGGGCAGACAGGGGCCCCTCTGCTACACCTACCAGTCATGGTGGCACATTCAGGCAGCGAGCAGTGCCACTGAGCCTGAACCTTTGTGCTGCTGTGGTCATGGGAGTGCTTTTGCGTAGGAAATGTGTGTTTTGTCATCTGAGACCTCTTCTTTTAATGTAATGATTAACCTTCTGCTAACAATGTGATAAAATATTGGGCGACATTGAGTGCTGCAATATTGATGTTTAATATGTTCCAAAGCAAGAGCTCAGGAAGCAGTAAAGATTTACTCCAGCTAACATGTGAGGGCTGGGTTGTCCCTGGGCCTTGCACCTTGTCACTGGTGGTCTGATGTTTACTGTGGTGTGGTAGCATCATCTAACAGAAGCTGAATTTCTGGCTAATAATTTAATGAAGGCTTTGCTCTATTTCCAATTACTGGAAAAAGCCATGATTCTATTCTGATATGTTATAAAATAACAGCCTTTGTACTGGAAGGAGCCAGGGGAAAGCAACTCATCTCTCTCTTTTGGCTCCTGATCAGTCCTACAACAAAGCCTGCCTGCCCCATGACAGCATGTTGGGCCATACAGAGGTGCTGCCCATGAGTCTGGCTCCCAAATGGAGGAGAGTAGCAGAGGCAGAGCACCTAACTGGGGCACCCACCCAGCCCCAGCACCCTCCATGTCCCACTCATGGCTGAGGTAGATGGAGCTGGCACAGGCTGACACTACAAATAAGATGGCGTGGGAGGAAAACTTGGAAGGACAAATTACTGTGAGTATTGATTCCCCTGACTGCTTGCAGAGGGATTTCATTTAGCAGCACTGCCAATGACATTATGTGCAGCATCTTGTCCATGGCTGGTTCAGTGGCATTAAGAGAATTACTTTGGCCTAATGAATAGGAATAAGAATATTTCAACCTCCTCCCTGGAAAGTAATGGTGGATCATCAAGTGTGCAGCCAAGTTCAGGTCTAGTCACTTGCCAAGTGAATGCAAATGACAGGTTGTTTTATTTAATGGATGCCATGGTGTGTTGGCCAAAACTGTTGTCTCTTTTCTTTGCAGATTGGTTTTCCCCCCTCTCTTCTAAATCAGACTTTGTCTCTGCTCCTGATTGGCTTTTTTTTTTTCAAGCAGAAGACATTTTTGCTGACTCTTGCCCTGAAATCTGTCTGTAGATTGCACCAAAACTCCTCTATCAGCTGTATTTTATGCTGTGCTAAGGGAAGAGGCAGAAGCTGGTGTGCTGGTAGTGGTCACTGCCAGCCTGCAGTGGGGCTGCAGCTTGGAACCTGTGAGATGCTCCATTGATGTCACTGCTGCCCCATCACTGGGACCACAGGGACATTGTGGAGTCCTGCACTCTGGCATTGGGCCATTTGCTGGCATGGTGGCCTGGGAACACCTGAGCTGTAGTACATTTGGGTTTGTGCAGAGCACTTGCTCCTGCAGCACTCCAGCACCTCTGCTGTCAGCTGCCATTCAGGCAGTGCCCCACAGCTGCTCCCCTCCAAAGCCTTCCATGGAAGTGCTGCTCGCCTCTGCTGCTGTTGTTGTTGCAGGGGTGAAAGTTCCTGAGAATGGCCAGCCCCCATCTGCTGCACGCTCACTCAGCCCACAAGCAAGGTGGGTGCTCTGAGCTGCAGGGTCTAGGCGGTGCTAAAACACAGCTGCATCCCCAGCACAGCATCCAGACAACCAAGGCCAGGGGCGCTGCAGATGGAGTGGGGGTCCCATTCCATCAGGGCCTGGATTTAGTCATACACATACAGTGACTCTTCAAACACAGGCTGTGCCTCACTATGGCTCACAAATTAGACCAGCATGAAAAAAAATATCATCATGAACTAATATTTTCAGATGGGACGTGGTGTTTCGCTTCATACAACAGTGATGATTTGCAATGGCCAAGGCTGGGCTTTTCCCCTCTTCTTTTGTAAAAAAACCAGAAAGTGTTTGCAAAGTAAACTCTGACATTTCAGCTACAGAGTAGTCACCTTTCAAATGAAATGGCTGCTACTGCTCACTGGCAGCTAATCCTTGCATGGAGATCTTTGCTTAAAGAGCTGGAGGGAGGTGGAGTTTTTACTTATTTGTTCAGAATCAGGGTTCTGTCCTAATTAATTTTTTAGTTGACAGGTTTCTGCTTTGTTTCTCCAAGTGTTTTGATGTATGAGCAGAGATGTCGCATGGGATGTGTGTTTGCAAAAGAGGCTGATGGGAAAGATCAAAACTGATTTGTTTTGTTTGCAGAGAAAGAGGCTTCAGGTCTCTGAAACAGAGCAGGGAGTGACTGAAGGCCCCAGACACCAGCATTTTCAAGCTGAAATTGTGGCTGTAAGCTGGTGACCAAAGCCCTGCTGACCTTGCAGAAGCCACTATTTCATGTCAGGTGTCTGTCACATCCTAGTGGCCCCCTCCCAACCTGCCTTGAGCAAAGTAATTCAGCATAGACTTGAGGATGAGCCCAAGGGCTTCTCCATCCCCAAGGCTGAGCACAGCAGAGGCTGCTGAGCGATTTAGGAATGAACTGGGCTGGGAGAAGTTCTAGACAGGTCTCTGACCGTTTGCAAATAAGCTGCAAAATCATGCTCACAGTAGGGCTGCAGAGCTGCTTTTTGGCTGGAACCATGCCTGGAAAATGTATTTCCCAAGTGGGGACTTCAGCCATTACAAATCCCTGACTGATGTGGTCGAGGAACATGGCAAACACATGACCCGTTACCATGATCCGCCAGGCTGGATCCTGCTAATGTGCTTGTTTAACCCTCTCCAGCACTACCCAGAAACTTCTGCCTCTGAGTGTCTCCAGTGACAGCCTTTCCTGGTGCAAACCCCCATCCCCACAGGCACAGGCGGATGGGAGCTCCCTGGAGGAGAGCTGGCCTGGCTGCTGGGAAAGCAGCAGTGGAGAGCATGGGAACAGGCAAAGAGCTGCTCCCACAGAGCCTGGGAGTGAGTGCTTGCTGTGAGGGCTCATGAGGGCAGTGGCTTCAATGCTGCGTAGGGTGGGACAGGAGATTGTCACCTCTTTCCCGACACCTGACTTCTTCTGAAAACTGTCAGTCCCCCTGGTTCTCTTCTGCCTTGTTTGCTTGCAGCCTTTGTCCTTCATGGCAAGCTATAGCCAGGGTGGATGGCTGTGGTGTGAGGTCTATGATGGGATGGATGGAGGTAGGATGGTAGTCCTATTTGGGCTCCATAGCAAAACCTCTATGCTTTATGGGCACGGTGTCATGGTTTTGGGGACCCTTAAGGGCATGGGCACCATGTGAGGAGCTCCCTGTCCCACCCTGCAGTTTGCTGAGGATGTTCACCTCCATAGGCAGACAGTGAGCTGCCATTGTCCTTCACAAGCTGTTCTAACTTGTCTCTAATAGGGCTCCAAGAGCACAGGTCTGCCTGGAACAATTGTCATCCACAGCAGCATTGTGGCTGGGCCTGAAGCTGCAGCCAGCTGAGGCACTTGGCTGAGATGCACAGACATGGAGCTGGGTGCTCTCGCCTTTCCAAAGAGCTGTGGCACTGTGTCCTGATGTTGGCATAGGCTGGCATTGTGCTTGGTGAATTCAGGGGATGTTTTTACACAGTTGTAGCTGGGAAGGATTGAAGAGGGTTTCTTCATATTTTTAAACAATAGGTAATGGCAAAATCCATCCCCTGCCTCTTTTAAAGACAGCTCCTTTTCCTGATGGGTAGATAGATATAATGAGATTCTCAAACTCGTAAATCTGCTGCGACTTTATTGCCTGCATCCGTTGGAGATGATGTGAAGAGAACTTCATACAGAGAGGACTCTTGAAAGGTTACAAAGGCAACCAGCAGTCTTCAGAAAATCTTCATCTAGAGAAAACAGCTGAGAAAACTCACGTAGAGGAAAGCACTTGAGCTGCATGAATAGGTGTCAGGGATGAATGCGGGTGACACCGGCAATGGGGCACCTTGTTGTGAAAGCAAGCTGAAGCTAGTCCCCTGTGTGGGGCAGCTCTGGTGCAGGAGCCAGCCTGTGGGTGCTGTGCACAGCCCCCAGCCCAGCAAGGGGTTGGCCAGCACCAACACCCTGTACTGACAACGGGGGGCACAAATGGGGCAGAGTGGAAATGTGTTGTGGCTTTTTTATTTGCCCTCTGGTGAATGTTGCCCACATTTCAGCCTCTGCCCTGAGGCAGGGACACTGGTGAGAGGCATCCCTGTTGCTTAGACCCTTCTCCGGGCTGCTGGGTCTACCACAGTGGACAGCCCAGTGGATAGAGTGATGGCACACCATGGCCTCACCACATCCTCATGCTGCTCCACCTTCCCTCTGGGCTCTCACAGGGTCACCTGTGGGGCCAGTGATGTGGGAATGGAAAGGGGTGCAGGAAATGGCCACAGAAATTAACTGCATGTTAAGCTGGTTGGTAGATCAGTGAGGATCTGAGTGGCACCCAGGTGAGCTGAGGCAGCTGTGTACTTGTTGAAGGACTGGTTCAAGGACTGGTTCAAAGACTGGCAAAACCCTGGGAAGATTCCAGTAGCTCCTGAGCAGGGTGGCTATATCTCAGCTGGGACAGCTTGCTCGGTGTGGCTGTGGCCAAGAGAGTGGCAGGAAAATCAGATGTCCCAGCCTGTGCCTTGCCCCAGGACCAGTGGTCAGGGAGCTGTGATTGACAGGCAGGGGGCTGCAAATAGTAAAAATGGGCGGGAGGCGGTACCAGAAGGTGTAGCCTGCTCCCAGAGCACAAGCTGTTGTGCAAGGTCATGCACAACATGATGTCCTCATGATGTTATAATGCAAGCTGGCAGCTATTTTAGTGGCAGAGAGTTAAACTTTCCACTTCCTGTTGCAAGGGGGAAGATGTGTTTGCTGGTTTTCCTGCTCCAGGTAGCCTCTGCTCTTGCTGACACCTCAGCCTTGCTGAGACAGGGAGGCAGTCCTGAAGGCAGAGCTGCAAGTGGAGAGGGAGCAGATGACATCTTTAGGCTGTGATCATTGAAGAATATTAACCGCTCTTGGGCTTTCTGACTGCCAAAAAGTGATGCTTGAGCAATGTGGCGCCAGGAATCCTGAAGTCACTTCTGTAGCCTTGGAAAATGCAGCTGCTTTGGGATTTCAGCCCAAGACGGCTGTTATTATCCACTGTGCAGAATGAAGCTTCTGTTGGGAGCTTTTACAAAGGCCATCAGTCTTCCCAAATAGTGGTTGTTTTTATCACCTGGCAGTAATGATACTCTCTGGTCCCTTTAATATCTGAGTGTGTTCCCAAAGTGAGACCAGGAAACTCATTTAGGGCTCGCCCCCTCCAAGGGAAACAGCTTACAATTTTCTGCCAGGTAGCCCTACTGTTGTGAGAATGGGCAGGACTCACCTAATAAAAACCTTGCTGACAGACACGACCTCCTGGAAGTTTATCTGAGTCGTTTGTTGCGGAGCAGAGCAACATATATCAGGGCTGAAATAGGTGCCAAGCAGCAATCCTAATGCACGCTGTGTCGGCTGTAATTGATTTGCAGGCAGGACAAATACCCGGTGGAGAGCGCAAGGGGCCCTGCCTACTCTCCCAGCTAAAATGTTATAACACTGTGTGAAATCGTATTGCTGAAGCCTGTGGCTAAAATCCATCTTGTGGGCTGGCTGGCTGTAAAGCTGCATCATCCAAAATATCCCCATCCCTGCATGCACTTGGGGCACTTGGGCTGCAGTTCAGAAGGAAACATATTAAAAAAATGGATCAAAAGTTATTACTCTTGCCAATAATGTGTGTGTGGCATTGCATGTGCATTGGCTTCCATTTTTGTGCCAATGCTGTTTTGTTGTTCCTCCAGGTAAATCTTGAATGAGGAAAGGCTTAAAACTTGAGGAAGCCACTTAAACTCACAGGGAGTTGTGAATTTTAGGGATGGCTAAAGTTGATGGGGGTGGCTTGGTGTGGCAGTGTGGTGTAAAGCAGGTGGTGGCTGTAGGAATATCCCAAATTCCCCACACTAGGAAATAGCTTTAAATTTTGTTGATCATCTGGCATCTACTATATCCATGTGGGGCCAGCTGTGGTACTGCCTCCCCATTGCCCAGCTGGAGAGCTTGGTGGGAGGTGTCCCCAGGGGAGTGTGAAATGTCACTGGACACCTCTAAGCAGTCTTTGCAAAAACACGGGCTGGCTGGGGGAGCAGGCAGCAAGAGAAGCTGCCATCTCGTGTGAGCTTCTTAACTTCATCAGCTGCACAGGTCTGCTTCACCACGCATCCCCCTCAGCATGGGATCGGGTGGAATTAGAGATTTGATCCTTGGGAAGGACTGGGGGAATGTCTTACGGTGCGAACTGAAGGAGCTCAGCTTGTTTAGCTTATTAAAAAGAAGATTAAGAGGTGACTTAATTGTGCTGTGTGAGCTACCTTCATGGGGAGAGAAAGGCAGGTATTAAAAAGCTGTTTAATCTAGAGGAGAAAGGCATTGCGTGAGCCCGCGCCTGGAAGCTGAAGCCAGACAAATTCAAATTGTGAATCAAACAGACCTTTTAAAAAGCGAATGTTAATAAAGATTAAGCTACCCAGGAGAGCCATGCATTCCCTTGCCTTTGATATACTTAGACACAGACAGGACACATTTCTGCCCCATACACTTGAGCCAAGCAGGAGTTACCAGGCTTGGTAAGGAGTAATTGAATGCCAGACCCGGCCCTGCATCAGGGAAGGTCAGGTGAGATGATCTAATGGTCTCTGCTGGCCATCAGTGCTCCCATGCCTGGAGGCTGTGATTTGTGTGCCTGTGTCCAGGCAGCTGGCAGGGACACGGCTCTACCAAGAAAAATCAGTGGAGAAACACGAGGAACGTGGCACTGTGTCAGAAGTGACAAGAAGGCAAGTGAAGACTGATGTGTATGTGGAGAGTCAAAATACTAGAAAGAAAATGCTCTAAGCCAGAAAAAAGCTTTTTATGAAAAAACCAGTTTATCTCTGGACTTTAGCAGACAGGTAATTTTTTTGTGCTTAGCTACCCCTAATTTTCCTCACAATTCAAAATAAAACCACCCCTCAAGTTTTGTGTTGACCAGGAAATCAAAGCATCGATATGAGAGCCTCCTTTGGGGAAAGACAAAGAGAAGTCATATCCCAATTTCATGTAAGTAGGGTACAGTAAAACATACCTGGAAACCTCAGGGAGGCCCAGGAGTGGCTCAGGAACCACTGCTCACTTGGCACTGCTGGAGTATGTTGTGAACTTATTTTCCTCTTTATTTTTATGAGCCACTCCCCAGGGCTGGCTGTTGAGTATGGATGCAGAGGGGAGCTGCTGTGGGGTGTCTCTCATGATTTTTAATAATACTGGGATTCAGTAGAGCTTATCTCCTGCTCTGTGCCCTGAGTCCCTGTTCCAGCCCTGCCTGGAATAGGACTGAGATACAACACGTGAGTATGGAGGGATGCACTGGGCCTCGGCTGCTCCCAGGCTGAGTGTTGGGCTCCTGAAGCAAAGGATGGAGCCCGAGAGAGGATCTTGCTGAGAAGTTGTTGTTCAAGGTGCTTTTCATAATATTTAAAAATGTGTTTGCTTCATCTTGCAAATGTTCAAACATCTTTAAAGTGTCTGTGGTGCCAAGCTGCTTCTTGCCCTGTTTTAAGAGAAATAAGCTTTCTTTAAGGAAAAGGAGCCACAAAAAGCACAGCGAGCCCAAAGTTAACAGTGAGCAGACCGAAGCTAAATTAACACCAGCAAGATTTCAGCTGCCCCTCCGAAATATTGTGTCTCACGGCAAAGGGTCTGCGAAAAGATGGGAGAACAGATTGCTTTAGCGCATCTTTGTGGTGTCTCTGCGGCACAGATGAAGCTCAGGCTGGGTCCCCTTCCCCTTGCCAAGCCTGCAGTGAGGATTCACAGCCCCCAAAAGTGGACATTTGGAGGCGCAGGCTTGGCAGTGCCATGAACACCCATGGGTCCAGCACCACAAGGGCATGCGACTCGGGACGCTGTAGCCAGAGAGTTTGGAGAAGCATCACCTGCAAAACCAGAGTGTGAGCCCAAAAGAGAAGCAGTGAAGAGAAGGCAAGGGACAGGAAAGGAGAGCCTGGCCCTTCTCCACTGCCATAAATTGGAGGTGAGAGGATGGGAGCGTTAGTCGTTGGCCATGGTGTCACAGCTCCGTGTGGATTACATTGGCCAGCTTCAATGATGAAAATAGGCAGCCAGCAGTGAGTTCCTCTTTGTAACAGAAAATAGTCAAAACAGCTTGAAAACTATTCATAATGAGAGCTCTGAGAACAGCCAATGCTACACACACGGAGTGAATACTGTCATTAAGCACTCTTTGGATGACAGTCCCAGCAGTTCATTATCCCCCATCACTGCTTGGGGAGGGCGGTGGAGGAGAGAGAGGGGTGAGCTTTTTTTTCAAGAATCCCTTTTTTCTTTTTTCTAAATTAATCTCCACTGTAAAGCAGAGCACCAAAGGAGCAGTATAAAGGCAGCATCCTGCCTTGCCAGTGACCTCTGAGGCTGGAGCGTGGGGCTCTTGAAAAAACCGGTGCCACCAAAACACAATCCCAGCCTTGATTTTATTTAATTTGCTAATGGATTGTATTTATCCTTTCCTTTTTTTTTGTTGTTTTTGTTTTTGTATCGTTTCTGGGTGTATCTTCTTCCTCTGAAAGTGAAAAAAAGTTTACTTTTAAGACCCTTGCTAACATTTCTGACTCATACTAGGCAGTGTGTCCAGCAGATGTGAGCTGCAGCCTCACCACCCATTTGCCATGAATGATGCAGCAGCTCCTAGGAGCCTCCTTCTCCATGTGAGGATACTCACCTGCAGGTTGTGGCTTCTTTGTGCGGATGCAGGTAGGTGTCTTGGACTGTGTCTGTGAAGCCTCTCCACGTGGGGACTGTGGGGCAGGGGAACAGCCAGGAGGAACAGGTCTCCCTGCCCTTGTCCTGCAGTGGACCAAATCCTGTAGCTCCCTGTGCTTAGGGGAGAGGTGCAGGGTGCCAAGCTGGGTAAGGGCTGGCAGCACTGTCCATGTTTGCAGGCTGAGCCAAAGTGTATTCTGCCTAGGCTAAATGGGGATGTCAGCTGGAGGTGTTTTATAATTAGTTTATAATTAGCCCCATGTTTGAAGAAGAAGTGTTTGTTTCTGTTGGGGACAGTGTTACAATGAGCATTGGGTCTCCTAACCAGAGGTTTGTAGGATGTGAATATCCCTGAATGCCCAGTGGCATACTCTGTGCCCTTTCCTGATCAGAGGATCCCAGTACCCTGTCACTGCCATCCAAATTCATCAGGGCATCCCTTGGCATCAGGAGGACTACTTGTTAAAACTTGTGCAAATATTTCCCCAGCCTGCAAAGTCACCCGGGCAGCTGTGATGAGTCACTGTGGCTGTGTGGCTGCCTGCACTTCATCAGCATTATCTTTCCTTCATCTCCAGTATCTGAGGAAAGCATCATAACTTATTCCCGAGTCAGAATGCTGAATCTCTTCAATTCCAGCAACGTTGCTGTGTTCACAACCTTGTCATTATCTTGAAGCTGATAACCTCAGGCAGAAGTGTTAATTTTTTAAGTCATTGAGCAATGTCCTGTTTGTGTCATGGGATATCCAGAAATACAAGATACAGCAGCCCTTCCCATCCTCCCAAATCACACGCCAAACCCTCCACCATTCCACCCAGCCTCACTATCCTCCTCAGCCCTTGAAACAGATCCTGATTTAGGGCTGCTCAGCTGCAGGTCCCATTACAGCCCCCTGCTCAAGTGCTGTGGTCTGGCATCATTGTGTGGCAGGGACTGCAGGCCACTGTTGGAATGGTTTTATCCCAGAGTAGTACACTGCTTGTTTCCAAGTGTGGCACTGCTCTGTTTTAATGAGCTTTGGACATGGCATTGCCAGCAGAGCCCTGGCTGTTTGATGATGGCCGCTGGGGATAATTAATCCAGTGTGTGCCCAGAGCCCCCTGCCTGCCTGTGACCCCGGCTGGGGCAATGCCAGCTGGGGCAATGCCAACAGCATGGATGGGCTGTGGCTGAGATGTGAAACTGCCTTAAAGGCGCCTATTCTTACCCATCTCTTCCTTTTAAATTGAGGCCAACATTGCTTCTCAGCTCATAGTCTAACTTCTTCCTTTGGAGAAAAAAAGAAAAAAAAGACAAATTTTGAAAACCAGATTCCAAAGTGGGACTCTGTGACTCACTCCATAATGCTACCAGGCCCAGATACCTGTGTCTGAACTTGACCTCCACAGAGCTGGTGGGGACGAGGGTGGGGCTCCTCATCCCAGTGAAGTGGGGTGCTCTGCACCACCAGCTTCCTAGAGTTCCCAGGGCACACAGCCCCATGGGGGTGCCTGGGGAAGGGTTAACTGTGCTGCTGCCTTTGCCTTTGGCCACTTCAGCATGTTTCCTCAGTGTTTGTCCTAGTCCTTTGGAGTGTGCTGCTGCTGCAGCTGGAAGGAACTGCTTGAATGACACTGAGTACTTTTGTATTTGAAGTTCAGAAAAGCAAGAGTTACTGAGATGGCTTTCCCTTTCTAGGAGGAAAGCCAGAACTGGAACTGGCTTTTTCTTCCTTCTTCTTTCCTCTTACCCAAAACAAACAGAAATTTTTAGCTGCTTCAGCAGGTAATCACTGCCTGCGTGTCAGAAAGAGCCATGGAAAACTCCCTTTGCTTGATAAAACTGAGGCAGCACATTTGTCACCCTCCTTGACACGACTGGCCTGCCACGTGTTGGCAGAGAAATGGCACCTTCCCAGCGCTGGGATTTTCTTGCAGTGGCAGCAATGGGCTGTGGTAATGGGACAGCCTGTGGCAGGAAGGTGGCACAGCTTCCCTGCCTATCCCCATCCTCATCCCTGTCCTGGCTGGGAGGGCTGGGACGCATCAGATGTGCTTTTGGCACAGGGTGTTTAGACAGGATCACCACCACCTGGGGAAGCACCCCCAGAAGGCTTCAGGCCAGGCTCTCATCACCCCCCTGAGGGGGTGCAAGGGAGGGGTGTGGGGAGCACAAGGATGGGTGCCATAAGCCACATCTCCTTGGCTGAAATGGCATGTGTCACCCACAGGGAGTGCCAGGCCTGGTTTTCTATGTGTTTGCGGAATGTCTCCTCATCCAACAAAATAAATAAATGGATAAATAAGAATTGCCGGGCGAGATGCGGTGGCAGGGTGCCAGTCCCAGCACAGCCAATTCATTTTCGGTTCTCATTAATTTGGACTGACCTTTGCTCACATTTCCACCATGAGCACGTTCAAAACAAGGCAGACATTTAACTCTGTTTTGGGCAACGTTACTCTAATGTGGCTTTTTTTTGCAGAGCTCTCTCTTTTATGGTAAGCAAATGTACTGCCAACTTTTCTCTTGCTATGTACACCAGCGAAGGGAACCAGATGCTTTGTGTTTTCCTCCGAAATGTATCTGAATGTTGTTTTTTGTTTAGTGTTTCGGAGGGAGGGCTGGCTTACAGACAGCATTTCATAAATCCAGTCCTCAGTGCACGCTTACAGCGGGCCCTGGCTGTGGCTCCTGGCTGCGTTTGCGGTCTCTCGTCACAGAGTGTGGCAGCAGCCCTGAGGCGCTGAGGGGCTGATTCCCAGCTATCCCACTCTTAGTGGGGCATGGCTGCCTCTGGGCGAGACCCCACTGGAGGAATCCCCAGTGAGGTGTGGTGAAAAGTGTGGGGCTGGGCAGGCTCATCCAACTGACTTCTTGCACAACAGACCATCCACAGCCTGGCCCCGTGCAATGGCCGTGGATCTTGAGGAAACTCTGAGATCAGCCTGGAGACACATCCCAGGGGAAAAAATCTCCAGGTCAGGAATGGGGTTTGTTGCTTGTGGGGAGCAGGATGTGGGGATTAGCCTGGTGAGTGCTGCTCTGCCTCTGGAAATGGAGGGCAATCGCTCCCAAAGACACTGGGGCCGAATGGGGCTGCCTGTGCCCACCCCTCTTTGCCGGGAGGGTCAGAGCTGATGTTCTGTGTGCTGGGGGCTGCTCCTCCTCCTGTCTCTGCAGACCTGAGCGCTTGAAGCCAACCCAAGAAATTCTTGCTGTGCAAGAAAATCATGCGGTCTTGGGCAAGATTGTCAAAAATACCTATGCCACCAGGGCACTTCTGGCCATTTCAAATAATTTCTCTCTTCTACCTCCATCAATACTTCTGCTGCTATTTTTATAATCACTCTTCTGCTTTCAACTCCTTATCTTCTTTAGCTTTCCCTCTCCTTTTCACACTTCATGCCCTAAAATCTTTTCATCACTTTTTTTTTTTTTTTTTTTTTTTTTGGTCTGATTGGGCTTTATTTCTTCTCTCCTGCCAGATTTATATGAGTTGTCAAGTCCAGCAGCCGTTTGTCTCTGCCTGATGACAGACTTGCGTCCCACCCCCCTCCGAAATCAGATTCATGGCTGTTCTTTAAGGCCCTTTAATATTTTAATGCTCTGACTATAAATTCCATTTTCTCTAAGCTTCAGTCTTTCTGCGGGCCTTCCCGCGGAGGGCTGGCGGCGGCCCCCCCGCTCTCCGCCGTGATTTGCGGTGTGTCACAGGCGGCGTTTGCCGTGGCTTTGCTCCACGCACGGGAGACGAGGGCAGGGGAGGGGAGCGTAGCAGGAATTCGCTTTTCCTTAAGCTCAAACGATTCTTCAAACCTTGACAGGAATTGACTTTTTTTTTTTTTTTCTTTTCTTTCTTTTTTTTTTTTTTTGCTTTCAAGACATGATTTGTTGTGGGCTTGTTGTGCTTTTTATTAAAATGCTCTCGTGGAGTGCTTAGAAAGGTTGGCTTTGCACAGCTTCAGCTTCCTCCTTTAATAAATGCAGCCTTGGCTTACAGTTTTTCCCTCTGATGTGTCAGCTGGGGGACTCACTCTCCATCTCAAATACACCCAGACTGCTTAAATCATCCTTATTTCTCTCAGAGGGAAGAGAGACTTTTGCTCTCCAAAACTTTTCACACCCTAAGTTAATAAAACTTCTCTGCTGAAAGGGATGGATGTGACACTGTGCTGAGGATTTCACGGCCGAGTACTGGATTATTGCTGTGGTGTAAAAGGCTCCCGAGCCTTGGTAAGCACATTGAATGTCTTCCTAAAATATGAGGTTGAAATGCATTTGGCAATGGCTGCGTTGCTCAACACAGCCCATCACCAAGGTGTATTGTGCCTCTGCTGAAGCCACTCTGCTTGGGAGTGTGCTGGGCCAGGAGCCAGGACAGAGTTACTCTGTATAAATCCGAGAGACCAGGAGGGCAAGAACAGTGCTAGAAATTTTGACAGTTTTTGTAAAAAAGTCAAGTCTGTTATTAAGCATGAGATTGGCAGCTGATCCAAAGGGTGACAAAGCAGCCCTGCACTGCACCAGGAGGAACCTGATAGGAAATTATCGGCGATATCTGGGACAGCTATTTCTTCTAGGTTTGTAAACATTTAACCAAGGAAATGTTAGCAAAGTCTATTGCAGCAAACAGTCCTGAGCCACCAGCATGGGCTGGCTCATCCTGCAGCCCTCCACCCACTGCTGCACCACAGGGAAGCAGAGCTGTATTTCTTCCCTGGATTTTTGGCACCCGGGCCAAGGCGGGGGTAGAGCTGCTGAGTGTTTAATTCAGTGCTTTCCATTTCGGATATTAGTAGTGCAACTGAGTTATGGCACAGGAGCTGAGAGAGGACCCATTCCCTCTCAACACATTCAGGATTAGTTATTTTCCCATTAAACTGCTTTAGACACGGTGAGTTTGCTGCCTGAAATGGGTCACTGCATGTAACAGGAGTTGGTTGATAGGAAAGCCTAGTCCTATCTGATCAGTGTGAGTGACAACAGGGACCTATTGAATTCAATGCAAATTTTGCTGCAGATGTATACAGACCAAAACTCACGGTCACCCTCTGTATTTACCCCACAGGACTCTACTGAACAGCCACAATAAAGCTGAAAGGACACAGCAGGGACACAGCAGTGGTGGCACCAGCTGCAGTCAGGACCCCAGTGATTAGCTCATCAGGAGTCAGCGCCTGGACGTTCACCAACACCTCTCATGGCCAGGTGGGTTTGTTCATTTGGGATGTAAAGAGGGAAGATGTGAACTATTTTGATGCAGCTATTGAACAGAGCCATCCAACTTTCATGGGAAGGGGCCACTGGGAGCTACCCAAAGGAGAGAAGGTGCCTTTATGGATGCTTGTCATCATGGTTTAGGGGCCTGGCAGTTATAGATGCAATGGACAGGCTTCCTGTGGTCCCTTCAGGGAGGAGGTGGAGCACCAGCCTCCCTGCCTGCCAAAGTCATTGTCCACAGCAAAACTGGCACCAGGTTTTTCTCAATCCCCTTGGATGGTTAGTGACAGTGTCAGGCTCCAGGAGACAGAGGCGTTCTTCAGAGAGAGACAGAAGAGAGTGAGGCAATGGGAGGCTCTACTTGCACCTGCCTGCAATTAATTAATTACGAATCCACTCATTAGCTCAGCCCCATGGCTCCCCTTACTGCCAAACCCCCAGCTGTCCAGAGAGCAAGTCATTATTTGAAAAGATTGCCCATTAAATCCAAAAGAAAAGGAATATTTGAAAGAAGAAGGGGCAAGAGAAACAGCAAGGGTGCACACACGATTGCAATCAGCTCTAGAGGATGTGCAGGAGTGGCTGGATCCCCATCTTGGAGCAGCCCGAGAATGATGAAATCGATTTCATTAGCCTGCTCAGCCCCTGATTACTCTTGTGCCATGTGAAACACCCCCCATGGCTCCCCACAGCTCTGCTTGCAGTGGGTACCCTTATGTGCATGGCAAACTCACCAGGGCACTTCGGGTCCCACCCCATCCTGCCAGCTCCACAGCAGCCCCATCCAAGTGCAATCCCAGCTTGTGCAGAAAAAGAACCACCTGAAGATTTCAATTTCCCGAAGTGAGTGCCTGTCTCCCCTTGGTGCCCAGGCAGCAGCTTCAGCCCAGCTCACAGGCTTTTAACCCAGCCAGAGCACCCATCTGCTTTTCCTGCCGTGTTTCTATTACCTGCTCTCTGCTCCCCACGTTAGCGGAGGCTCTCCTTAAACCGCAGTGATTTACAGGCGGTGTTACGGCAGGACAGGTCTGACACTGATTGAGTCGCTTATCTGCCGTCTCCGTCCTGCTCCCTGACAGCCTCTCCCCCAGGTATCAATCTGCACATCAGTTCTTTATTCCTAGGTGAGAGGAGAGCTGTCAAGGTTGCAGCTACACTGTCATCTTCATCTAAGCTGCCAGCCACCCTTCATCGCTTAAAGACCCTCTTTAACACACAGACGCTTTGGGAGGGAGTCACCCTGTTGGGGATGGCAGCAAAATTTCATTTGCTCTCAAGGTGCCCAGAGCTTGATGGATTGGCTCTCATTTGTCAGGGTGCCCATAAATAAACAAGAGTTTCCAAGCCGTAGGTTCAGCCTCACAGCTTCTCCTTTCTGCAGCACTGCAGTGGCCCCTGGTTGTCTGCTACAGAGTACCGGGACCCCTGTGAGACATGAGGCTCCACTGGGCCTGAGCTGCCACCAGGGCAGTGTGACAGAGCAGAGGGAGGGTGGAGAAGACAGTATGTGGAGCCAGGCTTGGCACTGGGGCTTGCCAGGAGTCCTCACTGTCTTTGTGATGAGAAACAGGGCTGAAGCTGAACTGTGGAACGCCACCCCATCCCAGTCACTGCCCACTTTGGCAGGTTCGTAGAAACAGGACAGGGACACACTGGGATACCAGCACTTCTACCCTTGTGAGGTGGACAAACTGTGACAGGCTGGCCCTCACCAGTGCACTTTAGTTCGAAATAATTTTTCAAAATGATTTTTAGCCTAAAACTGCACTCCTCTCAGGGATCACTGGCAGCACTGGGCTGTGGCACAGGGTGACAGGAAAGGACCTGCAACCACTTTGGGGTTTGCTCTGAGCACTGCTTTTGGGCCAGAGCAGCTTCCAGCCATCCACAGCTTTGACAGGAGATGCTGTGTGTGTGCATGTGTTAAAACCCCATGTCACCTTGGTGTGCCACGCAGCCTGGGGTAATCCAAAGGGACAGGCAGTGCATAGCAAAGGAGAGCATTGGGCGTGGCCCTGTGTGCCTCCAGTTGCACCTCATTTTGCTGGGGCTTCTGCTACCCACAGCCCTCTTCAGTTTGGTTTCCT
The DNA here is from genome assembly GCA_013398615.1 of Brachypodius melanocephalos. NCBI lineage: Eukaryota > Metazoa > Chordata > Aves > Passeriformes > Pycnonotidae > Brachypodius > Brachypodius melanocephalos. The sequence continues at coordinate 1,865,941 of VZSR01000028.1, read as the reverse complement.
TGTTGCTGCTCTTTCATGAATAAAACCACTGAAACAAAATCTCTACCATAATGTTTATTAAATAGTAATTTTAAAAGGTTTTTATACAAATCATATAAACACAGTTTTATTTTTTGTTTTGTTTTGTTTGTTTATTACACCGAAGAATCACAGTAAAAGCTCTTTTAAGTCCGTAAGTCCTGGCTCAGCCAGTGAATGGTCAAATACCTTGAACTGCAAACCTTGGAGAATTTCCATTTCTGCATATAACTTCTTAATGGTTTAATTCCCATGCTCACCTCCGACACCTTCCCATAAAATGAAGTCACCCAGAACTACAGCCCTCCCATTAGCAACATGTCCTGCCATGGGGAGGGTGTGGAGGCAACAGCCCATTTAAGCAAAGGCATTAATGCCGATTTCTTTTTCTTTTCTGAATTTTACAGAGGGAATTGCAATCAGCAAACCTAATCTATTTGCAGAGGAGGATGCAATGAATTGAATGCACTGATGACCTTCCCCCGCCTCCCTGTTGAAGTTACAATCAAACACAGTTTTCTGTAGAACAGTAAAGCACCCGGCAGAGGTAAGTGAGGTATTGGCTGTGCAGCATTATCGGCCTTCTCTCGCCCGGCCAGCTCACACGTGGGCCCTGCCCCAGCTGCCAGGGGCCAGCAGGACACGTGGGCTAGGCCCGTGCCACCTTAGTGCCAAGGTCAGCAGTACTCTCCTGCCCCAGATCAAGAGATACATTAACACGAGTCAGTCCCACGGAATAAGTCACATACACGATACATACAGAGAATTCACGTGCGTGTGCAGACACACTATTTCTGAATATATGTATATATGGACTCTTCTCTCTGTACGCCTACTAGACACCATAACATCACCTTTTTAATTATATATTTTCACCTATTGTTTGCCTAAGTTGGCTTTTCTACTGTATGGTCCTTTTCCATTCATCCTTCCCCTCTCTGGTGATTTGAAGGGGATAAAATCATTGAGCAGCAGCAATCCAGCTTTGAAATGGTCTGGTACATTTCCTCTCACTGCCTCTGTTTCTTTTGTACAGTAAAATAACACCCCTGTGGAATTTGTCTGTGAAAAACGCCAAAAGAAATAAGGTGGTTCGAAAGGAGAATCAGAGACACATTTACTGCTGTTTTTGTCGGGTGCACAGTGTGAACTGAAAAAATGAAGGCCTTTGTGTGTGCGTGTCTCTGCGTGTGTGTACGAACCGTGGATGTTCTGATGACGCAGCTGCTGTATCTGCTCCCCCAGTACACGTGCACCTTCCTTACACTGGAGAAGGGTTTTTTCCCCCTAAAATCTTATTGTCTGAGGGAGCTCTTCATGAAACACTAGAGAAATGTTCCTATTCCCACAGTACCAAGAAGCAGCTGTGGCACTGCTCATGTGTCCATGCTCGTGTCCTCTCCAGATGTTGCTTGTGCCCCCAGATACCTGGACTCCTGCACGATGTGTTTGTGGGGCTGGGCAAACTGAGCTTCACAACATGTCACACCTTTGTCAACTGCAGTTGGTGAGGAAAATAATGCCATCCCCAACCCAAACTACTTGCCAGGTAAAATGTAGAAATCAGGACATGCCAAGTATTACCAAAGAGCCCCTGGAAAAACAAATCCAGTGTGACAGAAAGGTTTCTTACTTATGTATGTGCAAGCCGATAGAGGTGATCCATCTGTACTGAACTGGAAATGAAGGCATTGGTTTGGGGTTCAGCATTTCAACTCTTTTTTCTCCATTTGTTTGTTTTCATAACACTCCTCTCCCACACCACAGTGTAAGTGGAGAGGTACCAGCTGCCACACAATGTAGCCAGACCGTTTGAAAGTAGAAGGACCAGATTTCTGCTGGGCTCTAACCAGCAGAGTGGTGAAGAAGAGCATTTTGTGGGGAAGGATGAAGGCCTCACTTGCTGTTTGCTACAGCACTGATCATCAGCTGGAGGAAATATACTTCTAAGGCACTTGTTCAAAGTAAAAAAAAAAAAACAAAACACAGCTCATAGATAGAACTTGGGGTTTTTGCTACTGATCAGGAGCATCACAGCTTTGCTCCAAAGGGGATGTGGTGGCAGCTGTTTGGTCCAGTGGTGCTGATGGCATCAGCTCACACCCCCAGCTCCAGGGAGAAGGGGAGCACCAAGAAGATGAGGAGGTGTCAGCTGGCACCATGGCCAGACTCCCCAGGGCTGTGGGTGTGACTCCAGCCTCCTTCCCTGTTCATTTTCCCTTCCTGGCACTTTGGAGAGTCCTCAGCACTGTACCTCAAGTCAAACTCCAAGTGAAGCCCCCTTCTCAAAGCCATTGCCTGAGCGCCAGCAAGGGTCTATCTTTCGTTTGCTGCAATTTTCTCATTATAGCAAAAAGAAAAATGGCAGGCTCAAGAGGGGTGGGAGATTCAAATAAAGGCCTTCCTGATGAAGGCCTCAGCTGTTGCAATCAAAGATCTGGATTTAATAAATGGCTCTTATTCACAAATCACTTTAAGGCTCTTCAGCTTCTCTCAAAGAGGTGCTTCTACACATAGGGTTTCCCTTCTTTTTTCTTTTTTAATGGTTTCGGAATGCACTGTTGTTACTGTTGACAGTAAAGCCGGTATCCCACCTTTCCCCTGCTACCAGAAGAAGGAAAGTTGAAGGTAACAACATGCTTTGATTTTCAGGACTGCAAATTGCAGCTTCCTGTTCTTAGTGTGAAGTGCACAAATCCCTACAATGATATCTGGATGGAGTCTAAAATGGACAGGGGCTCCATATGTGTGTGTGTGTGTGTGTGTGTTATTTCTAAAGAAATCCCTCAGCCTTCTCAGCAACTTATCAGAGAAAGGAGGTGGGAAATAACAATCAACATTTAGTTTCTCACATCCAAAAGGTAAACCAGGCTCCCTCACCACATCCCAGCCACTCACATGAGCAGAAAATGAAGATGAACCAACAAACAAGGGGCTCAGTCCCCCCTCGCCTGGCACAGTCTGGTTTGCAGGAACGCCGCTTGGTCCTGGTGGAGTGTGACCCAGCAGCAAGACCTGGTGGCAGGAGCAGTGCCTCCCCTCACTCCTGCTCCCCTCATTCCCTGTTATGGCATTCAGTTCCCACAGAAAACAGCAAAAAAAGTACTCCCCTGCCAGCCCACCTCACGGGGCACAATGCCACGGGTGACCCCCAGGCACCCATCAGGCCTCCGAGCAGCACTTCTGGTGGTTCATCTTCACCTTGTGCTTGATGCCGTCGTACAGTTCGAAGTTGTAGTTCTCCAGCGTGGTGGAGCTCCGCGAGGACAGCCCGGCGTACGAGCACGTGCAGTAGAGGAGCAGACCGGCACAGATGGCCCCAAGGAGGACACCCAGGGAGCTCATTGCTATAATGGTCACCAGGATGGGGTCCAGGGTGTATAGCCAGCTTTTCTCTTTGTCCAGCTTCGGGGTTCCTGGAGAGTTAGTAGAGAACAGTGTGTCGTTCCTATCCGATCCAAAGTAATCTGCAGTGGAACGGGCACTTATTATCCAGGGATCACTTTTTATTCTCCCCTCACCTTCATACATTTCTTGGAGTTGTGATGGCTTTACAGGAGTTAAAGTGTATATATGGGAATATCTCAGCAGGATTCATTAACCCAGGTCTAGAAATAAGGTGAAGCACCAAACTGCCAAGAAGGTTAGGCACCCTGATTTGCTTTTGGATATCAAACTATCGACATAGCATGCAACCATTTTACACCCACCAAAACTCAGCCCCTTCCAGTGCCACTAGGTTCAAAACTATGGAATCAGTCAGAGGTCTCAGACTTAATTTTCTTCATTTAGAAATCAAAATGCCATGCAAGCAGCAATTAATGCTTAAAAGATCAGTTTCACTTCTCCTAACACAAATACAATATATTGACTTTGCAAAGTTGCTGGCTGTTGAAAAAGGAAAACAGGAAAAAAAACCCCAACATCTTTGAACACTAAGCCACCACTTCAGTGTTTTCTAGCTCCTCACACCACTAAGGCTGAGGTTTGTGAGTAATCTTAACATCTGATACTGAAACACAAGCTGCCACAGCTGAATTGTCCATGTGGTATTTGGATACCAACCTGGATCATCGTTGTCTTCAAAGTCTTGCTCAGAGCTCGGGAAGTCATCCTCCATTCTTGGGAAGTTCACTAGAACGACAAAATGGGAAGCACTGTTTGTTAAAAGAGGCCTTCTGGCAGCATCATTGCCACTGGTCACAGGACTCTGAGACCAGCCAGAAGAAAGTAATTTTTTAACTACTACAAGGCTCTTCCTCATGGAAGGAAGAGGAACTCTTTAACTTCTTCCCTTGGCCAAAGTCAGTGAAGACTCTTGCACACTTGAGAGAAGAGGATCTTCACATTACATCACATTTCATAACCACCAAATCACCAGCTTTTAAGAAGAAAAGAGAGTGAGGGAAAAGCAAAGAAACTGGACAACTTGAATAGCACTAAAATATTGTCACTGGTGCCTCCATAATGGCCATAATTCACTATTAACATGCTCATGGGTATTACCCTTACACCTTTGAATAGGATCTTAGTGCATGTCATTACGTGCCACTAATGCTGGATCCGTTTAGCACACACTCTACTTTTCATCTTTTCCCATATGTCTGTCTGGATATAGAGCTTCAATGACCCAGTTCCTCTTTGGGTTTCAGATAATTCCACAGTAATTTGAGGAATTTATGTATCTTCATTATATGTTTTAATGCAAAAACGGGTTGAAATGGAGAGAGAGACAAATAGGTGTCCATATCTAGGCCCTTATGTTAACATTTCCGTCATCCAAATTCCTTTTAGTGGTGACATTTCTTTCTATTGTTCAGCACAGACCAAGGACTAGTAACCAAATGCACATATTATAATCTGAGCAGAAGTAAGTTATTTTCCTGTGCAGTCTTCCTATCATTTTCTCTGCATACAGTTACCATGGCTCTTTTCCATTTTTCCAAAAGAAAATGTCTTTTCATTTCAATCTGAGAAGAGTTTTCAAAGCTGGCTGTAACTTGGGGTCTTCAGCTGAGAAGGTGTCTCAAAATGATCAGGAATGCAAAAAATCAGGGCTAGAAAGTGATAGAAGTCACACCTTGGAAATAGTTGTGGCTGGAACCAAGATTACTTTATGTCTTGTACCAAAATGGCAAGAGGAGTTTAAAGAGGTTATTTACAAACCAAAACTAAAGATTGTAATATGTACCTAAAAAGCCATATGCAAAGAAATTATTCAAAACCTTATAAAAGAGTATTTCTGCATATTTGCATGGATATTTAGGACTTGAAAAGGCTTCTTGAATTCTCAAATACACTTTTTTGCTATCCCAGACAACTGTGTCAGGCAATCCATGCCAGAGACATTTCAAGGTCCACTTCCAGAGTGGGGTCTCTGCTGAAAGCCTTGCTGCCCCAACACCACCTGACCCCTGATGGCAGCGATCCTCTGCTGGTATTAATGATAGCTTCTCATTCCTCGGGCAGAATTGTATCTGCACCCAAGGAATTAAAGGATTTCTTTGAATTTGCAAGTGAACCTGGCAACAGGAAGGCTGACAGCCCAACACTCACCCTTCCTGCCAATGAGTTCTGCATTCAGGTAGTTAAGCTGACTCAAGACTGCTGGTACCTTGTTGAAGAAACACAGGTGCACACTGCCTTTGTAAATCCTCACTTTAGCGGCAAGTTCACATGATTTCTCAACAGTTCTCGAACTGACAGGCCCAGATGGCAACATCTTAGGGCTGGGAGAACTGCCTGAGGGCCTCTTGCAAACATTTAGAACCAAACATGTGGAAAAATAACTTGCAAAGCAGTTCACACGTGGAGATGTCTGAACTGCTAGTCACCCACTGGGAGACAAGCAGTGAGATTTGCCATCCGTGTCACCCACACAACCCTACAGAAACTGTATGTTGCTCAAAGATGAGCAGAGGTCGAAATTAGATGACAGTCTGGTCGAGGAGTCCATATGTGGAGAAAGGCACTTGGAAGTCATTTGACATTCCATATTGTAACTGCTCTAAATTTTGTGTGAGAACAAGCTAGCAATTTGATCCTTTTGTAATTTCCCAGGGTAATCTTGAGGGAAAAGCCAGAAATAAAAAGGTATTGGTTAATCAACACTTTCAAAAGAACACCAGTTCTTCCAGCCTGAAAGGAAGGAGCACTGGGAAAACTTGAAAAGAGAGAACATTTATACAAAAAGCCCAGCCCAGAATCTGTTTACTCTTCTTGTGATTTGCTCAATTCCCCATGCTAATACAACTCTTAAGTCCTGCTTAAATGATATCTTCCTACGTGCCCATTTTCCTTCCTCCTCAGGCCCTCATTCTTCTGTTCCCCACATGCCGTTTCATTGCTATTTGATTGTATGTTATCATGCAGGGCTCTGCACCCTCTGGAAAGCTTTAGAAAAATATTATTCGGTGTTTCTTGTTCCCTTCTGGGGCTTCTCGAGTCATTAACTGAATCAGCTCAGGCTGTATGAGTGTCTGTGGGAATTGAAGCTGGTGGTCTCAGTTCAGGTCCTAGTGGCGATGATTTAGAATCTAGCCTGGCTCAGAATCTAGCCTGCTGTTTGTCATCAATTGGGCTCCTGTGGGACAAGTCTCAGCAATATTGTCACAAGTGGAGCAGGCCATGGAAGGCAACTCCCTTAGAAAGTGAGCCCCAGAAAAGCCCTGCAAGCTGGTGGGCACAATGGGAGAAACATGCATTGCTCTGTGTTGTGGGAAGCTGCTTCCTTAAAGGGCAGATTTCAGGCACAATCTTCTTTGCATTTTAAAAGGGAAAAAATATTCTGGAGAGAGGTAGTCAAGAAAGTTAGGGGGAAACTGTAATTAAATATGGAGAATGATTTCTCCTGAGTGAAAGGCCATTTTTAAAGCGAGTGTGCCAAATGATGACTGTGAGCAGCTAGCCAGTCATGGCCAAAAGATGATATTAGCAATGATGTTGGAAACAGCCGGATGCCAAGAAAGGCTGTTATCTGTTGGATCTGAGAGCACTGCCAGCTAAAAGGCTAATTTATGGGACCTGAAAAAAGAAAGATAAAAATCTAATCAGAGAAGGGCTGATTTAAGTACCATGTTTGTATGAACTCACATGGAGGGAGAGCAGCAGAGAATTAGTATTTCCAGAGATTAAAGAGGTTTCAGTGTTCATCTGTTTTAAAATAGTAGCAGGGGTGGGAGGGATTGTACAGGGTGGACAAGGGGGGCAGGAGAGCAGACAAGGTTCTCTGCTGTCCCACCACAGACATACACATGCCTCTTGCAGGAAAGCTCTCTAAACCTGCCCAAGGCAGCTCACCTCTCCAAAGGTGAGCTCAGCGTATCTTATGGACTGGCACATACTTCCCACCACCACAGGTGCTCGATGCCAGTCCTCCTGCATGAGCTTACCAGCAGCACCACCACCTCTGGCAGAGACCTCCACACCAAGCCAAGAGGTATTGCTTTGGGGAGAACACTCAGCCCTGATTGCTGGAACCTGAACACATCCTTCCAAGTCAAATGACAACTGTCAAGAAAAAAAATTGCCATTTCTTTCTAGCCTGACTTTGTCTGGTTTAAGTCCAGGCACCAGGTGCTCCCTCCTGCCAGGTCGCTGGGGTGAGCTCAATCCCCCTGGGGCAGAGCTCCATCACCTGGCATTTCTCTCTACACACAGGCATTTGCAGATTATCTGTGGTGCCTCTTGAGTCTTTCTGGCTGAACAAAATGAGCCTCTCAGCAGGAGGTGCCTTTCCCAAACAGTATATCAAACTTGCAGCAATTTCCAGATCTTATTATTGCCTGCCTAGAGCCACTCTAGCACAGGATTGCCTGGCCTGAAGAGCACCCTGGTTGCACTCCCACCATCCTTGTGCTCCTGCTCCCCACTTTCTGCAGGGGTCCACAAGCTCTGAGTCTGAAAGTGATGCACCAGGTGCTTTGTGAGTTCTTCTCCCTACAGTCTTTTATTCCCAGTAATAGCTGTGGCTGAGCCTGCTGGGACAAAAAAGCAGAATGTGTAGGAGGAAGAAAAACAAATTGCTGGTTTTGGGGAAATAAGCAGCACATGGTTGTTTCCCCACTGTGGAAAGGACTCGAGGGCAGCCAGCGACATGCTCACCCCTCTCTCCTGCTGCTACAACATCCCTCTTGGCCAGTGCTGTCCTGCCCAGTGAAGGGGGCGTAGGAGGCACACCACTGTTCTGCTGCCAAACAAGCACCCATGAGGGTCTGAAACATTAAATGCAGCCAAAGCCAGGGGAACGGGGTCAGAAATTGCCATTTCCCAGTCTTGGCAATAGAGAGACAGAGCTCTGGCTCCGCTCTCATCCTTGCTTTTCTGTCTTTGCTCATTCCCAGTCCTTTTCTCTCCACGGCAATAGTGTGACTCCAACACACATCATTTTGTTTTGACACAGCAGAGCAGCCGCCGTGGCCTCGCCTCGACACCGCTCTGCTTGGCGGCGGCGCAGCGCTGCTCCTCTGGCTGGGAGCCCCGGGGGCTGGGGGTGACACCTCCCACCCTCGGCAAATGGAGAAGCACTTCTCAAAGCAGCAGCAGTGGCTCCAGGCAGAAACACTTCCTCTGAATCCCCCATTGCTCTATTTCCAGCTGAAAATCCACCTCACTTCTCTCTTTCCCACCCCTCCAGAAACACAGGACTACTTTAGTTTACAGAAGGGACAAATCCCTGCCAAATTTCAAATGAGAACAGTGCTTTGGCTACAGTTGAGCATTAAAGAAAGCAAACAAGCTGCCACTCCCTGGCCTGACCTCCCTCTGCAGTGCAGGAACCGCTGGACTTTATTCTTAGATTGCCTTGGGGCTGCCCTGGTGGTGGCCAACTGTGCACACCTCAGACCACCACAGAACCATTGTCAAACTGGGGGCACGGACGAGCCTCTTGCACTCCTTGGGATTCCCATATGAAGATAAGGTGGGAAAGTATGGCTAGACAGCTGAAGACTCTCCCACCAAAAGCACTTGGAGACATGGAGCCAGGCTGGGTGTTGGTGTGGAGGCGGCCATGAGCAGGCATTTCCAGCCCCGGTACTGCCCTCCAACCTGTGGCACCTGGCCCTGCTGCACACATGGCAGATGGCCAAGGTGGATACCCAAAATGAGTACCCTGCCAAACCCTCCCAGCAGCAGACACGTTCCCTGTTGCAGCCTGACCCCTTCTCCAGCCCTGCTTTTGCACCTCTCCTCAGCAGTGGCACCAGGCCAGGTAAACACTGGTGGGTATGGCATGACTGTGGCATTACACAGCGTAATCCTCTCCCTCTCCCACTCTCTTAGCCCTGGACAGCCCCTGTAAGGAGCTGACACACGGGCTCTGTGCTCCCTGCTGAGCTCACCTACCCCAAACCAAGCAGCTCCTCGGCACAAGGGCGGCACTGTCCCCCGCTGCCACCATGCAAGGGCTGGGAGCTGAGGGAGAAGCTGGCAGCTCTGTGGCATCCTGGTATGTTCATCACCCTCCCCGTTGTTGCTGTTTGTTTTTACAGTGCAGTGGCTAACGACACGATGCCTCAAACTGGCAGTCACGCCTGCAGTCTCTGCTAAGAGCCGCCAAAGCCACTGATGGAGGAGCTGTGGCGGAAAGCCAAGCGGCTGTCCAAGCTCGCCTCGGGGCCTCGCCGGCTGTCTGCACGCCTCACTCTGCCACCCTGACACGGGGTAAGTGGGGGCTGGCCCTGATGAAGGCAGTAGGTTTTCACAGGATTTCTAGAGGGACAAAAATCCAGACAGCCCCACGCACAGCCTGGTTTCTACCTTGTTCCCTGGCACACGGCAGCAGAGGAATTTCTGCCGGGCCAGGAAAAGCCCCCACAGCCCAGGGGCAAGCAGCTCTGGGGTGCCTGTGCCAAGTGTCACAGGCAGGTGCCTGCCCCGGCAGGAGGCTGACCCAACTGTGCGGCCAGTGCCTCGGCTGGTGAATGAGCTTTGCAGCCTGCTCCTGCCTGATCAGCCATCTCGGGCATGCTGACATTGCCAAGGCACAGCACAGCCCTTCCCACGGTGCCCTTTGCTTTGCCCGGTCGCTGCTCCCTCTCTCACATCCCCGTTAGGCACTGGCTTTGCCCCAGTGCTTACAGAATGCCCATGAACCCCCTTCTGCTCCTCCAACACAACACCAACTGTAGAGATCAGATAAAAAGATTGACACCATCACAGCACATATCACCAGGGAGCACCGCCCGAAGCTTCCCCACGACACACAGGACACAATGCTGTTGCCTGAAAAACAGAGCCCTCACTGCTCCCCCAAAAAGTTTTCCTCCGTTATTTTTTTTTTTTTAGTAGGCACTTAAGTGCCTGAAGTTACTGGCAGAAGAGTTTGCATGAAAATCACACTAAGCTGTATTTATTTCCTTAAACAAAGCATGCTAATTTTAGCCGCTTTCTTCCCTAGGATGTGCTGCAGCCTGAGCAGCACCCAGCTCTCCGGCCAATCTATCTGTAGCGCATGTACGGAATAATGAATCCTGAACGATTTCTCCCTTTTCGTCTGTTTACTTAACAGAATTTTTTTCTTCCTTGCTGGGAAGCCATCAGTCAGCCTCACCCTCCCTGTTTTTCACATGTGCATATTTGTTTTGAATTCTGCTTGAACAGTCGCTGAAGTGTACAAAATGTAAATTACAAGTGTAATTTGCTTTGCTGTACAGTTACAGAAAAAAAAAAGCCCTCTCCCAAAAAAGCAGCACGGGTCCTCAGCTTTGCTTGTGTTTGAATAGCCAATGTGAGGCTATTCAAATATAATATAATTTAAATTATTTTTTTGTTGATGGCCTGAATTCCTAGTAAAGTCAGGAAGTTTCATTGCAAAGCTGAGCTTTATGCCAGGGTAAAGAATATGAGAGAAGGAAAATAAATGAAGGAGGGAAGGAAAACCTCTCAAACTGGCAGCAAAATATATTTCACATGAAATGTGATGCTGCTGATTCTGCTGAAGGGGTGAAAGGTGCACCTAGGCAAGATGGGAAGCAGAACTGCTGCAGCAGAGGTCCCTGTAACAAGTTGGGAGGACTCAGGTGAAGGGAAAGCAGGGGATATACAAATGTCCAAACACCCGGTGCTGTGACAGCCAGGCCACTCCCATACAGGTCCCCTGCACAGTCTGACACACAGAAATGGGGATGGCACAGAAGAGGAAAGCATTGCTGTTTTAGTTATTAATTTTAGTAATGGCTTACCCGTTTTTTGCTGAGCTCAGGGACAGAGCACGCGGCTCAGCTGAGCTGGCAGCCAGGCCAGCCCCAGGGGCCCTGGAAAGTCGGATGTCCTGTCTCCAGGGGCCCCAGCTGGAGAAATTCTGCATAATCACACTGAGCAATTTAGCACTTAGGCAACGCTGGTGAAATCCCCAAACAATCCCAAGAGTCAGTCCAGCCTCCCAAAACTCCCATAAGGACTGGTACAAATGTAATGGATCTAAAAGCTGCTATTAATGGCCCGATCCTGAGCGCAGTGAGGCAGGGAGCACACAGCAGCTGTCTGCACGCAGCAGGAACTGGAGCTTCACTTGGCTAAAAGGAATAGCCCTGATGCTCCAAAGAGTCTTGAAACTCTGCTTTGCTTCAACCAACAGCATTCTCATTAGGAAAGAAAGAAGAAGAAAGAAAAACCCCAGATATTTGTATAAAAATATCATCATTTTATTACATTCCACACAATACATCTTCAAAGAATTTCAAATTTCCACAAGATATTTTTCACACACAGGCAACTGGGCAATGCTGGGGATGTCAGGGCTCAAGGAGCAGGGGTGAACTGGGAGTAAAAATCTCGAAGTGACCTTCTGTTTTGTCTTTGGTGATTGTGTGTGGTTTGAAAGACAGGGTGCCACATTCTCCTCTCTGACACACCAATGCACACTTGCTAAGTCTGTGGGGGTGAACCTGGTCAAAGTGAGATCATCTGAACTAGGGAGACTGAACTGACTTCGGAAACAGGACAATATCATCTGCTGACATGGCTTGGGCTGACCTCAAAATGCAGCAAGCTCATGCCAGTATTTCGTATCTGTTTTAATTTGCAGCTGGCTGAGGGGGATGGGATTCCACATCCCAAACCGGATGCTCTGCAGCACCAGTGCTGTGTGATAAGGAGGATCACGGTGAAAGCACCCTGGCCCTGGAAGTCCCTCTCCAGGGGCTTTTCAATGGCACTGCCTTCCAGGTGGCAGGAGCTCCCTGGGTCCATTCTGGCCCTGTGGGACAGGCATGTCCCTGCTGCTCTCAAAGACCTTGTGGGAGGCAGGCCCAGGTGCAGTGATGCCCTGAGCACCCACCATGCCTAATGTGCTCACCGTGGCACATCACCCTGGGCTTTTCTGCACTCCCTGCTTGTTTTAGACACTTGCTGCTGCAGCTGAGAGGATCCCACTGAAATCTGCTGTGAAACCAGCATGGACAACTGAAACTGGCTGCATGAATTAAGGCAAGGAGGGGGATAGAGTGACATCCCCATCCACAGACATCCCCTGGGGATAGGGTATGCTGCAACAGGGGCCAATACCCCTTCAGCATAGTTTGTATTTGTACTTTTTTCCCAGACCAAAAGGCAGCTCAAGACTGCAGGGAAGTTAACAGAGCTGCTCACCTTGATTCCTTTTATGCAATATTAATGGGCAAAGGAGGGATGGGCACTAGCAAGTTTAGAAGGGGGGAGGGAATCTGATCATTCATCACAGATGGACACAAACAAGATGAGTAACCTTGCTCACTGGAGGTACTTTTTTGCCTGCAAACAGATTAGGGTTAACAATTCAAACCACTTTTGCATGTCATCATTCAGTAATTTATATAAGGCATTTCCACTACAATACGCTGGGCCATTCAACAGTGGGAGGTGTGTGGAGGTTCCTCCTCGCCTCCCCAGTTAAAGCAGCAGCAATAGCTGGGCCCCCCAGGTGCACTGGCTGGGCTTGGCTTGCTAGATGTTACTGGTGCTCTAAGGAAGCAGAACATTAGCAAACGCAAAACTGACATTCTAGAAAGCCAACGGGCAATTTTTATGATTCAGCAGCTATGGATTGGGCAGAAAAAAACAAAACAAAAAACAACCAAACCCAGAAAAGGGAACTATACTTGTCCCTTGAGCATTTCCAGCAGAAAGACAAGGAGGAGTCCTCTCCCCCTTCCCCATGTGAAAGCAAAACCATCAGCACCCAAAGTGAGAATACTTATTAAATAAATAAACCTTCAATTCTCAAGAAACTACAGTATTTAGCATCCACTAAGACCTGCTGTGTTACCCTAAGGCTGGCTTTAACAGATACAAACAAAACATTCATTATGAGCTTCTCTGATATAAGGCAACTTTAAATAGATTCACTTGCAGGTGGGGGAAGAGGAAGGCTTCCCCTCCCTCTTCCAAACAATGGCTGTGTTATCATGTTGGCTGCAGAAAGAATAGAATGGAGAGATCTTACTTTTTGAATGTCTATGGACCTCTCTGGATTCTTCTAGCCATCTAGAGGTGGACATTCCTACTGTCCAGCCTGGCCTCTTCTCGATTTGCACCCAAGACATTAACACTATCAAATAAGAAACCCAGCCAAAGCTAGATAAGGCAACAAAAAAGCATTGCTGTCTTCCCCAAGTAAACAAATCAGGGCATTCACCATAAACACGTCCCAGACCTTCCAGAGAGGAGGTGGGAAGGAGGGAAAATTAACAACAACAAAAAACAAAAACAAAAGCATTCCCTGTGCAAGTAGAAGCAATAACAAGCAAATTAAAAAGGAGCTGTCTCTAAATATACATTCAGTCAGTCAGACACACACAGTCCCATGCACACTCACACACGCAGGTTTAGCACGCATGCACACGAGCCTCACACACAAGCTTCCAGGCTCACCATCAGGTTCCCTTGCAGGTTGCCTACTGGGAGGAGGAAAAAAACCCCAAAACCAAAGAAAACAACCAACAAGAAAAACAAAAACTCCCCAAACAAACACAACAAAACAAAATAAACCCCCACCTGACACCCCAAATATCCTTGAAAAGTAATAGAAAGGGAGCGTTCACTTCTGAAGTGAAGGGGCGGTGTGTCTCTTCTGGCGATCCAAGATGCAGCATTAGTTTAGAGTTTGTAAAAGATTCAGGGAGGGCTGGGGGACAGAGAAGGGATGGAGATATCTAAGAGTTCACATGTATGCTAGGTAAGGAAAAAAGTGCAAAACTGAGGCAACGTATTTGAAGTCTTAGTTTCTGTCTGTCTGTCTGTTTTGTGTTTTGTTTGCTTTCTTGTTCCTGTTCGGCTCTCAGCAGCGCAAGCTGGGGTCTTGCTCTAGTTTTATGGTTAGGGTGGGCTCCACGGCCACAGGGGCCCCGTTGGCATAGTGGGAGGTTTTGTAGGTGATGGAGTGATCACTCTTCTTGGCCGCATAGCGGAACCGGTGGTAGTGGAGCACAAGGGCCAGCGCGACGGAGACCAGCACCACAACAGCACCTCCGGCGGCAATAACGTAATACCAGTAGGCTGGGATGGGCTGCACTGACACCGTGTCCACTGTGGGCTTGGTCCCTGGCAGGAGGGTTGCCCCTGGGGAGGAGACACAGAACAGGGTTGCTAGGTGGGAGGCATGCAGACGCACAAAAAGAAACACACATGCTTTCAAGAGTACAGCACGCAGCAACACGAGGTCCCACAGCCGCCTCCAGATACAGGGCGTGCTCCTAGGGGAGCCTGGCATTTGCTGAGCCTGCATATTCAAGAGCCTTTCTCTTCCCTTTTAATTAATCAGTCTGCCTGGATCGCAATACAAATTCCATGTGCGCTATTATTACTGTTATTTCTGGCATCAACGAATGTTTTTTTCCCTTCTTTATTTTGGCCATCTCCAGATCAGCCACCTGGTTTTGTCTCCACATGGCAGATGTTGTCAAGCAGTGACAAAACACATCACGTTCATAATTGGAAGAAAAGCATAATCTCAGATGGCCGAGGAAGTTACCACAGGAGACTGGGAAAGAGATTACAGGGAGAAGTATTTGTCATTTTTACTGAAAAGACAGAGAAGAAGTTCTCTGTCTTAAAGTGCTTTGCACACAGGTCTAGTCTCACTAGATGCCCCGTTCACAGACCTACACAGATTTCCTTACTATTTCCTGAAGCGAGAAGGGATGGTTATAATTACAGGGCACAGGCTGCAAAATTCAACTCAATATTCAGACAAGAAACTCATGCTCTCTGCAGCTTCAGCAAGCCACTGAATTCATGCTGAGAACGCGACGCACCTCGGGAGGGCTGGAAAAGCACCTGCCTCCCGTGCACTCACGGGCGGGCAGTGCCCAGACTCCGTCCAGCCATGGTCAATCTTCCTACTCTTGCAGCTGTGGCGTGTTGCAGGGCACGGCTGCCGGGCTGCTGTCGCTGCCCAGGTGACACTGGGACAGCCCCGCGCACATGTGTCGCTCAGGCAGAGCCTGTGCGCCCTGGCGGCTCCGGGTCTGTGCACGCCCACGGCGGGGCCGCTCCGCGCTGCTGCTCCCGCACACGCTGCTCTCACCTCCCCGGCAACACCCGTGGGGGAGCTGTAAATAACTAGGGAGGGGTGTATTCTTGCACCACGTTTATTTACTGGTTACTTCAAGGGGGCTGGAGTCCCCAGGAAAACTCTCAGTTTGCTCTGCTGCTGCACACATCGACCCCCGTCCTGTGCTCACCCTCTCCTGCTGCCCCTGGCTGGCTAGTGGGGGGCAGCCCCCTGACTCGGCACAACTTTGGGGGCTCCCGGGTTTGGTGTCAGCACATTGTTTAGGTCTGTGCTGACTAAACTCCAGCTCGGTTTCCTGAGCAGACTTGGAGGATGCCAAGGGGAAAATACAAAACAGTGCAGGATGCACTCAGCTTTGCCAGCAGCAAGGGCATCTTGCAGCACAGCCTCTGCCATCCCCTATAAACACTGCCTAACAACAGAGTCACTGGCTGGAAATTTGGGGTGGCAATGGCTTTGCTGCTAATGGCGCAGGAGATGAGGCAAAATGATGGTTCCTCTGCCATTCACAAGGCTTTTTTCCCATCCCCATTTCCCAAAACCTGAGCACAGGGACTAAAACCAAGAATGAACACTGCACCCAGATGAATAGCTACAACAACAAAAAAACCCCACCTCAAAAGCTAGGAAAAAACCACACAAGCAAGACAAATCCTGCTTTTACAGAGCAGGAGGCTGGGAACCACCCACATATTTGTCATTGTAGGCAAGAAATTCGGATGTCTCAGGAGAAGCCTAACTGCCAGATATGCTGCTCTCAACCTGTCTTACCCCAGCTGCCCCTCGCCATCAGGAATGGGGGTGGCCCTGTCCCTCCTGTCCCCCAGCAATGCCTGCAGAAGGGGGATACAGACTGGGCTCTGTGTTGAGGATGGCAAAATTAGGGAGCAGGCAGCCCTCTGACCTCCTTCCCTAACTCCACTGGACATGCTGGTGCAGGGGAAAGGAAGCAGCACATCTCTGTGCCTCCCTGAGCAGCTGCTGCCCCTCACCCGTCTGCATGGGGGTGGCAGTGTGGGACATCCCACGGGGATGCTGCCAGCTCCCTGTGAGGCTGAGCATGTTCAGCGCTGCCTTGAGCTCCACTGATAACCCCCCACTGTCTCCCCCCACAGATGCAGCTGGCTGAGCTGGCCCAGACCCGAATGTGACCCCCCACCATCCCCAATGGATCAGCAACACCTCTCCTGTGCCTGACAGCACGGGATGCAGGGCTGACCCCCAGGGATATCGTGGGGCTGCTCACTGTATAGAGGCCACTTGTGTTTACCCTTGGTGACAATCTCTGCTTACATAGCACCTTGTTCCAGCCAGAGATTTAGACACAAACAGCCTCTCACGGCACTGATACGCACCAGCTCCCATGGAGGATGCTGGGATGGGGAGAGGGGCAGGTGTCAGCGGTGACAACAGCTCCTGGGTCTCAAGAGAGCAGGAGGAAGGCTTCCTCCTGATGGCTGTACATTGCCCAGTGGAAGGCTGAGCATACAAAGGGTGGGTCTGTCCAGAGAGGAGCATGTGCCATAGTGCCCATCCTGCAGCCCTTGCCCCTTCCCCGTGCACCTCTGCCCTCTGCCTGCCTGGGGATGGAGGGAAGCAGTATGATGTACTGCAGATGATCCTGCTTGTGGGAAAGATCCCTGGGGGAACTCAAGCTAGCTGCAGCTTCAGGACAGCCCCTGCTTGGCCCTGACCCACTCCAGATGTCCCAGCCAGGGCTTCAAGCATGGGGGACGGGGCAGAGCCCTTCCTCAGCCCCCGTTTCTGCACTGCGTGATCCTGCTGAGGAGATAGCAAAAGTCTGGAGAGTTCATTTAGCAACTGAAGTCATTAAGGAATCACACTCAGTTGTCTCTAAGCCCTAACAAAGCCAATTCCCAACATTAATGATTGTTCTTCCTTACACTGCCAGTCACTAAATATAGCTGCCCATCCACTCAGCACACAGAGCTGATGTTATCTGCTCTGTTTTTACTGGCTCTGCTGCTCTCTGGAAGTTTTCTGTTATAACAGTGGAAAAGTTCACTGCTCAGGGAGATGGAAAAAAAATATCCATCTTCTTAACTTAATAATTTTTCCACTCCCCTTTGCCTTTTGCCACACACACACACTTGCCCTTCCTCATTTATTCACTAGTGCTCTTGTCTTAATAAAGAACTGCCTCCTGCTGTTGCTGTCAAGTTTGTGGCTGCTGTGTTTATGGCACAGCTTGGAACACCAGTCAGTGGAAACCTGATTTAATCCCTACAGGGTGGATATTTTATGTTGTTGTGCTGCTGGTTCTCACACCTCCAACCTGGCCAGGTACTGCCCCATTCTCTTTTCAATAAGGGAACACTCTAAAGGGACTAGTTTTGGAGTTTTGCAGTGAGAATCAAAACTCAAAGAAGGAAAAGCAGTCATCATCTGTGAAAAAAAAAAAGGAGAAAATCCTTTCCAGAAAGCTGCCTAGAGGGCTGCCTGCCTTGCTCTGCCACTGCCGTGTCACAGCTCATATTCCTTCCCGAAATCACTGACATTAACTACTGTGGACAAGCAACACAGCTGGACTTTTCATAGATGACACAGATGAAAGCAGGTATTACACTCATCTAATCTGAATGCCACAAGACCAGTGTCAGTCTCAACCCCCTAACTGCTACCTGTCAATGCCCCAGGGAGATATCTCTATCTGGATTTCAGGATACCCACAGGGAGAGAATCTGCCAGTCCCAAAGGCAAATACTCCCCATTGTTTTTCTCCGTGCATTCTTTGGAATAGATCTCTTATTTTTAGCCTGGTATTTATCTAAATCCTTTCTTCCAGACACTTGTTTTAAGGGTGGAATGCATCAATGCTCAAATGCAGTACAGTTGAAGCACACTTTCCTGGTCCTGTAAGCTCCCGACCCACTAGGTGAAACATATTCCACCTACACAAATTCTCTTCTTATTATTTGCTTTGTGATCCTGGAGCCTGTAAGGTGCATATTTTCCACTTTGCTCCCAAGTCAGGAGAGGAAGGATTTGCTATTATTTTTAGTGGCATCTGACTTTTTCAGCTCATCTGTAATTGCAGGAGTGGGGGCTGTAGAACATGTCAGTGCACAGTTTTTCTCTCCAGCTCCGTTTTTCTCTCCAGCCAGGGACTTCTTTCCCTCATTTTACCCTCTCCTTCTGTTGGGCATGTCTATCTCTCCCTAATTTTAATTATTATCATGTAATTGCCTCCAGTCTTCATCTTCACTTCTTCATCTTTTCCCTCTGTACTTTGCTCTTTTCCAGGTTACTTCCTTCCCTCTGTGCCATCTATTCCAACCTGTCATCCAGGGAAACTTTTTCAACCTTTTGCTGCAATTGCAATTGCTCCCCTGTTATGACCAGTTCTAGGATGTCCTTGAGGGAACCAGGAATGGGCAGGAGCCATTGGAACAAGCTGGCAAGTTCCAGTGGGATGGGGAGGTGTACCTGTAACAGCATCTGCCAGTGGTGCTCAGGGACCTCACTGTTTCTCCCCAGCCAGTGTGCCCTGGGGAACACGAGGGGGAAGGTGACACACTCAGGCAGCAGGGCAGGGGCGAAGGGGAAGACAAGCAATATGAATTAGCAGGACTTTAGGAGAGACTTTAGAATAGAATGTGAGGACCCAGAGAGAGGTTCAAACTGTAACAAGTCCCAAAAGACAAAGATGGTGTTTGCAAAATAGATACCAGACCAGGCCTAGGAGAATGTAGAGGAATGGTGGAAGTCATGAATGGTTGTGAGGCTTTCACTGTCACCTGAGAATATCACAGCAGCTTTTCAGTAACACCACGAGCCTGAATATCAGATAAATAAGCAGCCTATAAACAAGCAGAACTAAACTCCTGTTACTGTACAGGTGTGACTGTAAAACATGATGTTAGAGCTGCACTTGTCCCTCACACTGGTAACACTCCACAGCCTGAATCCCCAGGGACAGAGTCGTGCAGGTGACCTCAGTCTCAGTGCCTGCTTTGCCTTCACAGCCCCCAATGCACACAGCCAGCAGAGACAGCTTTGCCCACACAGAAATGCAGCTGCTCCTAGGGTAGAGTCCAGCCACAACTCACAGCTCACCAGCACAGTAGGGGATGGAAAGAGTACAGAGTACATGTATCGTGTCCCAGGGAAAGCAAAGGGCATGTTGGTTGAATTGACAAAACAACTCTCAAAATTAAGGGGAGTTCCAAGTTTGCTCCTCACAATATAAGCCCCAGACACATTCCTGAAGAGGCAGGCAGGAAAACAAAATCCAAATTTAAAAAACAGGTAAATCCCTCTGAATAAACCGATGTCTGCAAAAGTAGATAGTTTTTCCCACCCCAGAGCAAGACAAACAGCACACCCCCTGGAAAGAGAGAGGCTGTTTCTTGGAGTTCCTCACCTTTTCTCCTACCCTGCAGGTTTGATCAGAGAAATGTTGGTTTCTAGTATTCTAGTTTCTAGGCTAGTATGAAGCTGTTAAATGCAGCATTTTCACCTTGTTTTCCTTTTATTCACTGTCACCTTCAGAGCTTCTCATGGCAGTTTGCTCTCTCATACCTGCCAACTCCCTTCCCCTTCCAAGCAGACTGGCCCCACCCTCCTTTGCCAGCACTGCACACCACTGCTGGAGCATCTATGAACTAGAGAACCATCTTCCCTCACGATAATGTGAATTACTGCCACAAGATTTCACTTTTAATTGGCTACTATTTTTTTTTCAATTTAAGTCAGTTGAAAACTACTCTTTACTCCTCAGCCTTTGCATTTTGGACTCAGCTGCTCTTCAGGATCTAAGTGCTTCTCACGATGGCAGGTTTCCTAATGCTCATCAGTCCCAAGACAGGGGACTTGCCTGCTTGCCTGTTCTCTGTCACCTAGCAGAAGTCAGAGGATGCCATCTCCTGCTGCTGTGGTGGGGGAGGTTTAGTACACACTTGCCATTTCAGTGCTCAGAACATTTGCTGTTTTCACAAGCACACACATTGCTTTCCTTCCGTGTAAAAGCCCATGCCAGCAGAACAAAACCACCGAGAGAAGTCCAGTTTTACCTGGAAAGTAGGAGTTCTCACCTGGGAAAGCTGTGATGGGTTCTGCAGAGGAAAAACAAAAACTTGTATTAGAGAGGGGAGTATTACACACCAAGCCCCCAGTTCATGTCCCCACTGACTCGCAGTGGCCAAGGCTGTGCCCCACTGGAGCCACTCACTGGGAACAGCACGGGGACCCAGCCAACCCCAGCCAGGACCATGAGAAACCTGGCCCCAGCTGGGGACCAAACAGACACAGAAAGCTTTGACTCAAACACACTTCAGAGGAAAATATGTCTCAGGTTGAGGGTCATTTGGACTCAGCCTGGCTGGCCTGAGTCATCCAGTGACAAAGCCTCACCTGGCCCAGCGATAAAACCCTGAAACCCCCTAAATTTCCAGAAGTGGTTTTGGTTTCTGGCTCGACTCTGGCACTGTTACTCACACAGGAACTTTGTTAATTCTGGGCAGTGGTGCCCTGCTCCTCTCCATCTCCCAGTGACAAGAAACAAAGGCAAGTGATATTTTTCTTTCTTTCAAGATACTTTGAAGATGTAATCTATTACAAATTACTGGATCTGAAAAGCAATAATCGGTACTTACTACTGATTACTTTCTTGCAGAAGTAATAGACTTCTGATTATTTTTAGATTATTTCTGCATTATGCCTGTGAGTCACAGAAGCAGACTCTGGCTCTACTGAGTGCTATGAAATCATCACTTGGGTTCAAAATGCAAATGACACATTTGTCAAAGGAAAGAATTATTGTGACTTATTAGCATTCTTTCATGCTAAAAAGGAATCAGATTACTTCCAAGGATTATGTTTGAAAAAACAGTAGCCTGTGCTGGAGTCAGCTATTCTCATGGTTCTGAAAGAAGGAGAGCAGCACAGTATCACTACCATTTCATTATTATTTTGGTGAATTTGGAAATGACCCCTAAGTTATGTTAAATTTTGCAGTGGGAGCCCTTTGCTGGAAATGATCCGAAACAATCCTTATGGGTTTTAAGATCCACATTCAGCTTCCTAGGCTGGTTAAAATAATTTTGTGTAGCAGTTAGGCATGTTTTTTTGGGCTGAAAATGCTTGAAACTTTGTAATTTATTAATGCTTTTGTTTTTGAAATATTAAGCTTTAGGTTCATGAGGCCCAAGATGCAATTAGACCGGAGCTAGGTGAATTTCTGAGCTCCAAAGAAGTTAGATAGGAAATACTATTAGTGTTAATCATGGGTCTTGCTTCTCTTTAATGCCATAGAAGGCAAGAGATTAAAACACCACTGTCAAGCGTTAAATACCGGGAATTTAACATCTGAAGTATTAGCTCCTTTGGCAGATGGGAGACCAGCAGAGTTCAAAGCATCAAAGGAACGGGGACCGACGGTGCTTAAGAGCCTCTCTGGGGCAGTCCCAGTGCTCTGTTTTATTATCAGTGCTGGTTCCTGCACCATCACCTGCCTGCAGAGAGGGGCAAGCAATGTAACCAGCTCTTCCCAAGCACTATTTGTCTGGTGCTTCCCTCCCCTGAGAAACACCTCTTGGAAGAGAGTGTTTGTCCTGCTTGGGTTAGGAGGCACTGGGATCCTCCCTTGGTGGGGATGAGGAGAGCAGCCTCGCTGAATTTTGGCCTTTCAAAGTCCAAAAGGGAGAGAGGCTCTCCTCCTCTTTTTCCATTGGCTTCAGGATTGGTCAGACACTTCCTAGTGAAACATGCTTCTCCCAGGCCATGCAGAACAGCAGGACCTCACTGCTCTGGGCGGCTCTCAGCACAGATCCCACTAATTAAATACTGCTGGTCCCACGCTCAACTGGGATACCTCTAAATCCACACCCAAGCTAATGGCAGCCAGAGCCATCAGTGTGACTGCATGGATGTGCCAGCTAGAGGAAAAGTGCAGGGCAATGGCTCCACCAGAAAACTGCTGAAACACACTTTTTTTTGCTCCTTTTTTTTCCCCCAAGTCCTCTCTGTTTTTACCTAGCTTTTGGCCTGGTTTGGTAAATGGTGAATTCTAGGGCAAAAAATTCTTTTGTTATTCTGTTAACATTGCTGTAAAACCTCTCTGCTGTTTTGTTTGTTTTTTTTTTTTCTTATTAGAGAAGACTCCTTTTGAACTCGTCGGCCCCTCTAAGTGTGTAATACTGACTGACAGCTGGCTCCTTTTGTTCAGCACTTCCCTTTTAAATTTGGTGTATGTCCTTATCACATAGAATAGTCCTCAATAACCCTCAGCTGCTCTTTCAGCTTTGTGTGGCAGAGACATGTGCTTCCTTCTCCTCACACCAACGCAGGCAGAGCCCTTGTCCCTCAGAGGCTGAGTCGCCCTCATTTCTTTCACGGGCGATGGAAGTCCCAGAAACTCCTGGTGACTCAGCCAGGGGAGAGGGGCCCCAGTGACAGCTTGCAAGCCAAGGCTGAGCTCCCCTCCCTGCCTGCCCCCACGGCGGGATGCAGCACGTACCCATGCAGTTCTCCAGCGGGATGTCAGTGCCTAGCCGGATGTCATCCAGGGCCAGCTCTCCCGAGTGGCCATTGCGGATAAATCCCTCAAACACGATCTGTGGGAAATCGGGACAGAAATGTCAATGTGAAGCTGGGAAGCAGAGTGTGGCTGCTGCTCCCGAGGGAGAGGGTGGGAGAATGTTCCTGGCTTTCCCTGCAGACCTGTGCATCACCTGACACAGTCCTGATTCCCTGCCCCGCCTCTGGCACTCCTTTCCCAGGGAAAGCTGCTGTGCACGGACAGGTTCAATAGAGAGATCTGTCTGGCCTGGCAGCTCTTGGCAATTTGTTCAGTTAAATGCCTCTTATAAGGAATAAAGACTCAGTGAAGCCCCCTAGCCCCTTGCACAGGTGGCATAACTCTGAGTTACTGCAGCAGCAGCTTTGGCCCATGGTATTAACTGAGCTACGATCACAAAAAGGAAGGGAAGGACACAAAATGCACAGCTACATTAACTGTAAATGTTACATAAGAAGTACTGAAATGCCAGAGGAGAAGGGTCAGCTTATTCCTACTTAATCACAGGCAAAATATATTTTCAAGAATAAGTAAAGTTGTTAGCTCTAAGAACTGCTGAGTGGAGACACTTGCAATATTTACATAATGATGCCATTATTCAGCTAATGCTGGTATATTCATGTGTAGCACACACCGTAGTCAGCCAGTGCCCATCATTCTTATCTGTAGGCATACTGTGTTTTCTGGTATTTTATTAAAAAGCCAAACCCATACACGCAAACTAGTCAGGCAGCTCCAGTGCGAAGCTTTTGCTTTATATCCCCCTGCCTACTCTGAAGGCATTGGAATAGGCTGCCAAGGGAAGTGGTGGAATCACCACCCCTGGAAGTGTTCAAAAGGCATGTGGATGTGGCACTTGTGGATAGGGTTTAGTGCTGCACATGGTGGTGCTGGGTCAATGATTGGACTTGAGGATCCTGGTGGCCTTTTCTAACTCCAGTGATACCAGGATTCTAAGGGTCCAAATAATTCCCTAAGGCTATGTACTTCACAAACCTCTCCCCATATTAGGTGCCTCCTTTCACCTAGGGTGCCTGGGATCCATGCCTGCCTGCAAGGACACCTCCCTGAAGGGCTGGGCATCTGACTGCACCTGCAATGGAATGTCTGGGCTGTGGATCCCAAGCTCAGGCCACCAACCCACATGGGAGGCAGCAGTTTGGAGGGGTCAGTGGCCTGACAGCAGCAGCTCCCTGGGTCAGGGTCAGGGCTGGGAGCTGGCTGGAGCAAGGCTCCCCATCAGGGTGGTCACTGAAGTGCTGCCTCAAGCCTGCAAGTCCCTGTTTCCTGCTGCACTGGAGGGTGCTGGATGCTGTGCTGATGCTCATTAACAAGTGACAACAGTCGTGCTGTCTCCCTGGCAAACGGCACGGTGCCCAGAAGGGACAGCCATGCCAAAGACACTCCTGGAAGCCCCAGCATCTCCAGGGGGTGCTGGTACAGCTGTGCCAGACGGGCTCAGGTGTCTGTGGCAAGGCAGCACAGCTCCCTCCCTCCAGCTCATCCCTTCTCTCCCACTGATCTCCCGAGAGTGGGACAGGGCCTTGATCCCACAGCCCTGCACCCAGCCCTCTGGTCTGGTCTAAGGCATCAGAGAAGAGGATTCATGAACGAGCCTACATTTCCTCTTCTTTCTCTATGTCAACACTTGCAGCTGAGGCTGGAGAATGACTGTTTGCTGCCCACCCATAAGAGCTGGCTGTGCTCCCTCCCAGCAATACACAAAACAAAATGAAAAAAAAAAAAGGAAGGAAAAAAGCAGAAAAAGGGAGAATATTTGCAAAATGGGAGATCTGAGGAATATGAAAGGCAACAGGCTGAACAAAGGCCCAAGTCTGTGCAGAAGACAGGCACTCTCAGAATAACAAACAGTGTAGCTTAGTTACTATGGTAACTTGAGAAACACAATGAAAACAGCCACATTCCCTAATGATGAATGGGCCCTGGCTCTGAAACACTGAAATCAAGATGCTGGAGAAGTCTACCTGGCCCAGCACACCTTCTGTGAGCATCTTACCCGGTACTCCATGTCGTAACTTGGCAAAATGATGCGGCCTTCCCTCCACTCCTCCCCTTGGTCCTCTGTGATGACCCACAGCGCCTTGTGCTCCTGGCTGGCCTCCCTCCAGACCCGCAGCATCACCCCATTGCTGCCCCATGCCTGGTACTGGAAAACCATGCAGACAGCACTCTGGGGCAGGTAGATGGTGGGGCTGATGAGCCGGGCTCGCTGCGCTTCCCGCCTTCCGCTGCTTTGCAGTTGCAGGTAACTCTTCACATCTGTTCAGAGAGGAAAACACCGTCCTGTTATTTTCTGCAGCCACTGGCAACAAGTGTCTGACCTCCTGCCAAGTGGCTTTGGCAGTGCTGCATGGCAGTGCAGCCCCATGCCTGCAAAAGTGGGCTCTCACACCAGCTCCCTTTGTGTGCTCACCCAGCTGTGCCACTGCTGCACCCTGTGCAGCCCAGGCAGGACATCCAGTTGCATTTCCCTCACCAGCCACCACCCTCGCCCTGGGTAGGAGACCAACAGCAGACAGTGGTTAAGAAAAGGACTGACATACTTAGAAGTTAAAAAGCTGGAGCAAGTTACTGTCAGAGGGAGTGATGCCATGATAATTGCATTGGCAGGGGGTATGTGTGTTTATTCTGCTGGGAGCTTCCTCAGTGAACAAGCCTGAGGTGGGTTTTTCTAAATGCCAGTGCTGAAAACTCATCTTGTCTTGAGGATACACACAACAAAATGAAAATCTCGCTCTCAGTTTTTCTGTAATGCAGCAAAACAGCCTCTAAAGCACAGCACAGAGGAAGGACACGGACCCAATGCGTGAAGCATGCAGAGGTGACAACTGGGTGGCTGCAAACTTGAAGGTAGCTGAAATACATACAACAGCAGATTCACTTGCTCCAGTATTACATTTAAATTGTGCCATATTTTTTGTCAGTCCTCAGGGAGGAGAGATTTGATACATTTGATATCCCAGGAGAAGTTCCAGGCTGAGGCTGGAACTGGAGATATTTGATCTGAATATCAATAGCAGCAAAAGCCCATGGATACAAATCCCCAGGCACACCTGACTTTGTCTGGAATCAGTGGTTTCCAGCCCTCTCTGATAAAAAGCCTCCTCAAGGAGTTTCCCATTTGCAGCCTGGATGTCTGAAGTCCCTTAGCACAGACTGAAAGCCAAGTGTGCAGCTGAAGGGATCTTTACCTGCCCCTCCATCACGACCAATGTCACGACAGAGTCCCTGGGGTTGCTCCAGCTGCAGTGCAAGGTGACCCAGACAGGCCAGCTGCAGATATTGCTGGAGTTTGCATTTTGCTCAACAGAGGGATGTGCACACTTGCTCTTGATACACAATGGGCAAATGTGCCAGCCCAGGCCCAAGAGGATTATCTCTGCCCCAGAACTACACTGAAGGGTTTGTTATCTCCCTCCCCAACATCTTAGCCTGCTGTGCCTGATGGGCCAAGCTCTGAGCAGCAGCTTGCCCCTGCCTGCTCTGCTCCCTCTGTGTCCTCAGTGCCCACAGCAGTGGCAAGAGCAGCATCTGTACTCAGGATGTTTGCAAAGTGCACTCAAAATACCTCCAAAACTTAAACCAGAGAGACCTGAACTTGGAATCCATGGAAAGACAGGTCCTGCCCAGAAAACAGCAGCTGACCTCACTGCTGCTCAGCAGTCAGGTGACATTGCAGCCCAAGGGAGATCTATCAATGGCACTGTCCCTGCTGCAAGACTGCCAGTGCCAAAGAGCAGAAACCAACCACTGTGAGCTATGCAGCCTTCTAAAATAAATTTAGGACGAGATAAGAGGAATATTCGCCATCATTCTACTCCTAGCATGTGTGATCTAAGTACTTCAAAAGCATATCCACTCCTATGAACTTTCACTGATTTGGCTGTGCCAAGGACAAATCCGTTCCCAACTGGCCACATAAAGAAATAGCAATGTTTTAGCAAAATTTTCCAGCACCTATGAAATGTCCCTGGGCCACTTGGCACTTTGTGCCAACTAACAGTACCAGAGAAAAAGGATGAAAGCGTGTTTGCCCACTCCTGCTTGAGTGAATCACTTGAAACAGTACCATGCCGTTTTCTAATGGAGGAGTGTTCTTGTGATTTACCTCAGAGTGGTAGTAGTGGAGGAGGAGATGTGGGAGATAAACAAGTGGAGGAATTAAAAAACAAGAACAAGCTGTACTCCATGCCCAAGGAGTGATAAGGCATAATAAGTCATCAAGGTCTCCTGAATTAAAATCCTCTTTTTGTAATTCACTACAAGCCTCTTCAAATAAAAAAAAGCAGCAGCAAGAAAAGAACAGCAACAACAAACAAGGGAGCAAATCAGAGTGCAGTCATACACTTATCTCACAGCTGAAATGGTCTCAAAGGCAAATCTCTAATAAAAGCACTAGCCAGGCTCAAGAATGATCAAATCCAGATCCTCAAAGTTCAGGACCAACCTTTGGTAGCAGTATCTAAACAGCCTGAGTGAGTGCAGGGTTTTGAGGCATCCTTGGATCTACCCACAGCCCACAGCTGACCAGAGGGGACTGTTCTAATTGTGCAGCTGGACACCTCCCATTATCCACACCCTGGGAGCCAGTGGTATGCAGTGTGCCTGCCTTGCCACTTCAGCAGAAGAGCCTGTGTGCCTCTGAGTCACATCCCTCCTGCAAGCATTGACACTGACCTTCTGTTTGTTCCCATTCCTGTCAAACCGTGAAATCAAAGAAACTCCTAAACTGCAGCCAAAACTAATGCTCCCCTCAGCAACACAGGATCTTTCAGAGACTTGGGAAGCCTCCATCTCCTGTGCTCCCTGCCCAATTCCTGCTAGGGCCCACAGAGCTCTCCAGGACCTACTATCAGTCCCAAGGGCTGCAAGAAGGCTCAGTTTTTGGGTGGTGATTCCAGTTGCTGCCCTGCAAGTAGCAGTGGGTTTGGACATCATGTGCTCTTGCTCATGATACCAGTACCAGTTTCTGGGGTGGAAAGCTGAGTGCAGGCAGGCGTGACTCTCTGTGTCATTTGAAGATGAAATGGCTGGATCACTCCAATGGCTAGCTGGACCTTTGGAAAAGCCCTGCGAATTTGCTGAGACTGACTGAATAAGGGCACTCTGGAGCTAATTGTTGGAACAGCATGTGGATGCCCACTGGTTCCAGTAGTCACTCTGTTTGATAGAGTAAATGGAAGCCTTTGGCACAGAAAGCATCTGAAAGGCTGATTTCCTCTGTTAAAACACTTGAAGGGAGCTTTGCAACGATGAGCCGATCAATTCTTCCAGGATCAGAAATGCATTTTAATCTCTTTCCCAGAACTTTGCTTTGCAGTCTCTATTCCTAACACAATAGTTACATCCCCCACAGAACTGGCACTGGTAGTTCAAAGCATCGGCTCAAAAAAGGCAGGAAAAATCCACTCAGGCATTTTACTGCTGTTTTGCAACTGATGCTACGGCATAAATCTCATGGAAGATTTATGGGATCATCTCAGTGTAAGGGAGGAAGCAATGTGAACATGGAACCACCCCAGCCAGACGAAGGCAGAGCCCCTCGTGTGTGCATGGCAGTGGATCCTGGATAAATCACCAGCTGGGCTCTGCAAACCAACCATCTGGGCAACGCAGTTTTCTCTTGGCACACCTGTCCCCTCCTGCCAGGAAGCCATCTGAGAGGACATTAGGGGCAGTGGGGGATGGAGCCTCACAGTTTGGGTCAGACTGCAAGCACAAGCCACAGCAGGGGCCCGCTCTGCAAGGTCAGCCTGCCTGTGCTTGGGTCCTGCACATCTCACCCCATCTCCCAAGGAAAGCGCCTTCCCCCATGGATCTCAGCAGCACGTCTGGAGGTGTTCCAGCAAAACATGTTGGGCAGCATGTACACAAGTAATTGCTGAGATTTCAGATTCCCTCTGCCTTTCCCATTCACTGGATATCATTGAGTTACAGCTGCTGCTCCCATGAAGGAACCACGTGAGTTGCCTTACCTTAGGTCCCTCCAAAGGTCACTGCACCCTCCTTTGTTGCAGGATGTGCTTTAGCTGGCAGCACTGCAGCACAGTCTGTCAAATCCCATAGCTGACCACGCTGCTGTGGGTACTGTCTGCTGCTTGCACAGCCCCAAATGCCACCCCAACCACGCTGTGTGATGGCCAAGGGAACATCCCAGTGGGGCATGATCCTGCTGTTCTTCTGGGGCATGGGAGGTGCAGGCTGCAGAAGCTACTGCGGTTCCTGGGGAGCAAATCAGCTCAGATGCCTTCATGACTGCAGGGTGGTGTGGTAGCAAGGGAATGGCAGCTGCATGAATATGCAGATTGAAATTGGCTAGTCACCATAATTTTAAATTTTTTGGCAAATCGTGCAAATTCACCTCAAAAGGCTGCCACTATAATTTCATGACAGGCCTCTTCTCAATGACAGACTTTCATTTAGGATAGGAAGTCAATCCTCCATGAAACTAATATTTATATTAACTAGATCCCGGCATCTACTGGAAAATCCCCTCAATTTTGATTATGTGTTAATTAGCCTGCCAAGTCCTTGCCATTCCAGTCTCCAAATCAGCCCATCAAAAGGCATAAAATCCCACACTTACCCAGCACTGAGCTCTCAGCCTGCTCTCCAGAGCCTTTCTAATGGACCCACCATTACATCCTGTCAATTAAGCCTCATGCCCTCAACAGCACGGTGCAACTGTGAGCCCTACTGCCTCCCCCAGGGAGTGCAGGGCAGGCACAGTGTCCCTGACAAATCAAATGCCAATTACAGCCCGACATTTATGCTAAGTGTGCTGCCAGCCACCAAAACTTGTCCTTTGGCACCCTGCCTGCCCCCACACGAGGGGTGTGCACAGCCCCAGCAGTGCAGCATCTGTGCCTGCACAGCTAACCTAAACTAAAAAACCTAAAAAAACTAAACCTAACTAAACCTAACCCACGCTGCCCCTTGCTCCTGCACACACCATTTCCCCAGCCCTGCTCTGTAGCCACTGCTGCAAAGCCATGGCGTGGTGCACACGATGAGGTTTGAGAGATGGTGTCTTGCTTTGCAGAGAGCATTCCAGCCTGCTTTTTGAAGGTGTTTGGGTCCAAAAAGTGACTGAGGCAAATGGTTTCTTCTCCTCTGCCTTCAGGCCAGCCTGAGCAAGCAGGAGCTTTGCTGGAATAGACCATGGCCATACCTCCTTCTCTCATGAAAGACAGTATGGGCACATGGACAGCCAGAGCCTGGCCCTAGCCTGCAGCCAGGGAGCTCACACAGACCAGCTGAAGCTCAGCAAACCTCTTGTGCTCGGGGTGCTGGGGTGTCCCAGCTCTGCCACGCTGTGGGCAGCCAGGACATGAGGGGCTTTTTAGCATTTGCCGTCCTCACTGTGCAAATGAGAGTCGGGAGAGACACGTACAGCTTTGCTGAGAGGCAGTCTGCACCGCACGTGAGGGGAGCAAAGACAGACAGACAGAGATGGATATGTGGTCTCCTTCCCACAGTGTGCAGCTGCTCACTCATTGCACAGAAACGCTCGACTTTCATACCACCCCACATGTAAAACTCCTTCCTACTTCAAAGGACACAGGATTGACCCTTGAGGTCAAAATGTGTCCCCAAGGCACAAACCCTGAGACTCTCACGAGAGTAAGTGCAGACCCACTTCAGTTCAGCCCTGCCCTGTTAACACCATGAAAATCTTTTTGCTGGTTTGGACACAGTGGAATCAAGGCCTTCAGGCAGCAGTTCTCATGGACCGCAGGAAAAATATGAAACTTTTCCTTTTAAAGATCCCATGGGAAAAACACAGGAACGGTAAGGGGTCACCATCAGCTTAAAAACAGCTTAACATTTGTTTCTCTTAAAAAATAAGCTCTTAGGAAACTTCAGAGCACTATAAACACTCCTCTGCTGCAAACACTTTGAAACAAATAAACCTTTCCCTGCAGTGCCCACAACCCAAATGAGCAGCATTCCTGACCCTCAAAGCCAGCAAGGCCGTGGCCCACAAGAGAAGCTCTCAGTGGGTTTTTGCAGCCCAGCCCAAAAGCTGTGTGGTCAGGAGAGCTGCAAGGTTAAAAGTGCTTCCTCCTCTGTGTGCTGCCAACATCTGAACAGCACAGGGTTCAGCAGGGCTCTGCCAGGGCTCTGACCCTGACCCTGTGTTCACCCCAAGGAGAAGCAATGCACAGTAAAGCTGCAGATCCCACAGGCTCCTCTAGAACCACAGGGTGTTTACTGCAAGAAGACGGAAGGGGAAAAAATGGAGAACACACAGACATTCCAACTCTTCCAGTGCTGGCTTATTAGCTGGCTTATTGCTCTCAGTAGCATCACTGAGAGCAATACAATCACATTAACCAGCTAAAGACACAACCCAGGATCTTTAGACACTTCTGGATCAAGACCCCAGTGAAATTCAAACATGGTGAAAAGTTGAGGTGCCCAAGTCATCAACCCAGATTTATTTTCAGGCTTTAAGACCTTTACCCTGACACCAGTGGCATGCTGCCACTGCGTGCAGCAGGAGCGGGGATGAAATCTCATTGAAACCTGAACTTGTTGCTCCTTGAAGCAAGCTAGGTGCAGCTGGGGGGAGTCGTTCTACGGATGGGAAGCATCTGAAAGTCCATAGAGGAAAAAATCCTGACAATCTCTTATAGGGGCATGGAGAAGGGAGACAGTGATACTTTCTAGGCATGCAAAGGGCAGGTAGCAGTTGGAACCATGCTGGGCTTCTGCTGAGCTGGGCACTTTGGGTCCACTTTCACCAATGAGGTCCCCAGATGTGTAATGGGAGCCTGCAGGAGAGGACGTGGAGTTAATCCATGGTGCGAAGAGCCCAAGGAACACAGGGCTAAAAAAA
Source organism: Brachypodius melanocephalos (assembly GCA_013398615.1). Classification (NCBI taxonomy): domain Eukaryota; kingdom Metazoa; phylum Chordata; class Aves; order Passeriformes; family Pycnonotidae; genus Brachypodius; species Brachypodius melanocephalos. Next base: position 1,834,030 of record VZSR01000028.1, on the reverse strand, counting down.
GAAATGCAGAGCTGCCTGAAAGAGTATCTTGGAAATAAAAATAGTGGAATGAGAGCAGGGGGTGTCTTGTCAGTCTTGAGAAGTTCTCCGTGCCAAAGACAGGAGGAATTGCATGCAGCACATAAAATGAAATTGGGAGATATCTGAGGAATTCAGGCCTGTCTCTTAGCAGACTTTTCTAATCAAGTACCTCACAGAGGATATTTCACCATGGTCATTTCCTTCCCTCTCTCTCTTATGCAGACTGAGCCAGCGCTCCTCCTTTTGCTATTATTTTTTCCTTTTTAATTTTAATTTTTGTTTTGCCATTTTCAAAAGAAGTAGAAACACATTCCCTGTAGCTCTTAAAGACACAGCACACTTTCTTGCTGCTGTGGAGCAGCCACGGCCTCTAGCCTGGGCCAGCACCTTTAAATCAGAGTAAATTGGGTTCCAGCAGCCTTGAGTTCCCCTTAACTTTTGCCCTGCCTCTAACCAAGCACAGCTGCTCTCTTTCACCCAACTGCTCACCCCAGGGTGGGGAATTCACAAGCAAAGACCACCCCGAACAACAGCTTTTCATTCCTTGCTCCCTGGAGTCCGAGCGTGAATTTTCTAACTAGAAACAAAGTGCTGGAGGGAGCACGAGGGAAGGGCAGGGGAAGAATGGGGGAGTGTGAACCAAACAATGCTTTGATTCTGTCCCCACCAAGAAGCTGGCATTGGCTCTTTTTCATGTTTCTCCAGTTGCCTTTAAAAGCTCTTGGGGGAGGAAAAAAAGCAAATAGTTGCTTCTTTTTGTGTCACGTCTTCTTAATTTCTAAGAGCAGGACCAAAGTGTGGCATAGCAGTGATGCTTTTGAATTCCAGCTCCTCTGCAGCCCTGTGCTGTGGGGGCAAGGCAGCAGATGCCCACAGATGCCAGGATGGCACACCCTTGCCTGAGCCAGCCAGGAGGCAGATCCATGGCAGTGCCAATGCTGATCCCCCAGCCTGTGCTGGTGTTTGCTGCTGGCTGCCCCACTGCTATGGGTGAGTCACTCCAGCCCCCTGGAGCCACCTCCTCCTCCTCCTCCCCTGCCCACACAGGCCATGACTTGCAGGGCGGTGCTGGAGCTCCTGCCTGCAGTGTTTCAGTGCCTGACTCTGCACAGCACCCTAAGGGAGAGCTCTCCACACTGGCACAAAAACAAGCCACTGAACTCAGTAGGACGACATTCCCCAGCCCCAACAGTGAAACTGTGCAATTCATAACTGAGAAAAAGGAGAGAGAGCACAAGAAGAGTGAAAACCAGGACTGCATGCTGCTGTCTGAGGCAGCATCAGCCTCTCCTGGGCTACAACAGGATCTTCTAAGAAACTATGCCCAACTAATTGTAGGGAGACTCAGGGGAGAGGAAATGAAATGAAAAATTGAGTCTGAGTTATAAAAATAAGTAATTTTTATCCTACTTGCAGGAGACTTATATTAATTAAACATTATTACAGTGAATGAGATGGGGAGGGTTATTAAGTCTGGGGCTGGCTGTAAGTGTTCTCTCCTGTTGCCTGAGGCTCCACTGAGCTCCAGATATTAATCTTCTAAAGCACTCAAATGCTGAAGAGATAAACACTTGAAATATGAAAATATTTTTCTCCATAGCAGACACCGTATCCCTATGTCACGCCAAAGAATTTTTCAGATGTCCATATGGGCTGCACTTACAGCATTACCGTGTCTCTTAGAAAAAAGCTAAGCACCTCAGGAGCCTGAGAGAGAAATGATGTGTGCATTTGTGTGGGGGTGATTTGTGTGTGGAGATGTAGCAGATTCTCCTCTTCCCATATGTTTCTGGAATACATATTTTCCTCTTTAGCACTGCCTACCAGGTGTTGGCTGCACGGCTTTCCAACTGGCTGGCGGCGCTGCCAATCTGGCCAGTGACTCTGCCAGGTGGCTAACAGGTTCTCCTGAATGTTTGCATCCTGAGGCTCAACCTTACCCAGGGGAGGGCCCCACACCCTGCACAGCTCCCTGGGAGTGGGGCACACACACTGGAATCACCAGGCATGGGGCAGAGCCCAGCACAGGTAAGATCAGCCAGCTCGCCTGCAGGAGCCTTGACTCTCACAGGCAATGACTGAGAGTGGAGCGGTGCTACAGTGACACAGCCTACTGCTCTAAGGAAATTGGCAAATGTTCTTCGTGCCAGCCATGCCACAAAGTCAATGAGGGATGAGGAAAGCACACTAGTCCTGGCGTGAGTTCCAAGATGTGAAGCTGAAGAACTTGATCTATCAACCGCATTGCCAGAGGCAGGCCACCCTTGCAACCCACGCCAGCACATCTCAGCGAGGTCCTCCATAAATTAGGCTCTGTCACAGTCATGCAAATCTTCTGCTTCCAGAGCGAGAAGAGAAAAAGAGCAAAAGTCAAACAGCAAGAAGCTGGCATTTCCAGCATTCTTAGGGCTTAGCTCATCCTTCACTTGGAGGAGACTGAAATCCAGCCTCTGCAAGCCCATGGTGCAGAGTAGCTGAAGACTATAGGCAATCTGAGTAACATATGGGAGAGGAAGAAATGCATTCTGGGGAAAAAACACTGGATCCTACAGAGGACATTTGGATCAGGATGTGGAACAGAGCCTGGGCTAGCCTTCACAGTCCCATGGGATTCAAACCCCAGTGTCTGATTCAAGGCTATCTCAAGAGGACAGTTAGTATAATTCAGTGCCAGCGGTCACAGTCCTATAAATAAGTCATGAACCATATAGCAAAGCATCTGAAAGTTTCCATAAAAGAAGTTCAGCTCTGCACAGCCCTCGCAACTCATGATAGCTGTGCAATAATCATTCATACTGTTCACATGGAGAAAGAAAGCCCCATCAGCTCTCTCTTCCCTGCTTTGGTATTAATCATCTTACCGGGCACAGCGTCAGGGCTCGGTTCAGAGTTGCCAATCCAGGGGCCCATAGGCTGAAAAGACCAGGTATAACCGGTTGCCAAGTCGTGTGACCAACCACAAAGGTCTTCAGGAAGATCAAAGTTGCAGTTGAAGTTTGCAGGGAGTTGGAAATCTTATAAAAAGAAATGGAAGCAAAATAAAGTCGGATTAAAAAATGACCTGCCCATGAAGGGTTGCTATTAAAAAACGACCCAAACTAAAATAGCTGGCAAGCCATCAAAACTGAAGAAAGCATGAAATCTCACTCACACTGATGCTTTTAACCTATCTCACATTTCCTCAGCTCCAAGGATCAGCCTTGAGTTCTGCATCATCAAAATGTTCACACCACATCCTGTGGCTAATCCACCAAACTAAGCAAATATAAAAGCAAGAACTAAATGCTTCCAGACTCTAATCAGCACCTTCTCTTTCTCCCCTAGAGTGGTCAATATTACATGCCTTTTTAAATGTCAGGGAAGAGTCCTTCCTGAGTGCCCCATGCTCAGCAGTTCCTGCCTGGCTCCAAAAGGAGAGTCTCAAGTGCTCCAGAAACCCAGCTCCTGAATGACAGACCCAGCCACTTTCACCAGACGGGAGCTGTCTGTCATCCTGGAGAGCTGTCACTCACTGCTTCCTACCTTCTCCTGGAAATGTTACCAGGGAAAACGTGGGGCCACCATGAGCTCAAGCTTTTGGATTCTGAGCGAAAGAAGCCAGCCTCTATTTCTAGCTCTGCTATGGACTCACCACATGGTCGTTGGGCAAGTCCTTTAACTTTCCATCTTGAAACAGGAGCAGAGTTAATTCCCCTGTGACAACAGCTTGGAAAGCTCTGGAGAGCTTTCCTGCAGAGACAGGGCTGTGGGCAGGCGGGCACATGCCAGGGGCTGCGTGTGGCAGCGAGGCAGCTGCTGGCTCCTTCAGCTGAGGGGATCAGTCATGTGGCATGGAGGATGCAGAAACGGGCTGAATCCATACCAAGCACTCAGAGGACACGCATGTCTGAGCCTAATTATAGGCCAGGATTTTCCTGAGCAAAGAGGAAGTTTTAAATCACAGTGCCCACAAAGTGAGTGATGGCCAGAAGGAGGTGAGTGACTCAAGTGACAGGCATCAGGAGAACTTCACTGCAAGGGGCAGAGGGCTTTTTTTTTACATGCTCCCACTCCAAAATAAAACAATGCAGATCATGGATCCTTTTATTCCAATCTAATCTCATACCCTGGAGAGCAGCATTGTTTCTGTTTGGCTGTCATAAATCTGATTGTCCAGAGAAACACACTCATTGTTTTATGGAGTATGAGAATGAAAATTGTTGCTAAATCTGAGGGAAGCTGACAGGGAGGCTGGTTCCACGCTCCACGGCATACTCTGCTTGCTCTCTTGCCCTGGACTGCACCCAGGAATTGTGTTCTTGCAGAGACTGTTACTGGCCTAAATTTCCTCTCAGCACTTTCCCAAGTGCCTCAATGGTTGCAGGGTTGCACAGGCTTATCACTAAGGCAAAGCAATGGGAATCAGGCCCTTTGAGCAACTTACATTTCTAGAACTAAAGTACAGCAGAATCCCCATGGGAGGTGTGAAAAAGCCAATTAATGTTCTTTTATAAATTTATTTATTTTAAAACCCATTAATTTTTTTTTTTTTAATCTGTGACTGAAAGCTGAAGTGACAGAAGTCCTGGGAGCTATCTCAGAGGATAGTTTCTCCTTGTGAGATTCTTATTGAAGTTCTTGTGTAAATGCTCCAGTGCTGAGGCCCAGGCTCTGCTGTTGCACCCAGGGGAATGCATTTCCTGAACACTGCACCGTACAACTAAACTTGCACAGCTCTGTCAAGCCCTCTCCTCTTCATCTGGACATTTCACAACCTTTAGATGCTCACATCCCCCTTGCAAGAAGCAGAAGAATATGGTGTCTGCTTTTACAGATAGGGATTTGAGGCAGGGAAGATTAGCCCTCCTCCAGCACTGGGGTCTAAACTAACATGCAGCTTCTTCCATCCTCAGAAGAAGTAGCCAAGTGCTACAGATACAAACCCATTTCATGTACATCTGACAGCCATCTAAGACTGGGTAGATGAAATCCTGCATGGAGTTAGTGTTCTCCTCTCTCTACTGCCCACACAAGGAGCCCAGACTCTCCTCCTAAATTTTAAGCTGCTGATATCAGGGAAGATGATCCTTAAGCAGATAAGCGTTCAGGATATCAGTCTTCAATACATGTTGTGATTTACTTTGTGACCTCTGCAAAAGGAGCCCTACATGCCAGGCAGTCTGAATCACTTTCTGAGTTTATGACATGCAGCCAAGAGGTGGTCTGGAATGGAGATGGTTCTAAAAAGGGCACTAAATGAGTTTCTTCAGGTCATGTAAGGAAGCTGGGAGACCAGCTCTTCATGTCTTGTTCCCTAGGGACCGAATTAGTTGCTATCTCTTTCTCTTCCATACTTCCTTGATAGAACTTATCAGATTTTGGCAGATTTGTTTATGGGTTGGTTTTGTTGGTTTTTTTAAATCCTGGCCTATCACTAATAACATTACTCTAAGCTTTCCAGGAATCAGCCCCATGTATTGGAGCTAATGGGAAGATAAGAGTATTTTCCTGGCTCTTAACCCATCAGTTATGGAAATAAAGATGTGCTGCTCTGATACATACCCTCCTCTTCTCCACAGCTATCACCACAGTCAGTTGCTTCTGCATCAGTTGGGTAGGGAGTGGTGGTCTCTTCACTCTTCAAAGTGGGCACCAGTGTCTCTGCAGTGGGCCTGACATCTGGAAAAAATGGAGTAGAGAAGCTGTTTGCAATAGACAGTACAAGAAGCCCAGGTAGCAGAAACAAGGCAAAAAATTTCTTTCCTCACGTTCTTATAATGGCAGGAAGAGATAGAACAAGTATGCCACGAGATTTTCATGTGCTACAAATGTCAGCATGGTTTGAACTTCAAGTGAACTGTCTTTCCATATGGTAGTTCTATGGATTTGGAGTTCTCACGGAACAAGCCTCTTCTCTAGACATACACACCACTCTTTCTCTTAATTTTCTAATCTACAATCTACGCGGGTGTTGGCAATCCGCTTAGCTGTCATTACCGGATAAGTGAGATCACGGGCAGAACATCTTTTTCTTTCACAAAGGCATATGACACATTGAAAAAAACACACACAACATTCCCACCAATTGTGCCAATTTATAAAACGAGTCACTCAAACCCACAAATGATGCAACCGCAAGCGGACCCAGAGGATCCCCTAGTGAGCTCTGGCTCACTGCAGAAAGCATCTGGTTTCACACTCCAGGCTCCTGACGACGCTTTCAAAGGGTCTCCGTCCAATTTCCCTTTCTCTAACGTGGCCCATGTGTAACAACCTCCAAGCAGGTGTCAGGGGAAATTTAAGCAAGAAAGGGAAGGATATTAACAGCAACAGTAAATGACATTAGGTTCCAGCAAACTCTCCTTTTATGGATGTATTAAGTAGAGTGCAGCAGTCTTGATTCTTTCCACTTTTAGAAGGAGGCAGCTTTGCTCAGTTATGGGTGATTGTGTTTCTTTGTCGGCACCCTTCAGGATATCATTTAATAAAGCCAGAAGCAGGAGGAAATGGCTAAGTACATTGAATATTTTCCATAGGCTCCTTTATGCCCTTTTATTTTCCTGTTATTAAACATGTTGTAGATCAACCGTCTGGGTTTTTTTTTTTGTTTTTTTTTTTCTAGTGGCTGTCTTTTGTTCAGGATAAAATACCAAATAACCTCAAAGTCTTTTAATTTGTAAGTTCAAATTTGTTACAACTCCATAAAAGTCCAAATGCAACCAAGAAGCAAATTGCAAGCAGCCGGGCACAGAAAAATGTCATAAAAAAAAGAAAAAAAAAGAAAAAAAAAAAGCAGCAGGTGAAAGCAACATATCAAAAGCTGGAACTTATTTAGAGCTGGTACGTTTTTTTAGGTTGTTGTTCCTGTATATCAAGATTTATAGCTGAAATGTGACAATGTGGAAGGACCTTGAAAGCCAAGTCCCATATGGGACACAGATGCTGAGCGGATGTAAATCAACAGCGTCGCATTGCCCCGGACAAGCCGCAGAAATACATCTTGAAAAATCAGTTACCATGGCAGAGTAACCACGATGGTTACAAGAGATAATGAAAATAACAGGCAGGACAGCGTCATGTGTGAAATGGAAAGTGGAAAAGAGAGGTCCTGCTTGCTCGCTTTCTCGCTCCTCCCTGCCCCTGCTAGTGTCTGTTCGACTGGTGGTAACTGCTAATCAAAATGCAAAGTCACTGAGCAATTGGAACCAGATGTTTGGAACTTCAAAGGAGAGAAACCCAGCTGCAAGTGAACATTCATCATTCTCCACTCTTCAGAGGAAAAATTTTGGCAGGTCTTTGAAAGAAGCCAATTGCTGACTGCCTGCTTCCCAATTTTTGAGTTAGTAGCCAGCTAGTTTGTGAGCCCAGTTGCGGCTGTTACCTGTTTAGCTCAGTAATTAAGATGCTTGCTGCTGATAAGAAATAGAAACACCTGGGCAGGGTGCACATGGGCTTAGACTCTCACTTGCAAATATTTTCAATTATCTTGTTTTAATCCATTTCTTAATCTTGTGTTCCCAAGCAAGCGCAATTGTCTGGGTTTTCGCAGCCACTTTTGTAACGTGCCTGGGTCCTCCCAGCAAAGCAGGGCCCTGCTGCGTGCAGCCAGCCTGGATTACACGTGCAGATAATGCCATGGGCTATCTCTGCTCCCCAGGTTGCATCAGGGATATAAATGCTTTTTATAACATGGTGAATCCACAAGATTACAAGCCCTGCTCTGATTACAAAGCTGTAGATTAATAAAGCTACAGATATTTATGACCTGGCGGTTGAGTTTTAAACATTACAATGTGCAAATTATTACCCAGACTGGGAAATGACCATAAAACACCTCGCCTGGAAAAAAACATGTGTTGTTGCTACTGATATTGAAAAGGAGCATGGGCACATATGTAAAAGAAAATTTGGGCCAAAAATAGCCCAAGAAGTTAAAGCTGACAAACCCCTCTCGCTCTCTGAGCTGGAGGAGTGCAGTGGAAGGGTGATGGCAGTGATGCAGGGCTGTGATGCACCATCCAGCAGCAGTCTGGATGGAGAGAGAGCTGGAGCCTCCTGGGAGCTGCAGGAAGCAGCAATGTGGGAGCTGCCTGACCACTTCTGCACAAAGCCCTCAGCTCCTGCTTCTTGCACCTGCTTCTCCCACAACATCCTAAGATGGCGTAAGATTTGAATTAAGATCTAATCTAATTTAAAGTTTAGATAATTTACAGTGGATTGCCAGTCCTGGGGGATATTTACCATTGACTTCAAAAGTGAAAAATTATCGTTACTGATAGTGTGTACATGTGTTGTGTGATTTGCTGTTAATGCATCTTGCAGCACGTCACAGGAGGAAATGCTAGTAAAGACTGCACAAGAGGGTAAAAAAAGCTCTGTCTTTCATGCTTCCTAGAATGGGAATTCTTACAAGAAAATGCCTTCTACAGATGTGTTTATAAAATGGAAATCATACCTCTTGATCACTGACATCTGGACTCCAGATTCATATGTAAGCAGATTATTAAAAAAGAGGACAACTAGCCGCTGGCACTGCAAAGTTAGCATCAGACCCAGTGACCCTTTGGGTGCATTTTTTGCTTTTGGGGATGAAACTGTGGAGAAATCAATCACTGCTGCACCTCAGAGGGTCAGAGGCACAACCTCATACTGATCCCAGTGAGTGTGTGAAGTCAGTTTTCATCTCTGTATTAAAAACAATGGTGGCTGAAAGGCACACCACGTGTGAAAAACAGGTGGGCAGAAGTGAACAAATTTCCTGGGTCTGAGGGATGTTTGCAGAGATGTCATAGAGTTAACTCCCCAGCCTTGTCTGCAAAAAGTTTTCCACATTGGGTTCAGTGAGAGAGGAATTGTTATAACAGCAAAGCCTTCTTGTGGCAGCTCAGGATATGAAGTATTGGTCACTCCACCTCTGCTTCTCCGCCTATTTTTTGTCTTATTATTTGGACTAAAAAGCCCAAATGTCCTCTAACATAAGAGACTGTGAAAGGCTGCACAATGTCTAGGTAAAAGATCTGAAAGGAGTGTGAAGGGAGTTGAGGACATACTCAGCACGGGGCTCTGTGTGAAAGCTTGGAGTCCAAACACTGCTGCTACATCCTGCATCAAGGCCAGTTCTCTTCAAGGTGGAAGTAAAAAAGTGGAGCCAAGGCACCCTACAGCTTCTGCCCTTATGGCTGCAGCCTCCCTGCCACAGCATGGCCGAGGCAGGACAGCAGGAAATAACCTTAAGTTTGCACCTTTCTGGGTTAGTGCTTAGCCCCAGAGCAGCCAGTGGGCAGAGGAGGAGGGGTTCCTACCTGTCCAGTCACAGCCCAGCACCTCCAGGCGCATTCCTATTCCTGCTGGGGACCACCTCTCCGGGTGCACTCGGACGTACTGGGCAGGAACAGGGTCAAACCGCCGGACCTCAGGGATGTCGTAGTGGATGTTGCCTTCAAAAAGCTGCAGAGAGAAAGGGAGAGAGAGAAGAGGCAAGAGATGTGTGCATTTCACATGCTCTCAACCAGATTTGATATTTTGGGTCTGGCAGAATGTAGCCACAGTTTCAAGTACTTTAGCTGCCCGACTCCAGGCCATTGAGCCCAGCTGAGCAGAAATTGGGCTGCTCCTTCTCAAGTTTCAAGAGGACCAGCCAGGCTATTTCTAAGAAACTTGCACAATCTCTCCTGGCCTCTGCTCAGAATCCAGGGGTTAGATTCTGATCCAAGCCATGCAGGGGAAGCCTGGGGAATAGCCACTAACTTCACATATAAACGAGATCAGATTTGTCCTTTGGTAAACAAAGAAGCTACTGCATGTTCTAGGATGGTGTAAATGGCAGTTTTCCTCACAGTCCAAGTACTTCTGGTTTTCAGTTTACATGCACCAACTAAAGTCTCTGGGGAATAAACAGAGGGCTATAGATAGCATCAGCCCTCATTTGAAGGATCAGGAAAAATTAAAACTTAGCCAAAAATTAAGCAGAGGAGTATGCATAAAACCAGAACTGGAAGTAGCAGAGAATTTATTTATTTCTCAAGCCCCTTGCCACTCCCATACCAGTAAGCAGGAAGATTATGGGGAACTCCAGTGATAAGGAAAAAATACGGGGAATTTCAGGGTCACACCAGTGACTTCAGATATAGAAAATTTCCTAAAGAGGAGTTGTGACTCATCTTCCTCTTTCAGAGGTGCACACAACAGCCACACCTTTCCCCTTAAAATATGTAATTAGTTTGTGTAAAACATAATTGTCTTACACGAAACATAACAACACATAATAAAACACACAATCTTTTGGACTCTGACCTGCAGGAGCTGGGAGAAGCAGCAGGAGATGTCCACATCCCCATGCCTGGTCCACAATAGAAAATTAAAAGAAATTGCCATCCCTGGGGAAAGGTGGGACTTATGGCCCAGTACAGATTTGGAGCAGCACCAAGGGACACAGCCTGGGATTTTGTGGTGACAACCCCAAACTCCCAAGCTCCCTGTGGGAGTGGACAGCCAATTTCCCAAGACCCCACGAGGCAGACTGAAGCTAGCCAGAAACACATCCTGTTTTGCAGCTGCTCCAGGCAGTGCCTACCTTGGCTTGCATTGTTTTGGGGTCCTGGATGAAGTCCCAGTCCTTTCCATTCATGCTGTAGGCCACCTTAAACTTCTTCACAAAGGAACGGGCCTCAGTGGTGGTGACACTGTCCCCTCCACGAGCCCCCTGAATGATGACGCCTCTGATGTTCTTGGGGACGCCAAGGTCCACCTGCAGCCACTCCTCCCCAGGCTGGGCTTGGGGCACACGGGGAAACCAGCCCGAGCGGCTGCTCACCAGGCGGGCCATGCTGGGGGACCAGTCATAGCCTCTGATGGAAGAGGCAGAGATCTGAGAGTCAGGAATGAGGCCGGAAAGCATTCCCAGCAAGTTGGAGCAGGATGAATCTGCAGGGAAGGAAAGGCCATGAACAGTCAGGGTAACTGAAGGGGAGTGCTCGTGGTTCTCCTCACAGCATTAAGCTCTGGACCCTAAACCAACACCAGCACTGGGCATTTCCCCCTCCTCCCAGGACCTGGAGTCCTGTCCCTCCCAGTGCATCCATGCTAGTCGCAGTGTCACCATTCCCAAGCAAACAGCCATGACAGTGGCAAGGGACAGCACCCCGGGACAGGCTGTTGGAGGGACAGAGAGGAGCACTGGAGGCAAGGGGACGAGGGGACCCTCACCAGTGATGCGGCAGCCGTAGAGCTCCAGCCTCAGGGCGATGCCGTTGTGCCAGGTCTGGGGACGGATGCGCACGAAGCGTGTGAGCACCGGGCTGTGGATCTTGTTGAGAACCACCTCTGTGGCATCCTCATTGGCCTGAAATGTCTGCAAGGGAAGGGAGGCACAAATGTATATTCGTACACACTGTTACATCCTCACCAGAGAAGCAGTCAAAATAATCTCACCAGGGAACACCAAGGAGAGGCTTTCTGGTCAGGGCCAGCCTCCAACCGGGGCAAGCACCAAGCACCTGCAGGGAGATGTGAGCCGCTGTCAGGGGACCATGGTGGATGGAGGGCCAGGAGCTTCTGCCTGGATGCCTCTCACAGCACTTTGAGGCACCTCAGACCATCAGGCCTCGGCTGCTTGGAGCCTGCCCTCAGACCTAGATCTGCTCCAGCACAAACGAGCAGGTGCCCCCAAACAGGCTGACATCCTGATGCATCCCTGTGCTGGGCTCCACCAGGAAACATCACGTCCAAGCAGTGGTGTGAGCAGGAAGGATGCACCTCTGCCTGGGGTGACAAGCTGTTGCCTCAGCCAGCCCCTCGCCTTTGCTTCTCCCATGCACATGCACCCTGCCACATGGAGACAGCTTTCTGGGAGTTTATGATCCCACACGGTATGAAAAGGCTGCTGCCTTACCAGATGGCCATAATCAATAACTACCAGATGGATGTTAGATCCAGCTCTTCTGCCCATTTCTTTAATAGGCCGGACAAGGACTGGATACATGTGTTTCTATTTTAGGCTGCAAAGCCATAGCAGGGAAAAAAAAGGGAGGGAAAGAGGAAATACCCAAGGGGAGAGTAATTTTCAACCCTTTCTCTGTCCCAGCATAAAGCACTGGAGCTCACAGACCACAGGTGCAGGCATTGCCTGCTTTCACTCCAAGCATTTCAGGACAGGGCTAGACTATCCTCCCATCTCAGCCAGGAACTACATCCACACTGAGATGCTGGCTGGGTTCTTCTGCAAGCTCCCACCACGTGTATGTGTACTAAGCACAAGAGTTCCCGGCAAGTTTATCCCAGGAAAGCAGGAGAGCGTAATCTTTGGCACCAGTCTCCTGTGGGAGGCAGGAGTCAAACCACTGAGGACAGAAGAATGGGTGAGGCAGTACCCTGGCCCCTTGCCTTGAATAGCAGCTAGAAAGCATTTTGTAAGCCTCCTGTGGCTGTAGGCTTGCAGATGGCACACGTTACTTCTCTTCTCCCAGGATCCAGCACGGCAGGGCGTGCAGAGGCTGTTTACAGGGCTGTTCACAGCACCCCAGCTAGCTCTGGGCTGCCCCTGCACATTGCTATCCACCCCACAGAGGGAATCAGTTGCAAATCTGGCCGGTAATTGGGATGAGGGGTTGATGTGAACTTGAGCAGAAATGCTAATCTGGAGAATATATATCATGCTGCTACTGTTTAGCAACACAGCATGGTTTATGTGTTTTTAATATCCTATTTTATCCTGTCTGACCTCACTTCCCATTCTTTTCCTTGCTCAGCAGACACCAAATACCCTTTTTTTTCCCAGTAGGATGGCTATAAGAAGAGTGTTTACTGTGAAACACTCTCCAGGCACGTGTGTTTGTGCATGTGTGTGTGTGTCTTGTAAACCTGTGGGCGCAGGCACACGGACACACACACAAACAATTTAAATTACTATATTTCCACACCACAGCAGAGCCTTTAGCTTTATGCCAACGCAGAAGCTGACACACAACACCTTACCTCTGAACCTAACACCAGAGGACAGGAAATGTTTATCTGAGCCAGTGCAACTATTTAGCATGAGGAGCAGCAGGTCAGGTCAGACCAAAGGTCCCTCTGTTCCAGAGGATGGCTCCTAATGGTGGCCCCAGCAGATGTCCAAGGGCAGTAAGTCCAGCGGAGTCTTCTCCTGGCAACCTCTATTTGCTTCACACCATTAGCAGGGTGAAGACTCCATGAGCCAAAGGTTGCATATGGACCAGCATGTTTAACAGTCACTGACGAGGTTTGCTGCTCTTTTTGATTTAACATATTTCAAGTTTTGTTCTTTTTTAGCTCACTTCGCACATACGAGCATCAGGGGCCAGAATCCAAATTTACACCGGCATAATTTGTTGCTGACTTTTGCACAGTCAAGCTTGACAGAAAGCAGAAACAGGACTCAGCCCAAAAACTTCATCACTACTCTAGGCATCGCTGAAAACATCTCTTAGACAACCCTGGTCCCAACTACCTGCTTCCAAGAAGAGCAATTTCAATTCTGCTTTAGATTAAGAAATCAGCAACTTACTCAGGCTAGATCACATTCAACCAGCTATGAACTCTGAATCTGGGCCATGACACTCCAGACTGCCAGCTTGTGAGGGCAGAATCGGCACCTGACTTCCAGCTCTGCTATCAGCTGCACTGGTGGGATCTGTTCCACTGAACCTCGCTTCTGGACAGCCCCAACTGAGCACGGCAAGTCATCGCTTCGCACCCTGTCCAGCATAACAGAAAGGGGCCATTCCAGAGGGCATTGGTGCTGTTAGAGACCTGAGCTATTCCCACAGGCCTGCTCTTTCAGCCTCCTTCCCAAGTGGAAATGCATCGTGGGCCTGCAGGTCCTGGTGCTGCTGACCAGGGTCTGACCGTGACCGTCTGTTTTCCCTGTACTGAAAACGCTGACCCCAGAGCCCCAGCACACCGTGGAGAGAGGCCCACTGACTTCAACAGGCTCTACATCCTGCCTCAAATTAGCACTCACAGCATAGGAAGAACTAGCAAGAAAATGTGTGAAATTGGGAGTGCCAAGAAAGCAAAGACTTCTTCCCTCTCTACCAAAATAGAACATTGCTATTCCTCCCGTCCTATCTGCTTCCCATCCCACTCAGCACATATTTTGAGCCAAGTCTTCAAATGGTGTAAATCAACATATCACCATCGAAGTATAAGAAGTCACAGTAATTTACACCAGCAGAAAAAAAAAAAATACCTGGCTGTGATCTAGGGAGATAGATAGATAAATAGATATACACTCAGCAGAGAGCACACATGCTTATGCACATGAGCACACACTCAAGGGTGATGGAGCCAGAAGACGAATGGGAAAACCATTAACAAATTAAAAGCACCTTCCAAGAAACAGTCAAGGGAACTCGCTTTCACTGCTGCATCAAAAAGCTGCCTATCTTCTCCCCATACTGTATGTTTACTTCCGTTTTAGTGCAGACAGCAGGTCTGCACATGAAATTAAATTGATAATCAATGAGAGCTGACCTGCCTAATTAATTTGCTGCAGAAAGCAAGCGGTAAGGGCACGTGGTGTCTAGGCTAGAGGAGGACTGAGAAAGTTTTCCGTGTGCATACACATGCAAGCCCCACACCGGCATTTACGAGCTGCATTTTTGACATGTTGGAACCATTGCAGGGTGATGGGGGGGATTGCTGGAGCTACATTAGTCACAGTGGATATGGGAATTGTGCCATTGGCAGTTTGGAGAGAAAAAGATGAAGGACAGGGAGACAAAAAATGCCGTGAAGTTGAAGAGGCAGTGATTCAGGGAGGGGGTAGGAGGTAATCAATCTCCTGCACTATTTATTATGCTGCTTGGCCACCATGCAATTTCTTGGGGGGCTGAAAAAAGTAGCTGAGGGAGGAAGAGGAGAAGCCCAAGGATGGCAGCAGCCCTGCCTTCATCTGTATGTATGTGTCTCTTTGGATCCACTAGATTTACTGCAGGATTATGTTACCCCTGTGGAGACAGAGCCCTGGAACAGAGCATGCTAACAGGATTAGGGCTTCAGGATTTAGACAGAGAAGCATGAAGGAGAAAAGTAGGGGAGATTATTTTCCTTGTCAGATAGGAAAGGCATAAAATGGGGCATGTTTGATGGTGGGAGGATTCTGGCTCAAGTGGAAGGTGGATAGTTCTGGATTTATTAAATCCAGGAACAAGGAGTTAAAAGAAAAATGATACTTGGCAACACTCAACAAAGCACAGTGGCTGGGCAAGGCACAGTGTGCTGGGCTGGGCTTGCCAGCTCCGTGTCTTTGAGAGGTTCCACTCAGATTTGGGAGTCATCAGGGACACGAGGAGTGGTACTGTGTTAGCCTGCAAAGGAGATATCAGGCCCAGAAATACAAAGCTGCAGCCTTGCTAAGAAAGCCAGGGCTGTAATTCTCCCCAGGTACTGCACCAAGGGTGAATGCGCAAGGCTGCCTTTGGCAAAGCCTGATGTCTTTGTCCTGCCTGCAAAAGCCGCAAAAGCAGGCTGGGACCTGGATGTTTCTGGGCAAATCCTCTGCACCGTGATGTCTCTGCGCAGACACAGCAGTGGCCCTCTGGCTCATTGCGCCAGCTTTTCTTGAGTTTTCCATATAAAAAAGCCACAGGACTGAAAGCTTTTCTCTCCTTCCTCAGGTGAATAAATACAGGAGACTTGATTAAGAACTGAAAAGACAGAGGAACACTCCTAAGGGAAGGCACAAGGATCTCCAAAGAGTCATCCTCAACATTCACTGCTAGCACCAAAAACCTCTGATGTCCCCAGCTCCAATGTACAGCTGACATACTGTTCCTTGCAGCAATTCAACCTTTGTGCAACTACAACCTGAAATACCACCCAAGAAAGTTATTTAATAACAAGCACAAAACCATCAAAACGAGTAAGAAATGAAAAATGCACATCAGCTGGATCTTGCTGCCATTCCTTGTCCATTGACTTCTACAGATTCTGAAAACAAATGTTTCAGTTGCATTTTACACCCAGAGCAATGGAGGAAGTGAGAGCAGCACTCATCATGGTCCCGACCCACTCCAAATCCTGAAATCCATTCCATCCCCAGTCCCTTGCCACACTAGATGGTTCCCGTGAGCTCATCTCTGCAGTTATTAACGTGGAGTGGCTCAGACCACACGGGAGATGGAACCTGAGGTGCTACAAAGAAGGAAGTGGATCAAAATGGATGAGAACTTGGTTATCTGATGAAATCCTCATAGTTGAGTCTGTCCAAAGAAAATGGACAAAAATAAAAGGTCAAATCCTGCCAGGTGAAGAAAATGGCCAAAAAAACAAAAGGTCAAATCCTGCCAGGTGCTCTTTTCCTTCCTTGGGTTCAAGAAGAGTTGTTGTTTTCTAAAGACATTTGCAAAGCACTAGATAAGATCTCGGTATGCACACACAGCAGCTGCCTGGAAGATAACCTCAGAGGCCATCGGCCTGGCCCCAGGGCACACGAGGTGGAGGGAGGGAGGCAACAGGGAGGGCAAGAGCCAGACCAGCTTTTCTGCAGCAGGGTTGGTTTGGCCCTGTCCCCTGGTCGGGGCAGGCTGGTGAGCAGTAAGGCGCAGCTAGGGGATGGCACGTGGTGGTGGCCACTGTCCTCCCTGTCTCCCTCTCGGGGACACACAGGAAGACAGCACAGCACCTCTGGTTCCTGGGGGAAAGCCTGGCAGGGATGGGGTGGGAAGGGGAGAGAGGGAGTGCGATCGTCCACTCCTGCGGGGTGCCTCCCCATCCCAGAGACACGGCAGTGCTCGGCACGGAAACCGCCCAGCCAGCCCTGTCTGCTGCGAGCTCATATTAATCACATTTTCCGCTGCTCCATCCTGCCTTTCCCGTTTCCCTTGCTGCTGAGTGCCAGCAGCTGGGGACTCAAAGGTGAGCCATCACATTTGGCAGGGAAACACCCTGGCCCCACTGTCATCTGAAACACCGGAGGGAGGGGGAGCAGGGGGCAATAGAGAGGTGGTGAGAGCTTCCCATCCTCTGCAGGGAGCATCATCCTCTCCCCACCCCTCCTGCACTCGTGGTTTTCTCTTGCATTGGCTCCCCGATGAAGATGTGAATGTTAGCTGACCCTACACATGGCAGAGCGCTGCTTTTGGCCCACAGAGCTGGCAGAAAATCAGAGCAGTGTTTGGTACACCCCATGTGCCCGTGTGTGCATGTGCCTATGTGCAGATGTACGTATGTGCATATATGTATGTGCCTATATATATATATGCATATATATCTGTATCTGTCTGCGTGTGTATAGAGAATCCCTGTCTGTCCACACCTTCCCCTCCCTCCCTGCTCCTCATGGCACCAAATCAAGCTGCGGCAGGCTTGATGAATCTCTTTGGCATGGTTTGCTCCAGTGCTGCAGCCCGGGCTGTGCCGAGCTCTGCGCTGATGCAGGGAGGGAGCTGCACCTTGAGCACAGACACCTGGGAGCCTGCCTAGCACAGGAACAGCGGGATCAATGGGGGCACGGAATGCGGGACCAGAGGCCCCCAGCACCCGGTTCTGTGAGCAAGTGGCCTTGCCCCAGCCCCACTGTGCTCAGCAGCTGGCAGCCAGTTGTTTGGTGGGGCAGGAAAGCAGTCACAGGGATGCAAGGGGTAGGCGAGCCACCAAAAGGCAGTTACTTATCCTCCAGCCTTGGGAAGTGTCTGCTAAATTAAGGACAGAATGTGGGAACGAATAGAGGCTGCAGTAGAGGAGTAAAAAAGAGGAGGTTTGATTTTCCCGCTTTATTAATGAAAAGGGAAAATGGAGTAGAAAAAAGCTGACAAAAATCAAGGGCCGGGTCCTGAAATGGTGGCAATTCAGGTGATTGTAGGATTGATTTGGATTGACACCAGCCAGGCTTTAGGGTCTTGCTGGAGCCATGTAAATTGGCTTAGCAGCACTGAAACCAGTCATGCTGTCCTGCTCCACCCTGGCTGAGGATACATTGTCCAACGCCCAGGACTGCAAGGACGGGATATTTATTCTTCTCTGCAACTAAAACCACCCTCCAGGACAGATTCCTGCTCCAGTTAAGACTTGAAAAGGTAAATTTATTGCCAGTGGTTATTTGAAACACTGAGCTGTGTATATAGCTCATCACTCTGCCCAGCAGGATGAGATCTCCTGCCTGACTCAGCTTGCAGGAGGGGGTCTCAATGAGACCCCAAACTCACCTGGGGAGAGGAGAGATGGCCCCAGCTCACAGAATCACTGCTGTGACCAGTGGATCCTGGGAGAGCACAGAGGCCCCACAGCACTACATGGGCACTGTGTTAGGGCTATACACGAGCTCTGCCATGAGGAACTGTCCTGGAGCCAGCCCACTCGAGATCTCGGGGAGCCCAGCTGAGGACAACTCCACTATGTGGTGCTGGGCTGCCCTGTGCCTCCATTTCTCTACTTTTAAAATAGGGCTAACACTCCCTCACTGGCACATGAGGAGCTTAAATATTCCAAATATTGCAGGTATGAGACCCCGATAGGGACCTCTGCACAGAGAGGACTCATTCTGGGAAGCAGAGGGAATTTGAACCTAAGACACACTTGTGGGGAAGGGGAAATCACACAGCCCGGAAGGGAAGGAAATGTCTGGATGGATCCTGGACAAGGCAGGCTACTGCATTTCATGCCAGCAGTGCCCGTGCCAGCAAAGGGAAGGGACAGCTAATTTAATAGAAGTGCTGAGCAATCGAAAATTACTGGGATGTGTGTTGGGGGGGGAGGTGTGTGGGAACCTGGCCACAGAGTTCACACAGACACACTATGGCACAGCAGCAGGGAGGACCTGAACGCAGCAGCAGCGCTGGTGGGTGCCACAGAAGAGCAGGGGGGCGCTTTCTTGAGGCACCCTTAGCCAGGGAACAACCACACGGCCAAAACAATTGACAGAGAAAAAGCAGCCCAGCACCATCACTACCCCAACCCTCCTCCCCATACACCAAACCTCCCATGCAGTCCACTCCAAGTTTATCTTTCTTGGCCATACACCAGCATCCATATGGTGTGAAATGCATGAACACTCATATTTGCCCTCCCTCTTCCTTGCTCCCACCTCTGTGGGTGTCCCAGAAACACAGCAAGAGCATGCACAGCTGCCAGGGCTCAATGCACCCTTGCAGACCATGCCTGCTTAGTGCAGATCCCACAGCTCTGGCAGCCTGAATTGTTTCTCATTATTTATTGCTCATTTTGTTCCCTGGGATGGTGCAATTGCCTCTTAGGATTCGTGCCCTTTCGTTTCCAGGCCTCAGTAACTCCTGAACTACAGTTTCATGTGGTTTTGTGATTGTTAACCCAGCATGCAGACGGGTCTACGACCATAAAAGCTCAATGAATCTTATATGGCAAAACACAGGCTGCGAAAACATTTTCTCCTTCATTTGCAGTCAAAGAACACACTATCACCACCACGAAAGATGCAGCAGCAGCCAGGCTTTCCAAGGAATAGTGTTTCCTCATTGCTGTGCAGAGGAGAAAGGACTATTTCTGCTCAGAGCATCATCAGTCTTTTAGCCTCATCAGAAAAACGGTCCCTCATGGATTAAACCCTCTGGGCCTGAAAAATCTCTGAGTTCTCTTCCCTCATGTTGGCTGCAAGACTCACCAAGGTGCAGGCAGAAGAGACAGAAAGGACATTACCTTGTGGTTTTTCCCATGTCGGTACATCATCCAGTCCTCCCCGTTGGTGCTGACCTCTAGCTTGTAGGTACGGACATAGTAGCCCTTCTGGGTTTCTCTTGAGATGGCACCCTGTGTGGCAATGGCTGTGAGCACGGTCAGGAAGTGGAGGTCCACCTTTCCAGGGGAAAAAGGGATAAAAAAGAGAGTGGTGACCACCCGAGAGTCCAGAGTGGCTAATTAGCTCCTCTCTCTGTCTCTGAAAAATAAAAAGGTGCAAATTCAGCCTCACTCTATCTGTGGCTGCACAGTTCAACAGCCATGACCCTTCTCAGGGCCAACTTCAGCAGGATAGGACCTGGGACAAGAGTAGCTAAGGATCTTGATGTCTGTTTATATGGGAGCATCACAAAGCCTTCTTCCTGCCTCAGATCGAGCAATAGGATCTGCACACAAGCGCACGTCCATTAAAGCAGGACAGAGGCTGACTTTTTCCATGTAAAATAAAAGCACGATATCCAATTAGCAAGTGCTGCAGCTCTTGGTTTTCCCTTGCTGGTTTTTTTGTTTTGTTTTGTTTTACAACATGGGTTGAGAAAGGTCAGCAGAGCTGGCTTAGTAGCCCTGCCATGAATGAAGAATGAGACGTCTGCTAGAGGCAATGACATTCAGCACCTCCTGCTCGTAGTGCCCTTTAGCAAGCAGTGTCTCCCGGCGATGTGACACAGCCAGGAGCTGTGTGTGGACACACTGTGGCTCTAACCAGCTCCCAGGGAAAGCCTTTGCTCTGTCAGCCCCCCGCCAGACATCAGCCCGCTCACGCTCCCTGCATCACTGATGAGATAAATATTATTCTAGTTGTTTTTCTTTGCACCCCCTGGAGACTTTGGTCCTCAGGCCAGTGGCGGAGTCAGTGGCCCTTGTAAGTGGCAGAGGTCTCTCGGTCTCTGTCAGTCTGATGGAAAGTCCATCAAGGTTTGGGCTGAAAGGAGGGGGTGGGAGAGAGACAGCGGCTGGAGTCAGTCCTTGTGCGGGCAGGCTAATGGGAGAGCCAGCCTGCCGCGTTTCACTGAGGCACTGCAGCTCCCCTGCTGCTCGCTCCCCACGAGCCACAGAGGCAATAAAAAATTCAGCAAGCCTTATGGCCAAGGGTCAGTCTAACAGCGTGACACTCCATTTGGTGGGTGAAGAGGAGAGGGGGCTGGAAAGGTACCTGGAGGTACTCTTTGTTGCTGTCTACATTGGGGGTCCAGCCGTTGTCATCACTGTTGAGCCGGCTCTGCTGAGGGGTCCATCGCCCGTCTGAGTAGGTGGAGGAGGCACTGATCTGCATGTTGGAGATCCTGCCAGACTCCATCCCCAGAGGCACATTGCACTGAAAGTCTAGAGCAGACACACACATACGCAGAGGTTGGTTTACAGTCTCAGTACTTCATCCTCAAGTGAAAGGCAGCCCTGAACTAATCTCTCCAGCTAACCCTGAGCAAAGCTGCCTGTCTGGAAAGATAAACAGATCTGCACCATCTTGCAGGCTGTGCGTGTTCACAGGCAGCACTGAAAAATTATAGGTAGGGCAGCTTTGTGTTTGCACGGCCCTCTGAACACTAATACAGTCTGGATCTTTCTCCCTCTCTCTATCTTCATCTTTGCTCAGTTTTGACACAATTCTGTCCTTTCCCTCCCTCCACGTCCACCAAGATGTTCCAAATACCCTTGCCACAAAGTCCCCATCTTCTAGAAGGCTGTAGGTGAAATCTAAGCACTGACAAGGCAAGGAATACAGACAGACACATTAGGAGAGTGCTTACTGTTGCCAGCAGGAACATCAGGAGTGGGCAGCTCTAAAGGTTTTGTGTGCATGTGAGAGCAGGGATGCACGTGTGTGTGTGTGTGTGTGTCTGTGTGTATCTGCATGCACTGTATGTGCTATCAGGCCCCTAGGGATTAACCAGACAAACTTATGAAAGACACTGCTACGCTTTTCTTTGGATCTCCTCACTTCTAAGGCTTTGAAAGTCACAATTAGCTCAGTTTTATGGCACATCTCATCTATTTTATGGCAGCTGTCCTGTAAAAACAATAGCAAAGAAAACAGTGACAGAAAATACTGCATGGGTCCAAGCGTGCTGCTGCTGTAAACCAACAGGGCCTCACCAAACTGCCTGTGTTTTTAATGTGGCCAAGTCAACCTTGGGTGGAAATGATGGGCCAAGTTAGGATGTCAGTGCTATTATTAAAGTTTCGATTTACACCACCATAAATGAAAACAGGCCTGGCACTTTAACAAAGGCTTTTGTGCTTGATTTCTCAAGCTTTGTGTTCAACATCTTATTTCCAAATCCAGAACAGAAAAGCGATTAAAGAACAGATCAGCTGAGTGTGGCAATGGGTAATGGTGAAGAGCTCATGCTTGTCTCTAACTCTCACAGCCTGTACAGAAGATCCCTTACTCAATCACAGAGTAAGAGGTTGTAACCCTGCTGCCCTGGTGCTGCACAATCCCTGCTCTACCCTGCGCTCTGTCACGGGCTTTCATTGGCAGGTCAGGGACTCCCTCTCTTTCTCTGGGACTGAGGGGTGTCCTGAAGGCTTCTTCTGTTGTATCAGAGGTTCACTGTGAACAGAAGTCAAGCACAGTAGCTCTGAGGCAAAAATACCATGGGAAAACAAATGGAACCTTTCCTTGCCTGCGAGTGTTATCACAAAGAATCAAAATGCTCTTCATTCTCGAAATACATAACTTCCTCACTCCACATCAATTTACCTCCCTTATTAAGGGTTATAAAACAAAATTTGGCTTGAAATTCTTAAAGCTTTAAGCAGTCTTTAATTAGACAGCCAAGAAATTCCAATTTGTGGTTTGGGACTGTGAATTTCTGGGCAACTAGAGAGAGCGGGAGCACACATATTTTCCCCCATGCTTTAATGAATCTGCTGCACATGCTGGGCTGAAGTCTTCCCTTAAATCCTTTGGGCCGAGCACATACATGAAGGATTCTAACCCAAAAGGTATTGAGAAGACTTCACAAGCGAGTGAAAAGTCAGTAAAAGGTCAGAAGGTGAAATTCTTACTGAAATCTTACTTCTATCAGAAATAGAGAACAGACCTAAGTGAAACTGCACTGCTGGTAGAGAACCAGCCCCTGGACACACTTCTGCCTGCTTCACTCTTGCATACGCCAAATGAAAGACAGGAAACACAGGGGACACAACTGAGTCACACACACACATCTCCAACTTACTTTCTGGGACTTCCTGGTGGATCAGGGAGTACTGAGCAGAGAAGCCATCCTTAGCCACTGCCAGGTCGGTGTGGAAGGTGAGGGACAGCACGCCGGTGGTTGAGTGGATGTCCGATGGCATCTTGGTGCCACAATACCTGCCTATCAAGGGGCCCACTGCAAAAGAGGGAGCAGCAAAGGTAATGCCTGCTTCTCCATCGGCCTCCTGGGTCACCAGCACATTGCTGATCAGCATAAAAAGATACACTTCAGGGATGGGCTGGTTTTTACATCCATTGGCCCGGTGCCATGCAGTGCAGAAATATCCACTGCAGCAGGCATTGCTCTGCAATTGCTGGGAAATGCTCCAGAATGCTCTGCTTCTCAGTTTTGCTATAAGGTAGGGAGGTCCTCCCATCATTGCATGAACACACTGCCCTTCCCCGAGGGAGAGTTGCTGGTGTTTGGAGAGTCCCATGGGGCTTTTCAGATCAGTGGTTACAACAGAGCAGTAGTTTGTGGTTTAATGAATGCAGCCTTCTGCAGGCACGCTGTCCCCAGGCTGGCCGTGGAGGGCCCTGATGGCAGCTTGCAGGCTGCAGCCACCTTTGGAGTTAGGCACCCTTGGTGCTCAGACACAGACTGGAGCTTTGTGAGACACCGGGAATGGCCAAGGAAAGCTTTGGGAATTTGTAAGACACCAGAAAGGGCCAAGGAAAGCAGTGCAGCAACCCGTGGCTTACCCTGAGGGATGCCATCCCAGATGTCTAGCCAGTCGTACTTGCAGTCTCCTTCCCCTGACTGCAGTGGGTCATGCTCGAGGTCAAAAAGCAGAAAGTGGAGGAGGATTTCTGTCTTTGGCTTGGCTATGATGGTGAAGATGCAGTCCAGGTTGTGTGGATACTTGTCAGGGAAACCTGGGGACTCAATAGTGCCGTTGGAGGCAGTGAAGTTCCTGGAGCAGTCCTCAGAGCCTGTAGCAGCAGGAAAAACCCAGAGCCTTAGCAACAATGAAGCTTAATGCCCACAACTTGGCACTGTGGAAACGCCATTCTGAGTTTAGTAGGGTTGTGTATTCACTTCTGGAAATGTCCCACAGCCCAAGAGCTGTGGGAATTACTGCAAGAAGTGAAAAGTTGATTTTCAAAGCTTTCCACAGGTGGAGAGACAAGGTCCATGAGGTCACCGTAGTGGACAACACGGTTTGAAATCCCTTAGACAGCTTTGCAGACGTAATCTGTACACCACTGCTGATCCTCCCGACAATTACCTCAAAACCAGCACTAGAAAAGCAATCCTATCCAAAGCCATTGCTGTGATTCGGCAGGCCAGCACCCTGCCACGTCCCTGTCCCTCACACGGGTGATGGTGGATAGGGAGGCCACACACCAAGCTGGCCTGTCTTCCCCAGCTGGCCCTTTCCACTGTAACCTGTTCCCTGCCAAGCACTGACCTGGCAGACCTGTGTGCTGCTCCAGAGCCTGCAGAGAGGCTGGCTGGCACACAGGGAGCTGCCATCCACACTACTCCTGACACAGCTGCTCCCTGCAGCCATGCAGGGAAGGCACCCCTGCAGCCCCAGGTCTGATGGGGGAGCCCCGTTTGGGGAAGGAGCTGCCTGGGATGGGGCAGAGAGCAGTAATAGGATGTATTCTTTTTTGAAAAGGCTGTTCCCGTGGGCCAGCCTCCTGCAAACTCCAGCCTTCCAGCACAGATATCTGTGCCTCAGTTTCCTCTTGAGAAAATCTGGGAGCACAAACATTTACACAGTGAAAGGGCCTGTGGGAGGGTGCCAATGTCTCCACTGTTTGCTGCAAACCCTTGGGAAGTGCACAGTTAGCCTGCAGTCCCACCCAAGACCCACACAAGGGACAGCTCCAGCGTACATTTCCACAATGTGGCCACATTAAGAGTGGGGAAAACAGAGGCTGTGGCAGGGGGGTCTCTGCTGAGAGCAGGAACAGAGCCCTCTTTTTCACAGAATGAGCCATCCACACCAGAAATGCAAGTTATTTCTATTCTTAAGGAAGACCTTTGCGTGGTGGGGAGGACAGACAATGTCGCCTCTTATTTATTGCTGACCTCAGCAGTGGCCTCAGCTGCAGCTGGGCCAGCTCGGTGCCCCCTCTCACACAGCCAAGGTGCCTCGGGTGCTTGGGGAAAGGGGAATTTGTGTCATATTCATACCACGGTGTCTTTGAAACCCTTGCCAGGACAATAGGCAACAGAAATCTACAGCCTGGAGCTAGCAGAGGAGAAAGGGGGTGTTAGAGAAGCTGCTGGCCACTGCTGCAACCCAGCACCAGCATTTGCAAAGGTTTCTGCTTCACTTTTACTGGGACATTCGCCTTCTCCTCTACAAACCCTTTTGCTCCGGCTCTTCCAGGCAGCACCAGCCTTCCCAGGACTAATGGGAGACTTGTTATTCAATTCAGCATTAACCTACGGAGCCAGGCCAGCAGCCCGCAGTAATAGCAGGATCTTGCACTGCATTATGCAGTGCCTGGCTGGAGAGCTACTCGGGAGAGGCTCTTAATTGACTACCTAATGAAGCAGCCAGCTTTTCTGGTGTGAACCTGTGGGGTAAGATGCAGAGGCAAAAAAAAAAGCCAAAGACAAATCACAGCATAATGCCATGAACAGGGATAAGGGTGTACGTAGTTCCAAACAACCTGAAAGACGAACAGATAAACAGTGAAAATAGCACGAGCTCCGAGCTAGGGGGAAAATCAAAGGCTAAACCCGGAGTCAGGGACTGTGCTCTAGAGACAGGCAAGATGTAACTATGTCACCACATTAGACAACAGTTACCTCATGTGAGGCTCTTATCGCATTTGGCATCTTTGTCTACATTTTGGCTAATAGCAGCAAACACAATGATCAGCTTTTTATAAGGAAGCTGCAGATAATCAACGGGAGTCATGCTGGCTTCAGGACAGCCTGAGAGGCGACTTTGAGAGCTCAGGCTGCTCCTGCCAAACTGACTCACAGAGGGAGCAGCAGGGAGGCTGGACCAGCCAGGGCAGGCGGCTCTCGTCAGCCCACAGACTGCTGAGTGATACCCATCAGGGGATTCAAACACTGGTATGTGCTTGTTTGTATGCAGATTGCTCCCCTCTCACACTGCGATAAGGGAAATTTAGCACAAGGTGGGGAAATAAATGCTCCATTGAAAAGAGTTGGGTTTTTAGGTCACCTCTAAGACAGAAGGAATCTGCAGCCACTGCTGCCTTTACCGATGTGGACAATGACAATCTGATGACCTTTAAAGCTGGTGACACCCTTGCTGGTTACCCTGACAGCTCAGACGGAATATTGGCACATGCCTGCCTGGCTGCCACCAAAAGGCAGCATTTCCTTGTACTGCAGGAGCCCTGCAGCCAGCGCTGCCCGGAGCCCTCCCTGGAGCCCTGGGGAGAACAGGGCTGGGCAGATGTGGATCATGGATCATGGGCTCATCCACACTCCTGTGCCAAAACATGCCCTGCCAGGCTTGATTTCGTGGGCTGTGGCTGTAAGGAAGTGTGTCTGTATCTGGAGAGGATGGCTACCTGCAGGGATGGGGATGGCAAAAGGAGCCCCAGCAGCGTTTCAGACCTGAGGGCAGTACTGCAGAGACTTATATCGAGGGACACAAACTCAGCTCCAGCCTCCATCCAATATCTACTCTTCCAGATCAGCACTTGATTCTCTCCCTGCCTCCCTCCTTCCCTCTTTCCCAGTAACAGCTTCTCCTTTCTTCATAAATTTAGTCCCTTACCTGCTCCCAACCAGACCAACAGGGTTCCTGCCTGCCATCTCAGCATGGCTGGGCCACCTCAGCCAGCTGGACCACCCCACACTGCCCTGTGCCCTGAGTCAGGGCATGGACCCAGGGTGAGGTCAGACACAACCCAGCACAGCCTGCTGGGCTCACGGGAGTTGTGAGCAGGGAGAGAGAGGAAAGAGGGGCTGGGGTGGGTCTCCCCACCTGTATTCTTTGCCATCCTCTGTGATGGCAACCGGCCTTAGCAAACCCCAATGTCTGGCTAAATTACTAAACTCTCTCCTAACCATAAATTAACAGTGGTGGTGATCTGGTTGCACAACAGCTCAGTGGCCAGTTATGCAGCCCAGGCAACCACCAGCAACAGCACTTTCCTCATCCATCTGAACCTTCACACTGTCCTGTCCTCATTGATTCACAATGAAGTTAGGGAGTCTCATTCTCTTGGAGCAGCAGTCTTCACATTCACATCTACCTATGGCCAGCTTGTGGGCTGTCTGTGCACCTCTGCCTGCTGCACAGCTGGCCCAGGGCCCCATGGCGTATTTTCTTTAGAGAGGCTGGATAAGCAACCCTGTCATGTTCCTTTTTGGTGCCCATGTGCCCACACAAAACACCCTCCTGTTCCCTCAGCATGTGGGCACCTGTCTCTCACATGCACACAGGGTAGGGGCTATTTTTTCAAGCCTCTTTCTTCTCAGGCACAAAATTCTGGCAAATATTTAGACAGAAACACTATTAAAAAGGCTTTGAGCAGATTTTTCTTTCCTCAATAATAGTTCGGTATTAAACAGAATTATGAACAATTCCTCTTATATTAGCCTGGAAGGGTGCTGCCTCAGACATTGCTGACAGCAATCACTTGAAAACTAGAGCTCCCCAGTTATGAACCCCATATCTGTGGAGAGAAAACACAGCATCACTGATCAACCCTGGAACACAACTCCACAGGAGGGGGAGCTCCATGCACTTCTAACAGAGGGACAATCCCCTTTCAGCCCTAACAAGTTCCACACATGCCAGGGAGTAAAGGTGTATGTTTCTGGTCCTCGAATACAATAGGGCATTTAAGGAGGAACTCTGCTTTAATTGTCACACTGTGATCCAAAAATGCACTGTCGTGTGACACTAACATCCTTACCTTCTTGCAAATGTGGTGCACAGTCTTGCTTAAATTAAAAAAAAAAAAAAAAAAGTCCTTTATCTCTGGGAAATATGCTGGAAATCACATTGAAAAAGTGGTCAAAGGCATCTCCAGATGAAGGTAATTGTGTCAAACAGTCTGGGAGACAGGCACTGACTCAGACACTCACCTGTCTTGTAGATCTCATAGCGCAGTGAGAAGCCGGCCCCTTGCCGTGCATAGTCTGAGGTGAACTTGATATAGAGAGAGGGGCCAGAGGAGATGATGGTAGGAGGGGCGATGTTCCCACAGTGCTTGCCCAGCAGGTCTGCTGCTTCACTGTCCCCATCGCGGATCTCGATGTAGTCGTACCTGCGGAGGCAGGTGAAATGGCAGGGAAACCATCTGTCAGGGAGATGCTTCAGGATGCCAGGCACAAACAAAAACCACTCTTGGTGTCTGCATATTTCACAGAATGTCTTCCAGACAGGTACCTGTGATTCTCTTACTCACACCATGCCACACCACAGACCCCAAAACATTTTTTTCTCTTTTGTCTGACTTAGGTTTAGGTCCTTTCCTCTCCTTTCATTCACATCTTTAATTTATTGCACATACATCCCCATCACCTTCACAGCCAACATGCAAAATTTAGGACACAATTTACCTCTATTTCCACAAAACTCCTTTGGCATAGGAGAAGCTCCGATAAAACTCTCCTGGGGCTGCCTTCCTCCTCTAACCTCTCTTCTGAAGTGCCATTTTGCTGTTTGGCAGGGCTCACTTTATTCCGGTATCCATGTGGGACTTGGTCAAGCACGTACCAAGCGTGAGACTGTCAATGTTCAACCCATGTGAGCAGGAGCTATTTTGTGCACTGATGACATATTGGTCCTTTAGCAAGCATGGCAAGAACACTCACTCAGCACTTAGACATTAATATAAGTCCTCTTCTATTAAGTGCTAATGAAGATTTTCTGTGGATGATTAGTTCTGTGTAAGAGCTGGGTACCCACACTCACTATTGCTGTACACCCTGTAACTCAACCTTTCCTAGACCCTACCTGAAGATGTTCCATCTGCCCACGGGCCTGAGTGTCTGACTGGTTGGGGGCAGGAATGAGTAGGTTTGGAAGAATTGCCTCCTGGTACGGAGACAAAAGCTTGTTGCAAAGCTTGGCTGGAAGGAGAAACTGCCACAGATCCCTTAACATTTTCTAGGCCATGAGTAGGCAAGGTAGTAGTACCAGGCTCTGCAGGCTGTGAAGAAACAAACAGCTTTTACGTGTACATCTTGTTCTTCGGCTGCTTTCTAACACCCACGTTCTCCCGCCCCTCTCCTCTCTGGCCAGCATGCTGCTATTTACAGAAACTGACCATCTCTCTAGGACTGTTTATTTGCTTTGTATCAACCTGTTTGAACAACAAGTTACAGCGCTTCTCACGGGGCCAGGGAAGAAAAAAGCATTTCCAGGCTGCCAGGAATCTGCCTTTCTTCTTTGTCACAAGATCTTCTGTTTGGGAATGGAGAGTTGAAAGGAGAAGTAGCTTGCTGGATATAGAATGATCCTCATGTGACTCATTCCCGTTCTGCAAAGCACGTATCGGCGAGCAACAACCTCAAAACAAACTTACAGGAACTTAGTGTGCTCCTCCACAAAGAAAGATGGCCCAGACAGCTTTGGTTTCACTCCTTTCTGGGACTAAATCAGGCTGAGAGCCAGAAGCAAAATGCCTGCAGATAAAATCCTGTCTACGCTGGACCGAGCACTCAACTAGCTGCAATTGCCCAGCATTTAACTTCATCACAGACCCAATTGGCTTGGCCAAGGTGAAATCCAAGCGGTCCTGAGAACTGGCACTGGGAGAGGAAGAGCATTTGGCTTAGCTGGTGTGTGGACACACAGCAATGCAAATGAGGATCTCTCCCCCTGCTCTCTCCTCAGCTCTGCCTGGCCCCTATCACCTTGTGACCCCTCATTACCCTGACAGCAGCCAGCAGCACCCTGTGTGACCCCAGTGATGTCCATCATGTGTGGCTTCATCCTACCATCTCTCCCGGGAGGAGGAACAGAGAAGGCAGTGTTAGTGCTTCTTCTAAGTAGAATTTTTTCCCCCTTGTTTGTCTGTTTGTTTAAAGTAGTACTGAGCAAACAGCGGGGACATTTTGTTCTCTAAATAACTACTTGCTTTCAGCGTGCTTGCAGCCCTTCCACATCTGAGGTACACATCTGTGCCGCAGAACTACTGGCTACCAGTGAAATTGTGACTATGTGGCAAAAAATTAATTTGGCAAAAAACATGAATGTTGGCAAAACACAGTTAATGGAGTGGACTGTAAAAGCTGCCGTTTTCATGCACAGGCAGAGGTTAGCTGCATCCCAGGAAACTGCATCTGTTTGTGTCCTCGTGGGGTTGTACCTCGCCAACACAGTACACAGCTTCAGCTACTTGACTGCAATGATCACAGCTTCTGCTCTAGCTAGCACACCAAATATCCCAGTGCTGGCTAGGATGGCTCCCCAAGACACCCAGTTCTGCAGAAGCCCTGGAATTTCAGAAGCAAGTTCTGGACCAAGAAATTTTTGCTTATTGAGTGGGTGAAAGACTTCCAATAATACATACAATAGGGAATATTGCAATCTGCTCATGGGCAATCTGCAAATGGAAAATTAAAAGAATGAATCTAGCAAGTAAATCATCAGGAAATATTTGCCTTTTTAAATTAAGCTCTATTTGGCTTCATTCAAGCATCTAACTTAGCTTTCTCATACTGGAGCTAATCCTTAATAAATCAAATGTTGAAAACAACTGAAAAAAAAGCCCTTAAGAGAAGGTCAGGAAAACATTTTTTGCCAATTGTAAAATTAATATAAATGTTTAAGAGTTTTGTTCCCTAGTTAAAAAATCTTGGCCCAAATCCTCTGCGCCGCATGAGGCAAAACCTTTTCTTTGGGTCATATAAACAGAATTGGGGAAATATTACACTTGGGAGGTAGCACCTGCCAAGATGAGCAGGAGCCCCCACTTCCTCTCCATCACAGCAATTAAGCTTTAGGCTTTCAAAATGAAACACCAAAGACATCCAATCAAAACTGTTGAACTTCCAAACTTCAGCAAGGATGCCAGCTAACCCCCACCACAGATTCTTCTGGAACCATGCACTTCAGTCATGTCCATGCCTTGGCCCTCAAACAAACAAACTGATAAAGCCCATTCTCCTCATTCTGGGTCACTGGACATGTTACAATCCAGCTTCAAGGGCATTACAGGGACATCAGCTTAGGATGGGGAGAAGCATGGAGAACAAATTATTTATATGTTCACAGCTGTATCATGGGTCCACTGAATACATAAACTTGTGCAAGCTTTGCTTCAAAGCCTGCGGAGGACTGGCCAAGCTCTGACCTAGCTGGCAGCTTTCTCCACCTCTCCCCAGAGCTATGATTTGAAGTATGGACTTGCACTCAGCAAAGTCCAGTTTCCAGTGCTTGCCAGGACTGGAGAGAAAGGCAAGGCTCTAACCTGAACTCCCCCAATGTTTAATTTGTAGCTATTATTTATAGGCGTTTCCATGGGGCTCCTGGCTGCAGCTGGCAAACAGTAATGATGGGATTCTCAGGAGACCCTGGGAGGTAGGAAGGCAAAGAGGAGCAGTGTCTGCCCCAAGGTCACACAGGAAGTTTGCAGCACAGCTGAGAATAGAAGCCAGTCTCGACTGGAGAGATTATATTATATTAGAGAAACCTGGCCTGGATAGACAGGGAGACAAATAGGTACAGACTGCATGCCAACAACCCTAAATTTGGGAATGCCCAGGGCTGACTTGAGCCTTCAAGACCTCTGATCTGCTTGAACCGTATGTCAGTGTGTCTTGAACGCATCTGCTGAGAAGAGGATGAGAAACTGCAGTTCTAGTGAAATTTGGCAGGTGTTAATTTTCTGCAGGTAGCTGGGTGAGGCCCGTGCTTAGCCACAATGGCAGCTAGTAAATACAATTGTTACCCCCTTTGAAAAGGTGGTGGGAGGTTTACTTCTCAGAAATTGTTATAAAAAAAGCATAAGGTTTTTTGAACATCCTCTAAGAACAGGCAGTTTCTTAGAAATTAAATAGCAGTTGCAGTATAGAGACAGTTAAGAAGTGGTGAAGCAGCATCTCTGTGCTTGTTGTGCAATCAGGAGGTGGCTGGAATTAATGTCCATTGCATGCTAGCTGGCTTAGTCAATTTTTCTGTGTCACCACCCATCTTCATGCTCTTTTATATGCCACCTTCCAACCAAACTCTTATTTCATGGGTGGTTACATTGCGAAAGACAAAAAAACTTTTCCATGATGTTTACACAATCCTGAGGAACTGCAGGACATACCCTTCAAAGGTTAAATTGTTCCAGAAGCTACTGAGGACTTTTAAAAGGTTGGGTTTTTTTTACAGCCATGATAGCAGAGGCGAGCACCACTGTTGTCTGATGAAACAAGAGCAATGAAGTTTGATCTTAGCTGCCAGCCCTTAATCAGAGTAATTAATTATAAATACAGCAGATGAATTGGACTCTCCTTTGACTTGAACTGGTTTTACACATGTGTAACTCCTCATTTTAAGGGTAATCACTCTTAATTTATCCTGGTGTGAGAAGAGAATCAGTCCTCATAGACACAGACCCTGATATGGATTTGTACACAGAACTAAAAAGCCTGTACTACATCTAGGTTTAGCCAAATAAACGCCCTCTGCTCTCACTGGAGGCAGATTTCTCACACCCAGCTTGGGATGGAATTAATTGCTCTAGAAGCACTTTAAATCACTCTTACTGACTAGACCTGGGCTTTGGGTGTCTGAACAATGCAGAGATGGATCTGATGTCAGTCTGAACCTTTTGGGGCCATTTTTGCCTATGCTGAGGCAAAAGATGCTCACAGAGCTTGCCCTTGGTTTGCCCTTATTGAAATAACTGGCTCTGGCAACAACAGAGAGAATTGGGCTATAATTGCTCTGAATCTGAAGGGATTTCCCTGGATTTGAGTGACTAAAATGACAAAAATCCAATGGCAGCAGGGGGAGAGCTAGGCTGGTGTGGGGGAGTGGTGGGCAATGGCACAGGCAAAAATGCTTAGGATTTCTCGGAAGTTTGTTTTGAATTTGTTGTATCCAATTACGTCTTGTGTAATCACAGTATTGTGGGGGTTTGTAATCATTCTACTGTGCTTTGGATTATTTTCTTAGCTCCTCAAAAAATCTGACCAGAATTTCTGAGAAATGAAAAAAAAATCCAGTTATTCAGTTAAAGGGAAAGAAAAAAAAATTAAAGAAAATGAAAAAGGAAAAGAAAAACAAAGAAGGAGAGAAAATAACCCTATTAGATTGGAAAACAACTTCAAAAATGCCTTGAAGACAGAAAGTGGAAACTATAAAGAGCCTCTATTTCTACTCTTTGGGTTGTTGTTTTCAGCCCCTTGTAAGCACTGCTGGTGGGAAGAGGCTTTCAGCAGTTACTGCTAACTTACGGGGCGGGGGAAAAAGACAGCCAGAATACTTCGTGCAAAGGGAGGAATAAAACATAACTGCAAAGTGCTCCTGAGGCAAGTTGTGGCTCAGGAGGGAATTTCAGCTCCTAGCCTGCTGCTGCCCTCCCCTGAGACAGGAGAGCAAAGGCTTTGCCGTTCATCCCCAGGCTGCCTCCCTCGAGCTGCATTGCCGGAAAAGGCGCCTTGGAGTGGAGCAGTGCTCTCATCTGGGGCATGTCTGGAAAACCGACCCTTATATAAGAAAAGAGATGCGCTAATGTGCACTTAGGGGGTTTTCTGCAGGCTGTTGTTCAAGGGTTGCACGTGGCTGTTTAATTTTATTTCTGTCTCCCAAAACCATCTCTATAAATTCCTCGCTCTTCCATTTTTAGCTACAGGGGTCTTTTGTTGCAAGATGTCTGTGGTGTTCATTGGTGGGGGGAGAATCATGGTGAATTCAGGAATTAAATATATAAAGCATGTTCAGAATAAGCCCCTTTTCCCATGGCATTCTGCCTTCTGTTGCTGCTCTAAGGGAACTGAAGCAACTCACAACCCTTTCATACCCCAAAACGCAGGACACTTGAGAAAATGCATTTGCACTTTTCTCCTTCTGCTACAATCCATCTGTGGAAAAAATCCGACTTTGGTTTCTATGTCATTTTACTGTCACCACTCACAGGCACTTGATCACTAACAGAAAGAAAAAAATAAATATAATAAAAGATAACAACCACAAAAGGAAAATTTACTGCCAAAAAGCAGCAGAGCAGGCAGAATGCAAGGGCAAATGCTCACTTTGATCTCTTTGCAGTGGGGGGACAGATTTCCCTTTTCTGATGGGATCCAGTGCCTGACAGCCCAGGCAATAGATGGAGGCGAGCTTAGGTCAGGCTGTCCAAGTTCCAGGGTGTCTGGTGAGGATTAGGGGATGCTCACATGGCCTGCTGTGCCAGCCGTGTTCCCAGAGGAGTGAGTGATGTCCCATCACACCTTGCTGGTGCGGTATCAGTCATGGCCTTAGACACAACACGAAGTGAAAAGCAAAAGGAAAGAGTAAAAACTGGGATCAGAGCTTGGTAGCTGGGCTTTCCACTATCACTCATTTGCACTGGCTTTTTTTCCAGCAAGAAACTGAAATAAACACCTCGTTAAGCACCAATTGTATAAAGGAGGTTGTAAGAACAGAGCCCTGACCAGCCCACCCTTACCCTCCTGGCTGTCTACATCCCTCATTAATGATGGATGGTCACCCTGGGACTGGCCCACCATAGGATGACTTTCTGACCCTGCATTTTCTCAGACACAGCCTGTTCACAGCCCAGATCCTGCCTTAGCTAATGCACGAGTGAGTAAAGCTTTGCTGCCAAGACTGGCCTGCAGCCTCCACTATTTGGGCATTCCCACAATTTGGCTGTGCCAGCTTGTAGTAAGAGCTGTTTCTGGGGCAAACAGTGCACCAAACCTGCCTGATCCCTCCTTGCTTACTGCATAGCACAGCATCTCCCACTCCCTTCTCTCCTCCAGATATGGGCACTTGCAGCTCAGTTAAAAAAAAAATCAAACGGTGCCAAGTCTGAGCACAGTCAATGCCTGAGTGAGGGCGAGTGCTGTGCCATGCAAGTGCCACACCTTGCTGTGCACTGGCAGCAGCAATGAGCTCTCACATGGGTCTCTTTGGCAGCAGTGATCATCTGGAGTGTGGGAGGAATTAGCTGCTGGCACGGGCTGGTTGGTGCCCCTGAGGTGAGCTCAGCCCAGCCCAGGACAGCAGGTCAGAGAGGCAGCCACATCAAGATAGAAGAGGGAGACAGAGACAAGGGAATGGGATGCAGCATGAGGCTGGTAGGTACTTTTTCTCCTTAATGTGCCCTGGGAGCAGGGGGATGGGACTGTCCCTGTTTCTCCCAGAAACAAGGCCCCTGCCTCTCCTTTGTTTGGAAAGATTTTCTTTCAAGCAACCCTTTGTGTCACCCTCCCGTTGAGCCGTGGCAGTGTGTCTGCTTTGTCCTGCCAGCTCAGCCATGGAGTGTTTACAAGGCTCCCTCACCCTTCCAGGCTGTGGTTCAGCTCCATTGACACTGAAGGCAGCAGACTCCTCTCTCGGTGTGTGATGAATCAATTACTTCCTCTGACACTCTATTACTATAGCCCTTACATCTCCAGATTGCAGATGAAAAGACAGGCTGAGAAGGGGGACAGGGAAGGGGAGAGGTCTCCTGAGGTCTCCTTCAATTGAGTTGTTGGACATCTGAAGAAATCCCCATCTGCCATATTTAAAGACAGAGAGATGTTTTGCTCCAGAACGGCAGAAAAATATCAGAGGGTTTTCACAAAAGAAAACCTAAGAAATCAAGTGGGTCAAAAAAACTTCAACTAGATGCAGTGAACATAGATCAATGGTGAGTCAGTCCCCTCTGCTGATGGAGATCCCAGACCTTGTTCCCGCCCATGATCAACAGCCAAAGGGACAGTCATTACACCTTCCTTCTGCTGCAAAATAACAATGTAAATGAAACCTCATACCAACACTCACAGAAGAGGAAGGAAGCTGAGCACATGCCTCAAACTCTCGTGCTGCTGGTGGAGGGGGTGGGATGCACTTCTCCTTGTTGGACGTCCATCAACAACCCCAGCTCTGAGGTTTCCCTGGAGGTTTCTAGCACGTGGAACACTTCCCGTGCAAACACCCTGCATGCAGCACAGCCTCAGCAGGCACAGGGCTGAGAACAGGGGCTCTCTCACCACCACTGGATGAGCACTGCCTGTCTCAGGAAAGAACTCCACCTCAAAAGATTCCTCACACAGTACTGCTGCAGGGAGGTGGGGGCAGTCACACAACACAAGCAGCCACCCCGCAAGTTTCTGTGCCATTTGTAACAGAACGGAGTCTTTGGCAGAGGGTTTCTGCTGTCAGACCCCACTGCTTCAGGCTCTGCTTCTAGGAATTCATTAAACAATAACATCTCCATGTCTGACCCAGTGTTACTTCAAAACCACACCATGCTACTGTACCGTGATTGCTCACTAAGTCTGCATGTAGATCTCAAGAATTCCCTAGGATTAGCAGTGGGGTGGGGTGAGAAACCAACAGAAAAACCCTAGGTTATTCACTCTTTCTACTGATCTACTCACTAAGCCAGCATAAGGAAGGCTTTCTATGGTGTGTTTGAACTGATATATCAAAGACAGTTGCTTAAAACATCCTAGCTGTGATTAGTGGACCACGACTACTATTAAAGTATAAGGAATTCCAGGATCACCAGACTGTGGTTTGCAACATATTATTACATTGCCATTCAATGGTGGTGTGCAGCTGCTTGATTTAAAGGAAACCGAGAACTTGCCTCAGACTAAAATCTAACCTCCCCCAATTCCTTCAAATATGTTCTATGCTGAGTTCTGGCCAAAAGCAACCACAAATTTCTTCTGTTTTTCAGTCTGCTCTTTGCAGTCTGTTCTTTTTATTTTGCATTCCTATTTAATTGCAGAATTCACACCCAGCCAGAAAAGACTGAGAATGAACTGGCCGTCTTCTGCTGCCCTCTGACCTGCTCCTGTGTGATGCTGCTGCTCAGCAGCCTTTGGAGGGGAGTGTGCTTTGCACTGTTGCTATCTAGACTGGGTTTCATGCCTGCAAATGCCCAGATCTTATTTTCTTTATAAGACAGGGAATTTTAAGTGATTCATCAGGGCAGGAACAGTAAATGAATAGCAGGGAAGTGGAAGAGTGCAAATCTCACAACTCCCAGAACTGATATTTGCTGGGGAGTCTGCCAGTCCCCGTTACAGCCTGACAATAGAGGTTATGTCCATTATAAAGGCTGCAAGCAGCTAAGTCAAACAGATGCTCATTAAAAGGCTAAACTAGCTCCTATGTAAATCAAGGTAAAATCTCATGTTTCTTATACTGGGCTTTGCATCTAGTCCTTAACAATAAAAAAGTATAATTTTGTACATATCATTCTAGCACTCCCCTTACATTCACTCAACCTTCTGACTCCTGCATCCAGACAACAAACCCATGATGTAGAAAAGCATTGCTAAGCCCACTGTACAGGATCTGCAAAGATGCAAAGGATTTAAAGCTGGAGTGTAGCTTAAACTGTTTGCTCAAAAAAGGCACATGTTTCTGACACTTTTAGCAGGTTTCTGAACCCACTTAATCAGGAGTCACCACAGCCAGCCCTGTGCTTGCTCCCTCTCAGATGCTGTGGGATCCTGTTCCTTCCCTTGCTGGACAGAGAGGCTGACTAAGAAGTGAGTACACCACCACCACCACCAGTTCCTCCTCAACAGCAGGAAGGAGGGGGAGAGGTCTCTGTCTCTAATCCTATTGTTCCCAGTGTCTCCAGCTGGCCCTCTATTTGTCATCATGCCAACAGGAAACAAGGTGCAAAATGAGATCTGACTCCTATGCACCGGATGTCAGCGAGGCTGGCGGGTCATAGGAGACCCCACAAGAGTGTATTTGGGACCACCACCTTCTGTGTAGCCTGGACTGGGCCTGTCCCTCCAGGGAAAGGCTCTGAGGCATAGAGAAGCACAGCCATAGAGCAAACAGGGATGAGAAGCAGAGAAGGAGGATGTGAACAACCTCGAGCTGTTAATGACCAGCTCATGTGGCTGGTGTCACTGCCACAGCTAACCCATTCACTGATGTTCCATTTTGGAAAATGACCCTGGCTTGATGGGAATTATGAACCATACAGCGGATGCTGGATAGAGTTAGAAAACAGCAAAAGCTCGTTTGAAGAGGAGTTGAGCTGCAGTGTCATGTTACCCAGACTGAATTATTTCCTGTAAGTTAGAAACGTTGCTTCTGGCTACCCATGCCACAAATGTATGAGTAAGCAAATGCCTTCCTTAACATCTCATTTTGACTTCCCCTCACTGTAATGTTAAAGCTTGACTCCCCCAGTGCTTCAGGAGATTCAGCCACTTTCCTTCACATCCTAGAGAAGAGCCCCTCCAACCCCTGGCATTCTCTAGTGCTCCAAATGTATTTCTCTTTTCTAAGCATTTTGCCAATCACAAGATGAACTGCATTGTTTCTAAAATGTTTACTAATAAGCTAATTATGCATACTTTTCAAAGCATTTGCTAATTAGCTGTCCATGATTGCTGCCTTGTCTACTCTTAACCTTCACTGATGGAAGGATGGTTTCTCTCAATATTATGCTCTTGTTTGAAGGAGATGGCAAGAGAGGTAGGCTGAATGTTGCAGCCCCCAGCTGCCTGCCTGGCTGTGGGTTCTGGGTCTGGATGCAGCTCTCCCTGCCACCTCAGCTCAAAGGAATTTGAGCCAGTGTCTGTAGCTCTCTAGGAAGAATGCAGAGCTGTTTTGTTCCAGTGCCCAGCTTTTTGGACACTCAGGAGATGGCTGTGATGCCATGAGACTGGCTCTCCAAGCTGCACGTCTCACCCTTTGTGCTGTGGAACACCAGCACGTTGCTGCCAGTGTCTCCTGGCCAGCAGTGCTCTGCAAGAGGGGCACCAGTAGCGTGCTGTCTGCCTGGCCAAATCTCGGTTCCCTCTGCCCTTCAGGCTGGGAGCAGACGAGTCTCCTCCTGCCATGCCTGCCCTGTATCCAGCACACACCAGGATGCTGTGCTTGATTCAACTCTCTTGGCACTTAGGAGGTCACAGTGACCACTGCATAAATTTCCTCATGATAGCGGCTCCTGTTCCCATTTCTTGAAATCTTCTGGGCTTGGCAGCGGGACCCAAAAGCAGGAGGAAGAGGCTGACTGCAGCTCCATTTCCAATTTGCCATCTCCAGCCTATTTGGGGAGCTCCCGGCCCCTGTCCCCAGAAA
Organism: Brachypodius melanocephalos; assembly: GCA_013398615.1. Taxonomy (NCBI): domain Eukaryota; kingdom Metazoa; phylum Chordata; class Aves; order Passeriformes; family Pycnonotidae; genus Brachypodius; species Brachypodius melanocephalos. The sequence goes on along the minus strand of VZSR01000028.1, from coordinate 1,794,991 downwards.
CCTTGGCCAGCATTTGGCGAGTGCCACCAGAGGGGGCTGCGAGCCACGGCAGCGGTCCCGCGACCCCTTCCCGGGCAGGGAGCCCACCGACCGCAAGCACGTGTTGGAAATGGCTGCAGGAAAATCCACCGGGTACGGTCTGACTAGCAGCCGGGCTTTTTAAAAACACTGTTCCTCTGGAGCAGATGTTATGACTCAGCTGGAAGATCTGCAAGAACAGGAAGCACATCCACTGCAGCCTTGAGAGAGTCTGCCTCTGCTGCGTGTGCACTGATGGTGGCAGAGTCAGTAGCCAAACACAGGAGGGAGCTTTCAGTGGTCCCAAGAGAAGACCGGCAGCGGGAGGGTGGCACAAACAGAAAAGGTGGTTGGTCATAGATGCAATGACTCATGCATAGCTGAGGTTTTGGATTTTCCAAGCAAGCAGAGCAGACAGAACAGCAAAATGGTAATTAGGAAGGAGTGGACAGCTCAGCTACATGACTGCAAAAGCTGGGGGATAGCTGTCCCTGTTGCCCACCTATTGCAAATGGTTCAGGTTACTCCAGGAATCCCAAATAAACCCCAGCATGCACAAAACCCCATACCACACAGAGGTGGAAACATTTCACCACAGCAGCAGCCTGCTCTTTTCCACTGAATGCCACTTCCCTGTTCGTTGAACAGATCCCAGTTATGTGGGTGCAGTACCTGAGCTACAGCTGCACTTGCGGCACAGAGGGGAACAAACAAACAGGCACTGGCAAGATCTTTTCTGAATAGTTCGGCAGACCTTTTATCAAACTTCCCTTTTGGCTCTGTCACTGCTGCTGTGGCCCCACAGCTGCAGGACAGCCTGAACAATGGCCAGGGCCCATACTCCCTGTCACAGCATGCCCACCCTCCCCACCACAGGGATCCCTGCTGCTGCACAACAGCCACAACAGCAGGAGGAGGCAAATCCTTTTAACCTACGTGCTTCCAAAGCAAGACACTTCCTCGGAGCACAGATACAGCACTCAGATAGAGGTTCTGGGGCTTCAATTACACCAAATTACTCCTTTCATGATGGTGGTGATAGAGTGCAGTTACTTCTTAATGCAGCTGGACACAGCTGAAAAATAAAAGCCCAGATGTGCCTGCAGAAAACAACAGCAACAAGCAGCCACCTCTGGCTGCCACCTTGGGTATCCATCCCTGGCTGATGTTTCCACCCTCCAGGCTGCCAAAGCTGTTCTCTGCAGCTAGCTCTTGCTCTGCCAGCTAAGCAACACCAGGTTTGTTGGCCCCTTCCAGCCAGCTGCTGGCCGAGGGGAAATCACTGACCTTTCCCCAGAGGTCCCCAGGGTGCCAGGCACTGTACAAAACACAGGAGGAAATGTCTACTGTCCCAAAGGGAAATCTAAAGCAGATACAAGGAAAACCAGAACAGACACAGTAAAACTAAAAAGACTTTTGGACACATTTTTGTAGGCTTTCGAATGGGTTTTAGGAATGTAAATGTTATGCTTTGTGAGGGAGAAACTTTAGCCTAATAAGGTAAAATGAAACGTTGAAAGAAGAAGCAGCAGAGGAAGAGGTTATGGTGTTTACCTCTGGCAGCTGGAAGCACAGACTGGCCTCACTGTTGTTCCAATAGCTGCCAGGTAGCAACACCAGAGCAGGGGACCTTGTGTGCCCAGAGATCGAGTGCTTCCATGGAGTCCATCTGCCTGTCACCTTGATGTGAATGTGCTCTATATTAATGGTGAGATGTCAAAAGGAGGGCTCTGCCCTGAGAATGTGTCTTTGATGCTGATCTCCTGTTCCCGTTAAGGTTCACACCTGCAGATACAATGAGGTCTTTGCTTCTTCATAAAAAACTCTCTGACACTCAGATGAGATTTATCTCTAGATGGCCACCTATTATAAATTTAGTGTAATGTAATGTAAATATTAACGCTCAAGCTTTACACAGTGTCCATATTTGCCTCCTTCTGATCGGTCACTTAAAAAAATCTCACTCCTATCCATTTCTTTCAGGCCATGTTTATCATGCACTGTTTTCATTGTTCTGTTATGCTTCCTATCAAGCAGTGTCCATGAAGCTCTTTCAAACCCACTCCTATTCAGTGCTGGCTGGAGGGAGCAGGCACTCTAAGTCAGCTTGGCTCTCAGCTCAGGGCTGTGGCCAGCAGAAGTTCAAGTGCACAGTGGATAAATCGTGTTTAACTTTAAGAAAGGCTCCCTTGTGCACATACGTGCAGAAAGGGAAATGGTGAGACCACGCTGCAGCCACTCAGAAGATTGCCACAGTAAAGTAGAAAGCAGCAAAGGGATAACCAACACCCCCAGTGCCCAGGCAGCCCTACTGCACACACCACCTGCGCCTTGGGAGCAGGCAATGCTATCTCACAGGCAGCAAAGCATGGCCAAAGCTGCACAAGATGCTCAGAGCTAAAACTGACATCTTCCTACAGGTGGAGGAAAAGCCTGGTGCCCATGGGGATTTCTGGCTCTCGGACCAACCTGCTTCTGTTTGCCTGAGACCCTGAAGAGACAGAAGCTGGAGTCCCTGCTGCCCAGTTTGATCCCTGCCCTGCACACAACACTGTCCTGGCCAACACATATGGCATACTCTTCAGACTGCAAATATGGGCCTATACAGCTTTTATTGCTGTGAATATGGGGCAACTGCATTAGCTATGAGGAGGCTGTGCGGTTCAGCCTATGCAAACAACAATAAAATCTGATGGCAACTATCATTCTCACATCCACTGCAAGGCCTTGTTGTGTTCATCTATGCCCACGTTAAGCCTTTCTGTACCTTCTCCCTTCTTTATACACAGGCCTGATCCTGCAAAGAGCTAAACACCTTGCACACACAGTGACTTCAGGGAGAGTTCATGGTGTTCAAAGCCTTATTAGCCCAGGCTTTATCTGTAGGGGGTGACAAGATCCCCAATGACATCAATCAGCACACCTTCATTAGAGTTAGAGGAGCTATGCTGATTTATGATAGCTGAGGATCCAGCTCTGCACTTCATAACCTTCAGTACATCATCAAACCCATGCTGAATCCTTTGTTCTCCACAGGACAGATTCTGCAGCCCCATAAATGCTTCCCTTGTTCCTTTGTCCTTTTTTACAAACAGAATTTCCTTCTCCATATGCAACCCCCTTTTAATCAACAGTGTATCTAACAGGACTGCTATGTCAGGCCTGTTTTAGGAGACCCCAAGCTCCTTCACACTCAGGCATCCCTGTAGCTGGCTGTGGATTCCAGATGAAACCCACAAGTTTATATGTCTGCTGAGACCATGTTATTAACTCAGCCTTTTATGGCGCCCTTTGATGCCATTAATTATTCCTCACTAGTTGTTAATTGTTTTTCCCAGACATCTAGTTTCTGGATCCTTTCTTAGAAGAAAAAAGCAAACAAAACCACCCTTCCCCCAGTTTACCAAACATAGCAGAAAAAGTGCTATGGGAAGTCAGATCCAGCCCAAACAGCTCAAACCACCACAGCCCCAGCCTCACATGGTCCCAGTCTGTGTCTGCAGCCCCAGGGCTCTCTGCCTTACCTCTGCCCAGTTACACATCAGGAAATTGCTCTGCTCTCCCAGCACGGTTTAGAAGAACACTGAAGCTACCTCGACACAGAAAAACAAGTGGCCTTTTAACCACAGTCAAGCTCAGGTTGAAAGCCAGCTGGGTCTTGCTTTCAGGCAGTATCAGGCCAAGTAAAGAGCTACAGGATCATTGCTCAGGGTGGGCTCATCCTATGTGTCCAAAGCAGCATCTTACAACCTCACAGGCAACACTTGCTCCTTAAAGGCAAGCAGATGCAGCACTGTGGGGGCTCAGGGTGACGCTTGATTTCAAGTGGAAGGAAGCACAAGACCCATGCCACTAGGCAAAAGCAGGAAGAAGAGGTAACTATGTACTAGAGAAGAAGAGGAAGGCTCTTACTTGCAGTCATGTTTTTCGATTTCGAAGTGAGGGTTGAAGTTGAGGATAATCTTCTGGTTGGATTCGGGGGCGTAGATGACCCATTCACAGTTCTGGTGGGAGGGGTAGTCATTGGGGTACCCTGGTGAGGTGATGTACCCGGCATCCTTGGAGTTGAGGCGGCCCCCGCATGGCTGAGCTGCAGAGACAGAAAGGAACAAGGCATTCAAACACATTCTGGGCATCAGGTGTGCACAGCAGGCCTCCCTGGGCCACTGATAGGGCTGGGCTGATAAAGACCATTCTCCAGGCCATTGACATCCCTTTGGTACTCTGATATTGATATTAATCTCTGGGCAAGGAGAATCATTCTGCAGAACAAACATACTCCTTTCCCCTCCACCTCCTGCCACACTTACATACCACATTTCACACAGACCAGAAAAGAGAAATGAATACTCTTGCCAAGGCAATTACAGAGCCATAAAGTAAGAGACAGATTGATATCAGATCATCTGAAGCTGCCTCATTTTATCCCTTCTTTTGCCTCCTTTGCAAGCTGCTCTGTGTCAGTCTCCCACAGCTGCCTCAGGAGACACCAGAATTCGGACACTATAAATTCAATCCATCTGCAGGAGGGCAGAAAGCTGTGCTGTTCCCAGGGAAGGAAACTGAGGCACATCATGGATGCTGGTGAGCCCAGGCCAATCCACACTGTGTGGCAGAGCTAGGGACAGCACCCATCATTCTTGGCCCCAGCCTGCAGCTCCATGAAAACCACTCTCTGTTTGCTGTGCTCTCCCTCCCCAGCCTGCCTGCCCCAGCAAATACATCTCAGCAGACTTGCAAGCTAACCCATCCACTGGAGCTGCAGACACAGATAATCAGCAGTGGTGGTTTTGTGGGACTAGCCCACAAATGGCTGGCAACGGCTGCGTGGTAAGCAGAGGAAGCTCTCTCAGCTTTGGGCTAGAACAGGCCCTAGAGGGTGATTTCATAATCAAAAAAACATTTAATCTCATGGATGCTGCAAATCAAATTTATCATTGCATTACTTGCTGAGAGGAAAATCTGCATCACGGGGTCACTTGATAATGCACTACAAATCCCAAAGTCCTTTCTCCATGGGGCCCCACTGTGTGTCCTGCTTCCCCATCCCCTCTGCCACCCCCTTGCATCAGCACCCAGACCCACAGGCTGCAACAGCTGCCCCCAGAAAACAGCATTGCCTCTTCATATCCAGCAAAACACACAAAACACACCAAAATGGGCAAACCCAACAAAACCCTGAGACCCTCCGTAGGGCAGGCTGGGGTGACCCTGGTTCCACATTGTGGAAAGTCCTCCTCCCTGACAATAAGCAGCGGGGTACAATGTGGGATGCAAACCCTCATGGGATGTTCCCACTGTCAGGTTATCCCCACAGTCCCTGGGGAGGAGGACCCTGGACACGCAGGAGGGTGTGAGTGGGTTTTCCCAAGGCCCTTGTGTGCACGCCCTGAGATGGAGGCTGCAGCACATCCCACATCCCCAAGGGAGCCAAGGCACAGAGAAACATCACCCTTGATATAGGAGGGTAACAGCACATCCCAGCAGCTCCATGAGCAAAGGGTATGTTCCACAGTGTTCCCCAGGCCGTGGGTCTGGCTCTGTTCCTCTGCCATAGGGTTTGCCAGGTCCCAGGGGTGCCCCCTGCCAGGCTGTCACCAGTCCACCATCCCTCGGTAGGGACATCCCAGCCTGCAAACTGCCCTCTTGCCAGAGCCAAGGCGAGCAGCAGGAGCCAGGCAGGACCCCTCAGCAGTAATGCTTCCTGGAAAAAAAGCACTTTGAATAAACAACCTGCTGCCTGCACGCTGCCTGCAGAAAATGCACGTCTCCTGTGCAAAAACAAGGGCAACAGGAGGGCCCTTCATGGGCCAGCGAGGCTTCCTTTGCCACAAAAAAACACTCAGTTTCTCCCATGTTTTTCATGCCCTCTAACACGTTCATTCTTCAAAATAACTTTCTTCGCACACACCCAAAGGCAGATCTGCAGCCTTCCCTTTTTCTTAAAATAATCCTGTAAGTATCCTGAAAAATACGAGGGGAAAAAATGCAGCACTGCCATGAAGAACTGGGAATACCAAAAAACATCTGGTTTTGTTCCACAGGAGAGATTGCTCAACATACAAACATTTACAAACCTACATTCTTCACAAATATCTTCTCTCAGGAAGGCATATTTGCCCACACATGTGTTTATGTGGGTTTGGAGGGACAGAGAGAAAGAGACATTCACGTGGAAAGAAGAAATTCACGGACTTGTTGACATCAATGTACAAATAGACGTGTAATTCACACTTCACTCATGTACGCACTTTCACACCTTCTCATAAAAATTCACACCTCGTTTGCACACATGTCCACCCCCTCCAGCAAAGAAAAATACTCAAGCTGCAGATTATTTTTCTTGGAAAGGGCAAAGTCTCGAAACAATGAAAATACAGTCAATCCTTCCACACCTCGTGATTCCCTCGCCGTCTCTCCAGCTTTCACACACATGCTACCCGCTAGGCTGATACCACCAACATCACCCACCACTCAGAAGCTGCTAGCCCCTTACTCATGCTGGATACCGTGAGCACCCTGGGAGCCCTTGCAACTCAACCAGTTGGAGGGGAACTGTCATATGAACAGAGGTGTCAGCCTCCAGCTTGCTCCAGCTCTTCCCAAACAAATGAACTCAGGAGCAGAAACACGGTTCTACCCTGACCTTGAGAGTTCTCTCTTGCCCTGCAAGGCCATTGGAAGGAAAACCCTAGGCTTGATCCTAATTTCAGGTCAGTTTGGTGCACAGATTAGGCTGTTGGTGTCAGTGAGGACAGCCTGAGTGAGAGGGGCTGGAGCCCAGCTCTCTGCAGCTGAGGGCTCTCCAGCAGAACAGGACAAGCAGGTGAATTCCCCAAGTAAACAAGAGTGCCAGCCACACCCCTCAGGTGTTCAGATACCACCAGGAAAATGTCACATCTTCCTGGAGCAATGGAAGTCTCCCACCTGCAGGAAAGCTTATCTGTGTCTCTAAGAGGAACATATTTTGTCCTCTCATTCATTCCACCCCAAGAAGGTCCACAGAAATGAAGGGGGTTACTTCAGTACAGCACTGCCTTGCCCACATGGTGGGCAGTAGCATACCAGGAACTCAAGGCTTCTTTGAGTTATCTGAAGAGGCAAAATTACTTTAATATCTCTGTAATTGTTCTGTTGGGCTTTTTCTCTTTGGACTCACAGGTATCTAGCAAGTGAACACATGCAATGAGAACAAAAAAATCTATCACCATGCTCACCGATGGGCAAAGGGTTTGACTCAGCAGTCATGCCAACCACTGTCTTTCTCTATAAAATATGGCCTGCTTTGTACACAGTAGAGGCTCAAGCTTCTGTGTAAATAGATTCTTATAAATTGATGCATTGCATCCATGTGAAAGAAAAAAAAAAAGAAAAGGTTAGTGGCATGGCTACTGCTCAGTCTGTATGGGTTGGAAGCAAGACGTGTTCCATTGCTAATGGGCTTCAGCAGCTTTTGCCAGCCCTGAATTCACTTAATAAAATTAAAATTAAATTCTGGAGTACAAGCCAAGTCTGCCAGGTGCTTGGGACATCCCGTTGCTCAGTAAGCAAAATACAGGCGTTGAAAGCAAACTGCTGGGTCCCCTGCCAGCCCACACGGTAGAGGGGCCAGTGGAGTGCTGTGCCAACAGCAGGGCCACAGGAGAGCAGCAGGGCTCTTCAAGGGAGGCTAGGGAGGTCAATACTCCCTGGCAGTGCTGGAGTCACTCTGGTCAGGCTGGGAAATCTGCAGACTCCTCTTTTCATTAAGGCTCACCAAAACCTAAATTATCCCTGCAACCTCCTCCATGTAGGGCCACCCCAACAGGGGAACTGCACCAGAGGATGACAACCAAGCCACAGGGATGGGAAAAGGAGACCTGGAGAAGGTCGTGAGGTGCAAAATCCTGCAAATGCTGCATTGTACAGTGTGCAGTTCCAAAGCTTCCCATGGAGATAGGTATCAGCAGATGAGCTCCTGACCCTTTACAAGGGGCAGACACCACTTCTCTGCCCTGACCTGCTGGAGACACCTGGGCTGAAGAAGCCTCCTCCTGCCTCCCCCAGGCCACAACAAGCAGTCATCACTCAGAAGACTCAAAAATAACAGCCAGGCACCAGGAACCTTCACCCACACTTGGGATTTTTCAGCTCTGCAGCTCATCAGGCTGCATGCTGAAACCTTAGGCCGGGAGCAGGGCATTCTCCTACTTGAATTTCCTGCCGATTAAACCCCTCTGGATTTCCCTCACCCCAGGAGAGCAGGGCTCACTGTTATTGTTGGATCTTCCACACAGAAACTAAAGCCAACTCTGCCTGTAACAAAAATAATCATCACCAGAGAGGCCCATTTCACAACAAACATACGTACTACAGCCTCTCAGAGCTTGTAGTGTCCTACACAAAACTACCACGTGTTTTGATCTGCTGAGCTCAGTTTACTTTTGGGATATCATTCAGAGCTGCACACAAAAATTAGGGTGCTCTGGATGCCTTAGAAGCAGCAGCAGCATCACTGTCTGTGCTGCTTGAGAAGAGCAGCCTTTGAGGACAGCAAAGGGACAAGGGAGAGAGATGTGGGTGTTCCACAGCAGGCAGATGCACCGCCTAGCCTTGTCACTTCTGCTCCTGGCATGAGGTCCTCCAGCCCAACTTCACACTCTTGTTCAACCACTGCAGAAGATTTCTGTGTCCCAGGATTCAGCACTGGGCAGAGGAGATTTGCCCTGCCAACACTCTGACAGCACAGCAAAATGCAGGTACTGGCATACATGACCCACTTCTCTCAGGGCTGCTGAACTTGGCTCGAGCCCTTGTGCAGGAAACCCACGTTTCAGTTCTGTTAGTCACGCAGCTCTTCAAAGATCAGAGTTTTTCAAGGTCCATGCGTGTCCCAGCACTTTGCCAAACCCCGGTACAGAGGAGACAAACAGATCTCTTCTGCCAAGGATCCATTACCATTAACACTCATCCTGCCTCATTCCCTGAGCTCTGACCCTGGCTGGGCACAGCTGATGTGGCAGGAGCTCTTACCCCAAACCACTTGGCACAGCTTTTGCAGGAGGCAGGAACACAAATAGGAACCCTTGGACTTAAATCATACAGTTTAAGCATCGGCCAAGGAGAGAGATATAGTGCAGAGGAAGCTAACAAGATTAGATGCTTTATCCCCAGTAGCATAGATCATTTTAGCAGAAGCATGTTTGCTTTGGATTGCAAGATAAAGCTTCAAAGGCTTCCTGAACAAATTAATGGACAAACACACCCAAACAACACAAGGCTCTTGCATGCACATTTCATTCCGGAGCACTACCCACATCCACATCTTGAGATTTCACACAATCAGGGAGAGTCCCTTGAACATTTCATTGAGGACTTTCACCAGTTTAACTAAAATTTCATTTAAAAGTAGAGACACAGCAAAGTAGAATTTAAAGACTGCTTTTGTGATCTGAACTAGGATTTTGTTCAATTCAAAGTGTCTCAAGTCTGTCATGAGACAAGCTCATAAAACACTGTCTGGGCTTAAGCAAGAAAGGAACGCGCCAATCCATCAGTTGAGGAATGCAGCCATTTGACTGCTTCCTAAGGCAACTGGGAAGGGATGCAATATATTCATTTTATAGCACTGGACAGCACTGAAAGGGGAACACCGGAAAGCTCAGCAAATGGAACATTTTAGCTGTGAGCCTTTGCAAAAAGAGATCCCTTCAAATTATTTTTAAATAAGAAGGGAATGTTGGAGGGAGGAAGAGAGAGAAGGAGGTTTGGAGACTTCTGATACCTGCACTTTTCCCCCCATGTTAATCCACAAAAGAATTAAGTAAAAACCTTGAAAGAGAGACCTACTCAAGCTTCACCACAGAAAATGAGAGGGCCAAATCCTGCATGCAAATCCAGGTAATTTGCTTTGAAATCACTGGAGTTCAGCTGATTTCTGCCCCTGGGGTTCTGGATAGCTGCCTTCCAGGGGCTGACATTGCTTTGTACCACTTGATCCAGTGACAACCTTGACCTTTAAATGTCCATCCTGTCCAACCCCCCTCTTATATCTTTGATGAGATTTTATATCCTGCTTATCCACCTTCACTAACTCTATTATTTGTCATCTTATATCAGAGGCAAATGCAATTCCAATAGGGCGACCAACTTAATAGTGTTAGTCTTTCTATAGATGCATGTACACACAATTCTCCCAGCTTGCCTGCGAACGTAATCTGTGGGTCTGGGATTAGAACTCCTGGCTGCTCCAGTAATGATCCTGGAGAGCATGTGAGTGTGTGCGCACACAGGCAAGGGAGGCGGATAACTGCATTTTGAACTTGGAGAAATCATGCCTGCCTCTTTGTTAGGCTCCCAAGGGCTTGAAATCTCATGGAAACACACTGCCATCTCCCAGGAATAGGTGGCAGCTTTAGGAGACCCTCAAGCTGCAGGTCAGGCAGTTTCTGAGTAAAACTCCCCAGTACTGCAGTCAGGGAAACAGATTTGGGAAAGCTTGAACCTTCCTGCATGGCAGCCTGCCGCCCTAACTATAGGCTACATGAGGAAAAAATATGATGGGGAAAATTTGCTGAGCCACCCCCATTAATGTATCAATAACGGACTCGTTCAAGGGCCATGGAAACAAGAGACATTTCTAGTTGTACACATGGAAAAAGGATTCCCCTAGGATTCCTCTCTAAAGAGCTTCAGGCTCGATGAAAGGTGTTCAATGCCTCTGAAATACTAATTAGTGTTATTACAAAAATTCCAACTAGAAAAAAAAGCTTATCTCATCTCTCATCTTCCCCCACACCCTCCCAGCTTCCTCACACCTTTTGAACTCATCTGTCAGGGTCCATTCTGAAACCGAATCCTGTTTTCCCCATCAGGCAGTGGCAGTTTACCCCTATCTCTTCCCACAGCAGCTGGCATAGCCTCTCAATCTCACAACACTCCTGGCTTGGCCCTCCCTCCCAGGGGCCCTGTTGGAGCCTCAGAGCACAAAGCAATGCCTTGGCTGCAGAGAGCCCCATGGATGGGATGGGAAGGAAGCATCCCCTCCGAGAGAGAGCCCCGCTGCAGGTCCCCCCATGCACGCTGCCAAGCAGTAGTGCCTTCAGCCTTTGGTGCTGGTGGTGAGGCTCAGCAGCAGCTGGATTTGAGCATGCTGTCAAAGTTATTGCACATTCTGGTGAGCGTCTTAAACACGTTGTTACCTGCTGAGCACATATTCAGCAGCCAAACAGAAAGAGAGGAAAGCAGCAGTGAGCTTGGGGTGTGCATGAGGGTGAAAGTTGTCAAGGGGCTCTGGGTTTGTGAGGAATGGCACAGAGAAGGGGTGGATGCAGAAGTGTGCATGTGTGGCAGCAGCAAGACAGCTCCCCGTGACAGCTGTGGCTCTGTGTGTAAGAGGAAAGGTAGAGATCTGTGTGCCTGTGAAGAGAGAGGAGGAACCACAGAGATTATAAGTGTGTGTGTGTGTGTGCATCTGTGTCTACATGTACAAGGGGTTTTCCTCCTCCTTTCTGCATGTGTCCCTTTTTAAAGGGGGGTTCAAAGGAGCCTTTCAATAAAATGTAAGCAGAATAAAAGGACAGCCTCCTTTTGGCTTCACCATCTTCCTAGGAAGAGCATAGAAAAGGGTGACCATTCAAGCCCTACACAGCACTTCACAGCTATGAGTGACCCACCAGAATAGCTGGGCAGATATCTTCCCTTTGTCTCAAATGCACAGTAAGAAATGAGGGCAGGTTTCAAAGACCTGGAGCCCAATACTTTATTTCTGGAGCCCATTTTCTTTGACTCATCAAGTATGAAGAGAGGGGAAGAAGCAGTCAGACAAAGTCTTTAAAGCTATCCACCCCTGCAAGTTATACTTCAGGCTATTTTGCATGCCAACCTGTTGCTTGTACCCCTCTTCCCAAACTGCTTGGGAAGAGGTCACCTCAGCAAGGCTGTAGCAGGGCCCCCAGCCTCCCAGCATTACTCTACCCGGCCTCCCTGATTCACGGGCACAGCTTGCACACAGAAAGGGTTACAGATCCAAGTTGTGATTTCGAGTGTTTGGCCCCGTGCCTGCTGACCTCGTGCTGACAAACCTCTCCTCCGTGTCTGTGCTTGTGTCTTTTCACTGCACAGGCATCGAGACCGGCTCAGGATCTGGCCTTCTGAGATTGCGCTTTGGCTCAGGCAGGGAGCAGGCTGACCCTTTGATTCCGAGTGTGATTAAACCCATGCTACTGTAGCGCTAAGCCGTGTGCAACACTGTTAGCAACAGCCCTGATTTATGTTGTTGCTAGTATTGCGGTTTCCACCAGGGTGTAGACAGGGATTTCGAAAATAGCCCAGCTACCTCTTTGTCTGTGAGTCTGTATTATAATTAGAAATGTGTCAAAGGGCTGTTACAGAGTGAGGATGGAGCTGGAAACGTTCACACCCCACTTCTGCCCCCACCCCCGTGCTGACACCATCAGCCCCGGCTTGGGTGTGTGCAGGCACATCAACTCTCCACACTTCCCGGATTAGACAACTGTATTCCCAAGACCCCAGGAGGGCACGATGCTGGTGACTTCACTACACAATGGAGAACAAGTTTAACAGCTTCCAGTTTGCTCTCAGGCTGCTGAAATCTGCCCCACCACCGTGGCTAAATGACAACTTTTCTTCTATTTCGATTTCAGATAGGATCACGGGTCTCAGATGCAGACAATTTATTTTCCTAGCACAGCTGGTCTGTCAGAGGTCATATAATTTGGCAGCAATCCCAGTGCTTAAAAATTAATTTTTCCTTATTAATACAACTGGGGGTCCCACAGGATAGGATCCCAGCCTTATCTGAACCTGACAGCTTCCTAAATCCCATGAAGGATGCTTTTTCCTCTCAAGCTATCTGCAGTACAAGGCCATCATGTCCTGGTGCCTGGCAGCGCTGGAGGTTTCTGCTAGGAAATCAACCCACCCGCCTACTGGGATGGGAAGTGCTGCCTTCTCCAGCCCAGCAAAGTGGGGTGCTTTCTCATTTTAACCTTCTAAAGCCATGCACAAGGTACCGAACACAGAGAAGATACTGTGAAGGAGGATGAGGCGGGGGGGAGAAGGAGCAAGGCAGGGAGATGGGAAGCGCCACCAGTAGAGCCCTCTGGGACCAATATGCATGCCTGTCACTCCAGACACCACACACCATGATTTTCTGTAGCAGTAAAAGTAGGAAAACAAAATGCAGCATCCTAACCTGGGTCGGAGCCCCCCCACCGAGCTTGTATCAGTAGCTTTCAGTGATGCTCTGACAACTATCTGATTCCTAGTCTAAAAAAGCTTTTGTTTCCAGTAAGAGCTGAGTTAACAGCACACAGGCATAAGGCACTACACTCAGTGCTCGTGTGGGTGTGTGCGTGTGCGTGTTTGTATGTGTGGCCGTGCGCTCGCTTGGCAGCAATTTGTTTTGGTCCCCCTCCCCACCTTGCTACATCTCCTAGAGTCACTACTAAAAATAATAGCATTTAAGTAAACTATTCGGAAGGCTTCAGAGTGAGCTTTGCTCGGTGCTGCATAAACATCATCCGAACGGCTCAGTACTTGGGTCACTCAAATCTGTTACTTTCCTACTTCACTGCTTTTTACGGGAAAACGAAAAACACACAGCCATCCAACCTTCAGATTTATCTTCACAGGTCTCCCACCCACTCTCCTCCATGGTTATCTCAGGGTTTGCTTGGCTACATACAAATTGGCAGCTGCACTGTTTATCTCTTACTGTAGAAATATTGCATGAGGTTTTTTTCCATGTGGATTATCATATTATTGTCTATTAAAAACGTCTCCCCTCTCTACTAACCTCCCTCAGGGAACCTAAAGAGGGACTTCCATAATGGGGGAAAGCTTTCAGATACACCAGACTGAAACATAAATCCATCTACCTCTGGCATGTTTCCCTTACTAGGCTGGCTAATTTACTGGAGCTGAGTGTAGCCTGATTGAGGTTTGCATCCCATTACCCCGTACCTTTGCTCGCTGTGCTGGCAATAAAGTCATTTGACCGGATTTGCAGCCGCACACCATCATCTCGGCAAACCACCGCTGGTGTCGGCCACAGAGAGACAACTTCCTTGCTGGTTCCAACACCATGTGATGCTCTGCTTAGCCGGGAAAACCCCGCATTCAAATAAACCCTGCTTACAGCGCAGGAATGGCCTGAGAGACACGGCTTGCTCACAAATCCCTTCCTAGTTAACAGCCCTGATGCCGAACTCACTCCAGCATAGAAGGAGGTGAACGCATGGACACAGGAACACACTCGGGCTCAGCGGCCACAGGGATCACAACCAGCCTGGCCTCTGCACCCTCACGAGCCAGCCTCAGGTTACAGCCCGATCTGCCGCGCCACAAAACCTGCTCCAGCAGATCAGACGCTGCTTCTGCAACAGGGATCCTCTGAAAAGACTGTTGCACTCAGCAAGGGCCTCCCAGGACACTGCCTATCTCTTCATCCCATCAAGTGCCTATTCGTTTTCCTGCTTGAACAAAAGACGGGATTTTTTTTCCCCTTATAACCGTAAGGAAGGAGGTGATGCCAACCATCAGTTGAATGTTTATCGGCAATGTCTGTGCTTCGCTCTGTAACAGAGAGGGATTTTCTCGGGCAGCAGAGATTCTCTCACTTCCCCTTTCTCCAAGGGGAAGCTGGCTGGCCACTCAGCTCTGGGGCAGAAGGCAGAAAGCACTTTGCCATCATCTAAGGCTGCTCGGGTCAGACCGCAGCTCAGGGCCCTGGGCCATGTCCCGAGGCCCCGACTAACAGAAAGGCAAACCCACAGCTCGGCAGCTGCTGGCTTGGCACTACTGTCCTGCCAGGCATCTCCTGAGCGCAGGAGCCCCGAGAGAGCACTGGACGGCATATCCTTTTCCTCCAGAGACTGTTCCAGATCGGGACCCTGTTGCCCCCACTAGCGAGACTCAAAGCCAGCGGCCGGGGAGCACAGGGCCCAGCCTCAGCCTGCCCCACTCCTGCCCCCAGGCCGAAGAAATGCAAAGACGGGTTTCACCCCAGCATCTCCTGGTAGTCCAGCCTAGCTCGTCAGCGAGGAACAGAAAAACACACTCGCGTTTTGCCACGAACCCGCCTTGTCCCGGGACAGCCCAGCGTGTGCAAAGTGCGTGCAGGTCCCGCACGTACCGCGGGCAGCCTTTCCTGAGGATGCCGCCGCTGCCGCTAAGCTTCGCCCGCTCCCAGCCCTGCACAGCCTCTGCTGCCTGCTCCCGCCAGATGATTTTAATTTCTCACCTAAAGTTTCCCGAGGCTGCAACTGGCTCGGGGCCGCGGACATTCGGACGCGGGGTGTCCAACATGTGGCTGATCCCTACCGCTTCCCCTCCCTTGCCCGCAGCTCCCACAGAAACCAGCAGGCAACTTTCCGATGCGGCTCCATCCCCTCGCTCCTTCACGCCGGGCGCTGGGAGCCGCACGGCTGCAACCGCTGCGCTCCTTGCCGGGGGTGCGCCATCCCCGCCCCGCCACACGCATGAGCCCCTCCAAAACCCGTGCTGCGAAAGCTGCGTGGCGCGGCCGATCGCTCATGCATTCCCTAAATTTATTCCCACGCAAAGCATCTATGCGTGAGACCGGGACCGCGCCCGGGAACCCGAAAGTTGGGCGGACGGGGACATCCCTCATCCCTGAGGATGCCTTACCTGTCTCCGCCGTGCCTCCGGAGCCGGGCAAGCACAGCCCTAGAAATCCCCAGGCGAGAAGAAACGTATCCATCCTCCGGAACAAATTATGAAAAAAACCCCGAAACCCACAACGCAAGACCCAAGGCTGCGGGGCCGGGCTTCGCCTCCCTACCCTGGGCGCGCCGCGCCCCGTGTGGGCGCCCCACTCGCGACCAGCTCCGGCGGGGCTCAGCGAGGGGCGGCGGCGTTCCCCGCGCCGGGGCTGCGGGGCGGGCGGTGCCGGCGGAGCGCCTCTCCCCTAGGGCGACCCGCGGGGCCGGCGCCTCGGCATCCCCCGGGGCGCGGCGGCGGTGGTGCGGGCTGGGGCGCCGTCTGCGCCTCCTCTCCCTCCCCGCCGGCGCCTCGCAGCCTTTTCAGGCAGGGCGGCATGTGGCTGTCAGCGCCGAGCGCCGGCGCCGCCCCCCGCGCCCCCCCGCCCGCCCGCGCACCGCCCCGCGCCCCGCCCCGCCCGCCCGCGGGCAGCGCGGCCATCCCGCAGCGCGGGGAGCGGGGCAGCGCGGGGCGCCGAGGGGCCCGTGGAGCCGGGCGCGTCCCGGCCGCGCTGCCGTGCCGGGGATGCCGGCCGGACCCGCCCGGGCGCCGACGGCCCCGCAGCGCAGGCAGGAACCAAACCCGATGGAAATAACGGCAAAAGAGTCGGCTGCGCGAAGGGAGACACCCAGAAATTGTCGGATGGGGGAGCATCAGGACAAGGATTGTCCCTGCTCGTGGGCTTCCGCCGCTGCCGGCCGAGACCCAGAAGCGCCGAGCCTCGACCGGAGCCGCCTGCCAGAGCGGGGAGCGGCAGCGGGAAGCACACGCTGCATCGCCTCTGGCGCTCGCGTTGCGGTGCAAAGGCTGCCACAAGGGACAAATGCAAACGCCCTCCGGTACTGTACCGCAGTTGGCTGCCGCGCTCCAAACCCGTTTTCTCCGAGATGTTCTTTAAAAACGCAAATCGATAGCAGCGTTCACATAGCCATCCTAGCAGTGCTCGCAAAGTTTGTTCGCCTTTGCCCTGCGAGGGTGGGGAGTCTCTACCCGAGCTGGAACTGCTGGGACCGTGCGTTTACTTGTTGCTTATATTCACAGACCACAACAGGCTTAAAAGCTGGTATCCGGCAAACTGGGGCTAATGCACACCTCCATCCTCTTTGAGAGGTGAAATTTCAAAGCAAATGAAATGAGCTCTAAAACCCTGCATCAAAAAGCTGTTTAAAAACAATTCCTTTTTGTTGTTGATGAGTCCCTAGATTTATATTCCAACTTCCAAACAAACAGTAGACAAAACGATTAAAGCTGTGTTATCTCAGTTTTTTTAAGTTGGTAATTAGTGAAGAGATACTGGCATGTGGCAGAAGTGAGATACATCATTGTGTGGGTGAGAGGGAAAGTAAGAACATTTCACTGGTATTCATTTAGGGTGATGAGACTAATTATTTTGTACTCTGCTGTCTATCAGCTACAAGTAGCATTACCAGCTCACATCAATGAAATCACGATGCCAACCTGTTTAAGCACATTCACACAACACAAACGCTTAGAGTTCCTCTGAGGCCAGTGGAAGTTCATTGACAGCAACAGATTTGGCCTGACAGATAGATCTGATATTTCAGCCGTTACCCTGAGGGCTGTACCATCCCTTTTCCTTCTGTGTGTTTTGATACCTGATTTTGCATCTTCTCTGGCTCAAATGTTCTCCAAAACCTGCTAAACTCAATGCAAAGCCAGTGGCAACGGAGTCTACTGTCTTATTTATTGTATTTTGATGTGGAATTATGCAACAATTATTTACTACTTGCTTATAGTTAGACTACTATCAAGCTAGCGAAGTGTGATTTTTTGCGTGTAAAAATAGCCCTTGCAAAACATAACACAGATATCAGAGTGTAATATAAACCCACAGCATGAATCATTCCTTTCTTAAGACATGCATGGAAAAGGAAGAGGTTACCAAGCCCTAATCAGAGACAGCCCCATCTCACGTACCATATGGCACAGGGGCAATTTTTCTTCCATTATGTTCTGTTTCCCCTGGTTAAGGTCAATAGAAGAGTGCAAACACAACCTTGAACTGATAACAGCTCTGATCTGTTATGGAATGAAGAGAAGATAACCCTAGGAAAGAAAATGGTGATGGGAAATGAAGTTACCTGCTGCTCCACAGAGGTTTCTCTCGGCTGCTTTTTTTTTCAATTGCTCTCCACAAATCCAGCCCCGTGTTTAGTGTTGGATCTCAAGTCTCCTCTCCCCAACATGGCACTGTCAGGAAAGGAAAGGCGCAACTAAAGAACCAGGCAGTGCTACTGCAGTTTCTACCGCTGCAGGTGTTCAGGACAGGATGATAATAGAGCTGGTGATACCTATTATTCCAGCTCAGGTAGAAGTGTGTCAAAAATACTTCTTTTGGAGGCGTTTCATACTCCGACCCTCTCCAGGTTTGAAGGCACTGAGCACGAGGTGATGCTGTGTGCTGTGAGCTTACCTCTCTCTGCCTGTTTCCAGGGGCAGCTGCTGCTGTGGGCATTGCTCCGTGCCCCAAGGGAGGCTGGACCTCATCAGCTCTTCATGCCGGGAAGTCCTGCTTCTGCCAGAGGGCTCAGGGCTCTGCTCAGTCCTCCTGCGGGTATTTAAAACCACAAGTAAGCACTCACCAAACCCATCGGGAACTGCAGTGTTTTTCCATGTCTGTATGGCAGAAACATCCACAAAACCTCACTGAAAATGAGACAATATGTAATTTAATGGTACTGTAATATTTAACATACCATCTGCATTAAATTTGGTTGAAGGGATTTTGCAGCCCAAGCATTAGTCAGAGCTGTGATGCAGTGAAATTTCCCCCATCTCTCCTCCCCTCCAGCGGAAAGCCTCCTCAAACACTGCCTGGTTCCCTGCTGATGACCTGAGGGCCTGTGTACCTAGGGTTTTCCCTGGCACTCTGCAGCTCTGCTCTTCTTCTCCCTTAATTGCAGCTCCTTTTAAACATTGATCATGCAGCCTCATTTATTTTCAATCACAGCTTCCTCTTTCTAAATGAGTCCTTCTCTCCCCATGAACTGACCATCAGGAGATGACCGTAAAGCCGGAAATCCCCGAGTTTTTCCTCAGAAAAACTTTCCTTCCTTTCTCAATCCTGATTTAAAAGAAAATAAAATTAAAACCAAGGCATCATGTATTCCTGTAACCTTCTCTGGGCTCCAGAGTAGTTGGACAAACAGGTTGTCTCCCCCAGTTTTATGTCAAAACATACTATTTCCAATGCAGATCTTGACAGCCTTCCAGAGAAAACAACACGGCAGGACTGAAACAGAGTTAGGAATGAGAGAGAGGAAAAATGATACCCAGCCTAGATAAAACCATAAGTATTGTCAGCAGGAGAGCCGGGACTCAAACATTTTTGGCAGGGTATCCAAGGAGCAGGAGCGCAGGACATGGGGGCAGACGGCGTGGGTTGTCTCCCAATTCCTTACAGAAATGCAGACTTCTTGTTGCACTTTTCCTCCTCCAGACAGTGCTTTGAGAACCTCAGCTAAAAAGCTCTAAGTGCATCATATAAAATGTTTTTATTAGTCCATCAGGTGCATGATTGCAAGCTCTCATTTTATAGCCACAAATAGCCAATAATTACCTTAGTATCCCATTAGCCCTAGCCTTCAACCAGACTGTTTGCTGGGGAATTTGTCCATACTCAAAAAGCAGACCACTACCCCAACTTGGACAAAACAGTTTGGCACATTGCATTCAAGTCCATAAACTTCCAGCCTAGAGGTGGCTTAATTAGCAAGCTGGCCTGTTAATTTTTCACGGGGAGTACAGTGTCTGCTAATCTACTGAGCAGTGGCTGCAGAGCAAGCCCAGAGGCTGCCCCTTCAGCTCTTGGCTGCTGTAGCAGGCGAATGCTTTCCCACCCCATCACTGCTCGCCCACCTCATCACTGCCCTCCACCCCACCCTGTTATTGCCCACTCACCCTGTCATTGCTCACCTCCCTCTAACATGTCCCCTCCCATTTTTCCAGCTGCCAGCCTATCTTCCTGGCGGCAGGGAGCTGCTTTCTCCCCGTGCCTCTCCCGCACACAGGTGTCTGACACAGGGGGAGAGCACTGCCCGGCTGTGGTGTGCTCTGGAGCTCAGGCAGCCACACGGGTCCTGGGCCAGCACTGCCCTGCTGCGGTTCCAGGGGCTGGCGGCTGGCTCTGGGGACACTACGGGACTGCTGCAGAGGAAATGAGGGGAGTGCTGAGGCAGCCTGGAAAGGAGAAATGAGAAGAAGGAGAGGAAAAAAAAGCAGAGATAAAAGAAGAGTGGAGAAGAGAGGTGGTAAAAGAAACAAAGATACAGAACAAGGGGATTGGCGGGGGGAGAATGCATAAACGGCAGGAAACAGGGAGGAAGAAAACTAGTGGAGTTAAAATCCATCATGGGATTAGCGGAGAGAGGGGGGGCGATTCCTGCCGGCTCAGGGGGTGCTGAGCTGCGGGAGGGATGCAGAGGTGCTGCTGGGGGCCTGCTCCATGCAGCAAGCTGTGCAGGGGGGCAGTGGTACTGACACGGAGGAGGAAAGGCCCTGCATCTTCAGAGTTAATAAAGAAAGCTTTCAGACCTCAGCAAGCTGACTAAATTAGGCAGAATATAAAGGTGCTGTATTATTTCTCAATACAGCAGTGGTATGAAAGGAGGCAATGGGTTCTTTTGAAGCAGCTGCTGTGTAATCCAGGGCTTTCAGGTGTACTTCAACCAGATGCTCTCCTGGTTTCAGCAGGTTAACTTCATTAAAGGCTCCATCTACCACTTTAATGTTCACTGAAATCCCACTGGGTGGGTATATTAAGCAGAAATAAGCCCCACAAGATGATTGCACATTGTTTGGCACAGTGACTGGACCTGGAGGAGAAAATGGGGTAGGGGAGGGGGGCACACAGTGAGCCAGGCTGGAAGGACAGATCCTGAATTGCTGTAGTGTAGCAGCAGGCATGTGCTTTTGCTAAGGGCATCAGAAGCCACTGCACCAAACCCCTGAGCTTGCAGGGAGCCATCCATCCTCACCCCATCTCCACAAATAACCTGCTTGGTTCCTTGCCACTTTGGAATGCTCCATCTCCACACACCCACTGGTGCCTCAGCTTGTGAGGAAGGTGGTGATTTCCCACAGCTTCTCCTCACTTGCAAAGAGGAGACCATGGAGCTATAAAGGCCATCTGTTCTTCCAACAGACCCTGGAAATTCTGTGGGCTTTGCTAAAGTGACTCCAGTTAGGGTCAACAGCAGACTTTCCACAAACAGCATTAGAGGGACGCATTTGTGGACTTCTACACAGTTAGAGTCACAAACCAAGGGCCTCATCTGCTGAAGCTGGTGTGAGTTCATCCATCAACTTCACTGATGGCTGGATGTGACCCAAATGGCTGAGCCTTGCAAAGCCAGCGTGATATCTTTAACTTAAGTGCTGCCGTTGCCTTTGCTGGGCTGGCTTCCATGGTGTGTCATGGTCTGTAGTAAGCATTTACAGGGCTGTGTGCTCAGTGTTAGAAACGGCCATGCCACCAGTCTTATTAAAACACCTCCTTAAAGATACACAAATTCTTAAACCAGCAAGTCACTTAAACCATCCTTTGCCTGAAACTTGGCAAAAAAGTATTTCTTAGGACAGAAGCTATTTCTTTTTTCTTATAAACAAAATGCCATTACCCATGCTTTGGCTGTTAGCTTGATAGATTCTGGCAAGAAAACACATGTGTGTATTTTAAAGGGATTTCTCTTTTTCTTATCATGGTTTAGCTTTTGACCTCACCCTCCTTACCCCTCCTTCCTTTCTTCCCATCCCAGGCACATTCCGGCATGACTTCTGTGGTGGTACATCGCACAGCCCTCCCAGCAACTGGGGTTAGCAGCTAGCTCCCTCCAGCAGATAGCACATTCTTCTGGAACACTGTCATGGGGGAAAGCCTCGAGCTGTGAAAGGTTTTCTTTCCCTTTTAATCTTTTATTTGCTTTGATGTTCATTTTAAAATAAATGATCGTGCCACATATTTATTATGGTACCTGGCTGTGCAAGGACCAGGACCTCTCTTCTGTCCAAACACAGACTCAGAGACAGTTCTTGCCTCAAACAGTTTACAGTCCGAAGAGACAAAGCAGACAAAAACCAAGAGCCAGATACAACATGGATGACAAGCCTGTGGATTACTTTAGCATTTAGTTAAGTTGTAAACTGTTGAGGGAAAGATTGCCATTTGACTATGCCTGTGCAATATCAGAAGCAGGAACTTCCGATGCTGCTGAATTGTTGTTTGCAGATGGTTTTTAACACAGAACACTTAGGTGAGGATATCCCAGAAAGTCAGTGATTCCTAAGGGAACCATTGCTTTTCACTTGACTTCACCTAGCATATGTCAATGACCTCAAAAAGCAACCTCATAACAGAAAAAGCCATGCATAATCTGCTAATAAAAGACAGATCAGAACAGATCTAGAGGATCCCAGCTGATAGCTGTAAGCCACGCTGAGCTGTGTTTTCACCATGGCCAAACACTCCTGTGTTTTGAGAACATTTCCAAGCATGTTTGGCACAGAACTTATATACATGCTTCCCTTCCTCAAAAGTTCTTAGTGGCACTGTATTCTTGCTGGAGACAGCTCTGCTGGATGTATCAGGCTGAAGATCATCTTCATAAACCTCCCTTTGACATAAGCACACATCTCAAGTCAGACCTCACATTTATTCCACGTCCTAGACAAGAAATCTATAATCTTGGAGGAGCCCTACCCTGCTTTCCCTTCCCTTTCTGTGAATGTTTGGAATCACAGTCATCACACTTTCATTCTGGAGATGGGGC
The DNA here is from genome assembly GCA_013398615.1 of Brachypodius melanocephalos. Taxonomy (NCBI): domain Eukaryota; kingdom Metazoa; phylum Chordata; class Aves; order Passeriformes; family Pycnonotidae; genus Brachypodius; species Brachypodius melanocephalos. Next base: position 1,772,462 of record VZSR01000028.1, on the reverse strand, counting down.
TGCTTCCTTACCATTGCACAGTAGACCTTTTTCCCCAAGAGGGATCACCCCTCTCTCCTCAGGATCCTGCACACAGACCCTATAGATTTTTTAGTGTAACTTCTGCTGGAAATCAATGGTGCTAAGGCTGCTTCACAGTCAATAGAGTGGCCATGAAGCCCATGCCTCAAATCACTGCACCAGATGGTCCTCCAGGGAACTGGGACTGCACAGCAACAGTCAGGAAGCAGCTAATTTTCTGACCAGCTTCTACAGCTGGGCAGTGAAAGCACACTTGTGCTCCAGCTGCCTTCACAGGACATTAGCATGTGGCTCCTCTGCAAATCCAGGCTGTGCTTCTTGGAAGTTCAAACCTAGGGTGTAGCAGCAAGAATCTGCTGAAGTAAAAAGGTGCACTAGGATAACTATTATCAGGCACTCTGAAACAAAGCATGGTTTTGCAGCCTTGTGGCTTCAGATCTGGAGAATCAGTAAGGTCTTTTGGTCATTCTAAGCCAGAAAAGTGACCCAAGACCTACCCCTGTAACCCTTTGGGTAGTACCAGACCTTTACCGTACTTTGTTTCCTTTCCATGTCAGCAAAAGGGGACAGCTGATACCTTTTTCCTCCCACAATTTGTCTGACTTCTTTGCTTGATGTTGCACTCCTGACTGGTCTCTCCCCATGCACAGCACAGTGGATCCAGTGGTTACTCTAATACAAACAATACTCAGGTGCAGGTTTTTCTTTTTCCTCCTCAATGTGCTGCATTTATCAGCATCAGCCATGAGCCCAGCACAGTCAGGCTTCCCCTTGCTCTCAGCACCTGAGAGCATTTGAGTTCACAAACCTTGCTATTAATAATACATTGTGCAAAGTTGGTACAGAACTCAAAGTTTTCTCTGTGTGTGCTGCAGTTTGATTTTAACTGTGGGTATCATTATCATCAAAGAGACTGAGGAATGGCAGCTTTTAGTTAAACAAATGGAAAGCTGTATTTAGTCTCTTTTGCCACATTGTGATAAGAAAGAATAAAGGCTTTAAAATATATTTTACAGCTGCTGTTTCTTACGTTTTTCTGTCTTACTATAGTCTCTGTGCTTCTGACTGGGAAGTTGTTGCAAAAGCTTTTTGTTTTTAAGGCTCCTATTGAAATAATAAATATTAATTGTCTCATTCCTGAGTTTTTTGTTGTGATGGGAATTTCAGATGGCAGGTTGGAGGGATGAGCTGTAAAGCATCAACAGTTGAGAGAGGATGTTCAGGGTGAGTAGTGGGAGAGGGGGCCTAGATATCACACTGCTAGCAAAATGTGAAGGAGAAGAGGTGTCTGCCCAAAAAGTGAGCAGACAATTGGCAGAGGAGCCCAAGGCTCTTTGTAGGGAGCAGGGCAGAGGCAAAGCTGGGAATGGGGAGCTGAAAGTGCTCAGCAAGAAAGCCAGGTGAGAGCAGAGACAATGCTAGAAAAGAGCCGCATGAAACTGTAGTCTTTGATGAGAAGAGCTGGACTCCTCATACCGTGGCCACCAGAAATGAGCATCAATGAAGCCATTAGTTGTGTGAGCAATGGAACAAATGAATGTTGCTTTCCTAGAGGTGCTTAGAATATGTTTGGATTCATGGATGCACAATAAAGGTTGAGCTCAGGCTTTTCCTGACATGGTGGCACTAACATGGTCCCTCTATCTCCCCAGCTGTTTTTAGAAATCTTGCAGATTTGTGTTTCTGATGAAATTGCCCAATGATTCAAAAGTTGCTGTGGCAGCAGCAGAGAAATGCGTGGTCATATACCATACATAAGCCTTTTCCTTACACATTTAACTAAATGTGTACAGGTATATCCTAGTACTTGCAGGACTGTGCTATCCCTGGGGGCTACAGGTAGTTTGGGAAAGCCATAGTGATTGCAATTATCCCCATTTTACATGACACAACACAGAAATACCAGACCCGTTCCAGGCAGAGCAAAGGCCCCCATGCACCTCACCACCACTCAATCCTCAATCTTAGGGATTGTAAGAAACATTTTTACCTTTCACCTGCTGAAAACATGAAAGCAGTGTCTTTCTCTTCCAAGTGCTCTAACATCTTTGAATTAAAGGTGCCCAGAAGTGTCCATGTGAGATCCCTCCTCCTCTCAGCTCAGTCCCACAGCACAGCCACAGGTGGCTGTCACCCAGTGGAGACTGGTAACAGTGCTGATGCCAAACAGAAGGTGAGCGAGCAGCAAAGGAGCCCCATCTGTTAAACACATGAAAGGTGAATTGATGTGAGTTCAAGCCAAGTAGTGAAATGTAGCTGTGAATCTGAAAACTTTGTTCCAAAGAAACAAAGCCCCACTTTAAAATAAGTCCAAAAAAATCCCATCCTGCTTCTATTGAAGTCAATGGCAAAATTCCCACTGCTTTAACCAGGAACAGAATCAGGCCACTTCCAGACAGATTTACAGCCAACACATGCTGTAACGCTTGCATACTGCATGTGCTTACTTCTATTTCCAGCCACGTTAAAAAAATTATAGCAAATGCCTATGGATTTGTGTGTATGAGTTATTGTGCTGCTAATGAGAGGAAGAATTACCCGAACATGGTTTAGATGGTCATCCGTTGCCAGCACAGATGAAATTGCTGGGTCATCCACTGGCCTCATACTGCTGTTCATCCCATTAGCATTTCCATTAGAATTATTGCAAAATGTAACTCAATTTTTTTTTT